>VWZU01019402.1:0-74002 GCA_013397095.1 Sterrhoptilus dennistouni | reverse complement strand
TGGCCCCGGGGCCCCGGCTGTCCCCGCCGCCCTGCCCGTCTCCCGGACCCTGCGTGCCCCCCCGGGGACGGGGGCACGAGTTGCGGGGAGAAAACAGTTTCTGTGAAAAGGAGAACAACCTGACCAAAGAGATGCAGGATGCGATGCAAGACAAAGGGAAGAGTCTGGTTATGTGGCGGCCTAAACCAGCTTCGAGGGATGTACGTTAGACATCTTTAACCAATTTGTGAAATTGTATCCTAGGAGTGAACTCGGTGCATTGAAATGGGAAGACCCTCACCCTCTGAACACATGAATTTGGAATACCCTGTGCCTTTAAACCGAAGTGGGAAAAGAGAAGGCACTAGTAGCTGAGGTAGTGATGTAGATTCATTATGCAGATGTTGCCTGAATAGGATTGTATAAATACGCTCGCATATGTGTCCATTGCGTATGTATGTATAAATAGGCTTCCTGGTTTTGAGGATTTACCACTTCGCACCCATCTCTGTGCAGACATGAAATAAAATTGAGTCTCTCTACGTGAGGATCAGCTTCCCCACTGGGTGAAAGAACTCAGATTTGGGACAACACCCTGGCATGGCTGGCACCAGCGTCCTGACTGCAGTGCTTGGAGGAGAACCAGGCCTGGCCTCTGGGTGTATTTTGGGGAGCAAATGCAAAAGTCTATTCAAGATTTTTTGCCCCTCTTTTTCAGACTTGGCAACCACCTAAAGGATGCCCATGAGGAAGAGGGGGACACAACTGAAGCCAAGGAGCGGGCAGAGCACCATGGTGGCCACAGGCAGTGGCCTGTTGCCTGCAGTGGGCTGGTAGCCGGCCTTCTCTGCATCCTCTGGCAGCTCAGCGACCCCAGAAAAGCAGGTGGTGTGGGGTACCCATCTTACAGAGGGGAAGATGACAGTCATGTGCCAGAGGCCGCCCAGCAGGCTGGTGTCAGGGCTGGAAGTAAAACAGCCCTGCTTCCAGTCTCTGGCTGGGAGCACGAATAAATAACCCACACGTATCCCACCGGAGACACTGGGGGCTGTAATGTTAAATTACAATCTTTTCGAAGTGTGTGATCATTGCTAGGAGCCCTAATCAGGGTCCGGTCCCACTGCGGATTGCATACTCAAAGGATAAAAAGCAGCACTTCCCCACTGCAGCCCAGGGGCAGAGCTGGCAGGGAATGAGCAAGGAAACAAGAATAAAGTCAAAGACTGTGAAATACAAACATTCAGAGGTATTTGCAGTACTTTACATCTGATTAGCCCTAAGTGCTCACATGCAGAAAAAACTATAGGAGACAGAGCTTCTGAAGCTGTTAATTTTTTTTCTCTCTAAGAAATCACCGGCCCCCAGTGTGAGTTTAAGAAAACAAGGATCAGGTGGGCCACCACAGCTCATCCTGTGCTTTTCCTCTCCTTTACATAAAGGAGATACTTTTAATATTCTAGACTGTCTTCAACAGCTTTTCCTAGCATGAAATTCACTGAAAATTTGAAATTACATTTTGCAAAGGTCTACTCCTCTGCCTATCAAGTCTCCTTTAAAAATTAATTTCCATATAAGTTCTTTTAGCCTTATTTCAGATGGAAATGAGACTTGCATGGTCATGGCTGTCTGCCTGTCTGTCCATGTCTCTAATAAACTTTTGAGCCCACTGTCTGATTTCAAACAATTTTGGCAGAAGTGTAATTACATCCCTACAGATTTTATGAAAAATAATAGGCCTGATAGCAAAGAGAGGCTCTATCACAGTCCCTGACAGTGAAAGTTACAGTGTGGGTTCATGCCTTATTAGATCTCAGATATGCCATAAAATTGAGAATGCTAATAAGTGCCTGATCTGTAAGAAGAGCTTCAAATTAATTTTTTGCCATCTTAGATACCATGGTCAATCAACCACAATATACAAATATACAGGAGATGTGACTTCCTTAGTTCCAATGCTCACTAAATTACTTCTTGGTTGTATTTTTTTTCTGTACCAGAGGCTGCCATCGGCTCTGCTGTTTCATGTGGAGCAAAATAAAATCTCTTTAATCTTGGATGCTCTGTTCATTTGTAGCTGCACAATGCAGTCTTTTGTGTTCACCTAAGGCTCCCACATGAAAGCAATAGTAGGTACCCAAATATATGTATAGTTTTGTATTTAAAAGCAAGCGAATATTTCCCACATCCAAGCAAAGGCAGCAGAGATTATTTTCACTTTGTTGTGATGAAATGTTTAGACCCATCTCTCACACTAGAAAACAAAATGTTGTGTGTGTTGTTAGGATAAATAGGGGCAAGGAGCTTTGCAGAAGCTGAGAGAGACCCCTTCTCAGAGCAAGGACGTCTCATCTCATCTCCTCTCCCGATTCTCACATCAGTATATTCCAACCAAGTATTTTCCTGATCTGGAGTTTTTATAAGGTCGGGTGATTCAGTTCTTTTTGATTTCCCCCAATCCTCCAGCCTCACCTCAGAGGAGTAAAAAAGGGCTGTGCAAACAAACTGCCTTCTCTGCCACAGAGTCAATCCAACCCTTCAGGACTAGAGAAGAAACTTGGCAGGCAGGGTGGGGGAAAGACTTGCCCCTGGCCTTGCCCCTCTGGGATCAAGGAGTGAATTCCAGTTTCCACTCTAAAAGAGAGTCAGTATTGTTTGGGCTCAGGCTTTCCTCTCTGCCCTTAGCACTGGCTCAAGAGAAACAAGAAAGGGGAAGGCTGATTTTGTATTGTGCTGAGGCAGCTCCAAATCCACACAGAGCTATGCTATCCGTCACTGGATTTGTTTTGTTCCTGGGAATTACTTGCTGGAGGGGCTGCGTGTGCATAGGCAGGGTTGGGTCTCTTTAGTTTTCACCTCCATTTGGGTGTTGTCCCAGGCCAAGTCCTGGTGAAGGCCTTGATTACTTTTCTGGTCTGGTTCCAGACTGTTTTCCAAAGCATTTAAACTAACCTATCAGGAAATATTACCTCTTGTAACCCTCCCCCAACCCTACTACAGTGTTTTAAATCTGTCTTCAAACACCTCCCACGTATAATCTAGTTATTTGGGCCTAATTGCTTAACTTTCCTTTGTAAGGCAATGCAGGCTGTGCATTAGATAAAGATATGACACCTTATATTTAGCATTAATATGCTAATATTATATGCTTGTCCTGAGCACACATCTCTCTTGCCAGTCCTTCCTATGTCATTTCAATAGTCCACCTCATGATACATTCTTTGATAAATTGCCCAGCAGTATTTCTTGTGTGGCATAAACTGCTACAAGCTCTCATTTATAAACCTTTGAGTGCTCAGCTCTTTAGGAATAAAATCTTGATGCTTTCCCCCTCACCTACATCTTATTTTGCTGAAGAATAGTTACCATCTTCATGCAAGATAGGAGTAAAAACAGGGGAAGATATTAAAATAAATATAATTTTGTGATACAGTGTCCAAGAGCTGTATAGTAGAAGTCTTTTTTGTGTGGAATGGTATCCTCCAAAACAAAACAACATGATTTACCAAAATGTGTCTAGTTCAACCATACTAATTTTTGGGTTGTTCTTTTGTTTTGATTTGATTTAGGTTTTTTGGGGTTTTTTCCCTCCATAAAAAGCAGCAACTGCTTAAAAATTAGTTGTGCAAAGACAACTAATTGTTTATGTGATGAGGAGGATACAAGAGAGTGTTTTCTGTTTCTCAGTGTGTCAGCTGCAGGTTAGTCTGGGGTGACAGGGCTTTGCTGCCCTGAAATAGAAGAGTAAATAAGTAGGTGCCTTGTTTGTGCCATGGTTGTTGTTAAACACTATACTCCTTCCCTGTGCTGGCTGGCACCACAGCACGACTCACAAAGGCTTGGTGGAGATTGCACCTTCTTGACTCTCTTCTCTGGATCAGCATCCCAGAGTTTGTGGGGAGACTGCTACGTGCACAGTGAGCTGTGCTCCATTTGTCCTGAATTTGAAATCCCATTTGCAAGGGTTGCCAAGCCAGCACAGGAATGGATGCATTAGTCATGTCCAAGTACTGGCAGAGCAAAAAAGCCAAAAACAAGGTGATTTCAGGGTGGAGAGGAAGAAGCTCCTGCCTTCCCCATTCACCCTCCAGCGACCCAAAGAGCTGCAGGTGGTGGCAGGCAGGTATGTGTCACTTCTGCAGCAGCAGTGACAGACTGCAATCCGGAGAATGAAGAAATGCTTTCAGAAGCTTCCTTTCTGTCACATTACACCGCCTCAGGGAGAAAACCTAGCTGCTGAACTGGAGAATTGCCGCAAATGAGTGCTTCTCAAGTGCTTCTGGCCTCCTACTCACATGTTTCCATGTGAGAGTAAATAGGTAAGAGTCCTCTGAAAAGAGCAGAAAGGAACAATTGCGTTCACAGGCTCATGTCTTGCAGTGAGGTATTTGCTGTCTGAGCATGCACAGAAAGACCTTTAGTTGTTTTCCCTGTCTGCTCCTCTTCACAGGGCAGCACTTTTAGGCAGTTTCCTGTAAGAAACAGTGCTGGCCATGATCTCTTGCTCATTCAACACCCATACAGGCAGTGACTCAAACTGGTTGCAATTCAGCTGAGCTACTGTGAAGGGCCATGGCCAAGTCAACTTCCGTGCCTCAGCTCCTATTGTCTAAAATGAGGAAAATACTACTCCAAAGGGCAGATATAGAGCTTAAAAAATGAACCCCCAAACCAACATCACCTGCATTTACTTTGGTTTCTCCTGCAGGCGGTGGGGGGAAAAGAATTAAGAAAGACAGCTGTAGAATCCCTTTGCAGATGAGCCAAATCCTGAATGGAAGTTCTGAGTAAAGAAAACAGTGAGGACTTAGCAGTGCAGCTTCTGAATAGGATGCTTAATTGCAGCTATAATTATGTAGCACTAAAATCATGGTGTGCTTTATAGACAGAGGAACACCAGGAATGGGGGCACTGAAAGATTAAGACAGCATCGTGCACTTATTTGTGTGCTGGCCACTTGTCAGTGTGCGTTGCTATCAGCTCTCTGGGGAAGAAGACGCTCAGGTGAGAGCTAACAGGAAGAGGAGTGGAGCAGACAAGGAAGTCTGGGGTGGGTCCCAGCAGAGGCTGGAGAGAGGAGTAGCAGACTGGCAGGAAGTGATTAATAGGACTATCCAGATATTGTGGAGCAGACCTCCAGCAGTGCAGCAAGAGCGAGATGGAGTTATGTGCTGATGATGAGACATACCAAAGTTATGGCAAAATTGTAATCAAAGTGGTGGGTAAGAAGGAGTCAGTGGAGGGGATGCAAGAGAGACATGAAGTGTTCCAGAGTGAACAAATTTGTTTGAAAAGCTGCATATTCGATGGAGGAAAGGAAAGCAGTTGGAGGCAGAGAAGAGGATGTGGTATCTACAAAGTTTTAGACATCCTGGAGGATGGCTAAAGAAAGCCATGGCAAAATTGGACACTGTTTTTTATATGGAGGGGGAAAGAATATAACTGTGAAGCTTTACTAGAGGGGAGAAAAGTTAGAAGCTGACCCTAAAAATCCAAAAAAGGAATAGTTAATGACATGAATAGGCAAGGAGACCAGCTCCTTTTAATGCCTTTATTAAGATCAGCTCTAGGGGTTGCACACACTGCCGCTGCTCCCGATGGACGACGCAGAGAATGAGGTGTTCAGCTTTGCCACAGAGGCAGAGCTGGGGCTTCCATCCTCGTGGGAGGCCCTGGGAAGACCCTGCTGGGCTCGTGGTTTAGGGCTGTTTATCTGGTCAAGTGCTCTTAGGTTATGGTGACGAGGTGCGACCCAGCTCTGGTTGGTTTGAGGTTCTTTATGGTTCTGCTGACCCAGAGTGGTTATTCTTAGTCCTTGGTTTTGGGTTGGCTCATTGTTTTTAGAGGTTTTATGTCGGAATAGTGTCCCATGAGCACCTGAGGCCACCTCCTTTGCATGTCGGGTGGTGTCATCTGTTGCCATGGAGAGCAGCAGGGGCGATGCTCAATGGGTAGGATACAGTTTTAAAGGGGTCCGAGATAAGTATCATTTAACAGAGATAACATTTAGGAAAGACATTTGCAATTACAATAGGTCTGAGATAACGGTATTTAACAGAGAAAGCCTTGCAACAGGCAAGGTAAACAGTATCTAACTAAAAAGGTACTTTACAGTAACAGCATTCAGGAACTTTGTATTTTATTTCTTACAGTTAGGAAGCAGTTTGGGCCCCCGCAGTAAATGCAAAACTGTGTGAAGGAAGTGGCATAGGAAGGAAAAAGGGAACCCTCTGAGCAGAGATGCAGGAGGCTGAAGCGTAGGCTTAGACCTGGAGATGGAACAAGTTGGTCTGTGATTCATGAGCATAAAGAAAGATACAGCTAGATTTTAAGATGTGGTAGAAGTGTGTTGATTTGTTTTTGACGATGCCCTTTACTGATCAACATACATGAGACTCGGAGGTGTATTTGGCTTAAAAACATCCAAAGAAGCAATGCAAAGGAAAAATCAGCTGCTCATGACCTTATCAGAAGCACTACTAGCTCCAGAAGATCCCCACCTTTCACTTGCCAGTACTTCTGTCCAGCAGTGCCACAGTGCAGGCACATCAAGTGGGTGCAAGTGACTCTCATGAGTCAGAGAAAACGAATAAAAGGAGCCGACCCAACTTCCCTTCAGAAAGGCCATTTCCAGACAGACATATTGGAGGTGTGAAAACAAAACTTCACAGGAATTAATGTTCAAAATTTGTTGGGCTTTTTTGGTGTTGTTGTTGTTGTTGTTTGTTTGGCGTTTTTGTTTTGGTTGGGTTTTTTTTTGTTTGTTGGTTTGTTTTTTTTTTTTCTTTTATAAATGCTGAACTAAAGTCATAGTTGTTCCAGCTGCCTCTGTTCTAGCTGCTCTTTGTGCGGCCAAACCACCATGTGGTTTGACTGAGACATTGCACAGCAGCATTTGTCCCAGGCCATAGCAGCCCTCCAAGCAGGTGCACACCCTGGGCACCCCCGAAAAACGCACACAGGGAAAACAGAAGAGCACCTTTGTTTTGATACTGGAGACTTTACTGCTTGGACTTGAGTAGGGAACAACTTCTCAGCCGACTGATCAGAGGCATGATGATGGTCCTGGTCTTGAGATAATATCACAGGAATAGTGACCTGGACAATCCCTCCCTGGGTCTATGGACATCTGAATTCAGGCTTAGAATATCATCATTTCGGATCAGCATTGGCAACAAGATCTGGTTTTGAATTCTTCCAAAAGCAAAATCCAAATGCATAATGCACTCATGTTCCTCCAGTGCCTGTTTTTAGATCCATTTCTTTTGCAACTCAATTAATCAAGATTTTGCTGCTCATTTCAATGAGCTCATTTTATTTCAATGGCATTTCTCTTAGGAAGGTTTATAGCTTTCAATCTTAGAGGTTTAAAAATAATCAGATGGATTCTGAGCTAATCCAGATTCATAAACCATTCTCATCTGTTAATACCTGAACACTTTGATCATCGTGTTTAAGAATTTTTTTTTTTTTTTTTGGCAGAGGGGTATTTTTCAGACAGATTGTCCCCCAGTACACTTTATTTTGAGCTTGTGTCAGTTTACTGTGCTGCACTCTCATGCAAAGCACATAGGAGGAAGGGAGGGGGAGGAGAAGCTGCAGCAGAAATAAGCCACAGCTCTCAGTTTATCCATATTCCTTTTCCCCCTTCTTCTGATGATATGTTCTCGCCTTGTGTTTAGCTTGTCCTACTCACCTCGTGTTTTCTATTTGCCCTGTCATACTTAGGGGGATGTTTTAAAATTCTTCCTTTGAGAGTGACCCTGGGCATTTTTCCTTTTACTCTTCCAGCATGGCTGGCTCAGGAACAGGTTTATGCTTGCCAGACCCCCACACCTTCTTTCCACCCTCCTGCATTTATATTCTTCTATTAGAGAAGCAGCTGCATCCCCTGAGGAAGAGTGCAGCCTGTGTCAGATCCCCATCCCTACCAGAGCATCTCTGCTCTGACAAGCAGGATGAGAGTCCAGTCTTCATGGCTCTAATTCCACTTAGTTGAGGCTGTCAATTAGTAGAGGAAGCAATGATTGGATCTATTTTTTCTCCTCATGCTGACAATTGACCTAAGTCACAGTAAATGCTATTAGACAGCAGATGATCTTGGGAAGAATTGCAAATATTAGCTTAGCATTTTGCATATCTCAAAAGCATTTAATTTATCCCTAGTCTTCCTGGAAGTTGCATATAGGATGTAGTGGAGTCACTTCATGAGCTTAGGTAAAGTAGTTACCTTGTGATCTTCTTTCAACACTTCAGAGCAATGTGAAAAGCAAATCACAGCTCAGCTGTCACTTATGCCAGTGCTCAGGGTAGCACTGCGACAAGCCATGTGTGGGATGTACTGGTGGCCTTGGTCACCATGTAGTACAGTGGCTTTCCAGCTTCTGGAGGCCATTAACTGCAGCAAGGCTCTTTTGAGCTTGGGGATAAATCTATCACAGCAGCCTCTACCACATCCCAGCCTCTGTCCACCTCCTCCAGCAAGCTACGGCAGGCACCCGACACTGGAAGTTCCATATCTAAGTCCCAGCATGGAGACTCAGCCTGACACTTAGGATGAGAAACATCCTGCTCTGGGTGTCCAGGACATTCTGCTCTCCACTGCTATGGAACTACACAGCAGTGCTGGGAAATCATCTGGAAGACAGTGAGGTTGGATTGGGTTGTTTGTGTGCAGCACTAGGTGACCTACTTCTGTGAACACTGCCTTGGCAAATTAGTTAGATCAGGGTGATTCCCTGCCTTCATCTCCTCAGGAGCATGCCATTCCCTTTTTTTCTGAGCTCATCTGTGTTTGGAAGGTAAACACACGGTGACCTTTAGATCTAGGAGCTTTTACAGTTTGCCTAACATTGCAGATATATATGCCATGATAATAAGTAAGTTAGAGCAATTATGGAATAAATCTGTGCCTCAAAGAGATACTCCAATGCAAAGGGTGGAGCATGCTGCCAGACATAAAGTACGGCTCAACCAGAGAAGCTGTACTTTAGTTTTGGCTGCAAACACACAGATTTTTCAAGAGAAGGGAAGAAAACCTAGCCAACATGAGCAAGCTCCCAGGGCAAGATGAAGGAAGTCAGAAGGCCAGAGGGGATGAGAAAACAAGCAAAGGAGATGTTTTACCACCATGTGAGGGTGAGGGCCCAAAGACAGGGGTTGAAAGAGGTGATGAGAAATGCCACGCTGGCTTAAAGGAAGTCATGGAAAAGGAAGAGAGGCTTTGAATGTGACACCCACAACTCTGTTCTTGTCCTGCTAGGCTACCTTTGGCAAATAACTTCACCTTCATCTAACTTCCCTCCTCCTGTTTGTACCTCATGGCACTTTGACTTGCAAATTCTTTGGGTAGGAGTATAATTTCTACAGGTACAGGAAGTGCCCAGTCCAAATAGGCACTGAACTGAGATGGTGCATTTCTGTGGTGAAGGACAGGAAAATCCAATAGAAGATGCAAAACTGTTGCATGGGCTTGGACACAGGCATGGCTTGTCTGTTAACAGGGACAGACAGCCTGTGCTGTGGGATGGAGGAGAACAGGATGCTGGAGCAGAGAAGGCAACACTGACCACTGAGAGCACAGCTTGGTCATGGCAGTGGGATAAGTAGAAGAGCAATGAGGAGAAAGAAATGTTAAAATCATGGTATGTGGGTGGAGGTGGGGAAGAGACAGGGATTGGTTCAGTAGAAAAGCCAGGTGCTATTTTAGTCAGACTATGTTAATTTCAGCTCTGATGTAACTCAATTTACATCAATTTTAGTCAGTTGAATTACACAAAAGATTAATTTAGGCCAATGAGTTGAGTTAAGAGTGATTCAGCCCAAAATAACTGCTGGAGTGCAAGGAAGAGATGTGAAATAAGTTGAAGAACTGAAGCCATCCTGGATTTGGAGAGATGTTGAAGTAGGGAGGGTGTGGATGAGAGAGGGCAAACCAGAGGGAGCAAAAGAAAACAGGCCACAGGACCCTGCAAGGATGTTTGCCAGTGATTTTCATTGCAGCCCAGGACAATTTACAAAGAAAGGCAGTCTGCTGCCTGAACTCTGTGTGTATTGGTTATTTACTCCTGACTCCTCTCATGGTCCATGTCCCCTTGCCAATCCTCAGCGCAGCCTGCAGACCAACATACTCAGAGTGTTCATAACAATTAAGCTTTTGTCTGATTATTTTGGTTTAATCACAAAACATTCCAGGTTTAACCTGAAAAACACTTTGGATCAGGGGTTCATAGGGCAACAGCTACATTGAGCAGTGAGAGTGGCTCTGATTCACTCACAGTGCAGCTTCACTGGAGTAGATGGCAATGAACTTGTTCCATTAATTCTCCAGAGACAGCATGAAAGCCAAATGAAACCAGACAGGGCCATTCTCAGCCTGACAAATGCATCCACACCTTAATCTTAACAGCCTGCCCATGGAACACATGCAAAAAGCATCTGAAATACTTGGCACCATCTTCTAGATTTGCAAAGAAGTGCCTCTCACCACCCATAGGAAATAAAAGAATTATGTCATTACACTTAACAAAATGAAAACAAAAAATAATTAAGCACATCTCTTGCTTCCTTCCCATTTCACTCAGTTTTTCCCCTGCATATGCTTTGTATCTATTGTTTCTAATGCCTCTTTTAAATTGATGTTTACTTTCCCATAATTCCATGTGCTGAGAAAATGTAGCACCCTTGAATCCCTGAGGTTGCTTTCCTTTCCTCTGTCCTTGTTTCCCCTAGCTTTTATTTTCCCTTTCATTTTTTTACATTTTTGTTCTTTGAAATCATGATCTTCAATTGCATTTAATTTTCATTCTCTTCCTCTCTAGCTTGCCCACATGTATATTCCTCTGTTCTCTTGTCTCTTTTTCAGCATTAGATTTAGTTGAGAGAAGGTCATTCAGCTCTTAGGTCAAAGAGGAACTTTAACCATTTCTTTGACACATACCCCAAACTCACCTCCACCAGTTTTCCACCTTCCACAAATACTCAGTATTGCACAAGAAATAAACACCTACAAAGAGCTTTCAAATCATATTCAATCACCATAGTAAATACAAACTCTCTTCTGTAACATTCAATCATTATATTTAGTCCTAATATCATGCTTTTCATCTGCAAACACCCACACAAGCATTGGTTAATTTGTCCTCACAGCAGCCCTGCCAAGTAGGTAATTACGTGTTATTATCTCCATTTTACACATAAGGAAACTCTGGGTGAAATTATGAAATTCCTAACAAGCATATGTACCCACAAATCTAAGCAGCACTAACAATCTTCTACAGACACACACATACACACAGTAGTCCACAAACATTTTAGCGTACACTGAAAATTAGAGACCCAGTGTAGGACAGGAGAGAGATGCTCACTCGACATATTATACACAAGAAAAGGAAATTCTCAGACCGTGAGATTGCCCTGCACAGCAGAAGAGAGGTGCAGGAAGCAAATTGCCAGCTCTCCACAGCACACTTCGTATTTTCTGGGGAGCATTTCATGACCTCCCATTCCAGGGAGCAAATGTGGGTGAGCTCATCCTTGCCCCCAAGTACCACCAAGGTTTGATTTCATGTTTGCAGTTTCACCATTGGTGACAGCCCTCGAGCTTATCAACACTTGTTTCTGACTAGAAGTTGGGAAAACACTGTCATGCAAAACCCCCAAGTCAGCTCCTGACCTGTTTGAATGCTAATGACTTCTTTGTGCTGTATCACATTCATTCTACTGCCTATCAGGATGTCAGGATGGGAAGATAATAGACCTTCTGGACCACAGGCAGCCCCGACACAAACCCATAAAAGTCGGGAAGAAACATTAGTGGGAAGGTCAGAGAACAAAATGAAGACCTAAGTAATTACCTTTGGTCCAGGATGTCAGCAGCCCACACCCGAGTATCGCGTGTGCAGCAACTCCCCTCCACCACAGCAACAGGATGCTCTCTTCCCATCCCACGTAATGCTCTCCCCACAGCAGCCCTTGCACAGCAGAGGCTCCAGGGACACCGCAGGGTCTGGCAGAGCCCATTTCAGAGGGTCAGATGCTCAACTGCAGTTAGACATTGAATATCCACCTATACAAGGCAGTTCCACTGCATTTATTAAGCGTTAGATACCATTAATGGGCATGAGACACCATTAATATAAATATATTTGATGTGGAAAATAATGACCTGTGTAAGGATTTGGACCTTTGTGACTTCTCATTTCATTGCCCTCCATTCAGTGTGTCACTGAGGCTCTCATGGACTTGAAGTCATGGTTCAATGAGAACCTCTTCCCTTTCTTTGTTGGTCTTCCCATCTTATTTTTCTGAACCTGTTGCAGCCTCTCTCAGCATAGAGATGTCCAGGGAATTGATTCCATATTGTCTTCCTTTCACCCCTGGTGCTTTGGGTATGACCAGGGACAAAGCTATAGGACAGAGTTTTCCAAGATTAACATATATTGCTTATTCCATAAAGACTGGCTCAAGGCCCTCTGTCTTCCGTGTATCAATTTGAATGTTCTTAAGTCTGTATCATTGCTAGAGTTACTCCTATTCCAAATTTTCTTAAAATCCTTTACTGTTTTAAGGTTTTCCAGCCAGAGTTATATCTTTGATGTATTCAGTTTTCTCTGTCAGTTTTCTGCATTTCCTAATTAGGATCTCCCTTTTTTTTTTCCGCCTAGTTGATATATTTTAATTTTTAAATTCAAATTGTTGCCTGAGCTCTGTCACTAACCCAGCACAAGCTGCTTGGTTCCTAAAACTTAGACAATGACATCAAGACTGAAACTTCACAAAGTTCTGCCAAAGCTGCTCACTCAGGATTCCTGCATCTCATAGGTTCGCTCTGCTTCATCCCTTATTAACTGGGATCAAGCATTTCTACCTCCGTAGTGACCTGGACTTCCAGGATAGTTTAAGCCTGGAAGCATCTGTGCAGATGTTGAGGGGAGGCCAGCCCTGTATTGCAAACCACAAGCTGACAAGGTGAGACAAAATGATGGTTCCTGGTAAGAATTGTGGTCCTATAATTGTCCTATTCCTGTCAACTTGCCTGTACAGCTCTTATCACTGGCTGGAAGCTGCAAGAGCTCTGGGGCACAGCCACAGTGCCAGCACTACAAGGCCTTGGCCTGGATTTAGCATTCCCAAGTGCTTACAGCAACTTAGAAACAGCAAGAATAAATACAAAAATAATGCTTTCAAAACTTAAAAAATGAAACAAAACCCACACACACAAAAAGTGAAGTCATGTCCATGGTAGGTGTAAGGAAATGGAAAGCAATCTACAAATCTACATATTCTTAAGAAAGAAAGTAATGGGGACTGCAAATTTTAGGAACACTGCACAATGAATTTAAGAAGCAAATAAAGGATTTAAACTGTGGATGCAGAATGAAGATATCAGAATGATACAGTGATGAAGACAAGAGGTCCCAGCTGATATGGGAGTACAAAGGGAGACAGTGGCAGGATGCAAACAGGAGGCTGAGGTGACTGAGCTGAGCCAGTCAGGCCTTGTCCATACAAGGAATAAATGTCCTCTGCGAAAGAGGATAGCCACTCATGAACTTGAGTTTTTCAACCATGCTCAAAGTAACAGAGTTGTCAACATAAATGTTAATTTCTCATATACAAAAGACAGCTGCATCAAACAAAATGAAACAATTAAAGGAAATCTCAAGATTTCATTTCCTTTCATGAAATGAAAATTCAATGAAATGAAAAGAAAAATTAAATGAAACATCAAATATGAAATGAAACATCAAAAATTGAAGTGAACTGAAATTAAACTTCATGGAAGAAAAGGAAAAGAAATTAAATTCAAAAAATGAAAGGAAATGCAACAAAATGAAATAAAAATTAGATTTGTAATTTTATTATCCTTCAGAAAAAGAAATTATGATATTTTATTTAATTTCAATTTGTTACATTTAGTTTCTTTTAGTATTTTTTAATTTATATTTTTGCGCTTTGTTTTCATTATATACACTAAATTTAATTTTATTTCATTTCATTCCTTGATTTTTCATTTCTTTTCCTGTCATGAAATGAAGATGCATCTCATGAAAGGAAATGAAATCTTGAGATTTCATTTAATTTCATTTTTGTACATTTCATTTTCCCTTTCTTTAAATTTAATCTCATTTTATTTCACTTCTTTCCTTGATGAAACTTTCTTTTTATTTTGTGAAGTTTCATTTCATTATTTAATTTCATTTAATTTCATTTCATTTCAGTTTATGATGTTTCATTTCAATTTCTGTCGTGAAATGAAAATTCATTTCATGACAAGAAATGAAATCTTGATATTTAGTTCAATTTTATTTGGTTATATTTCCTTTAATTTTTCCTTTAATTTCCTTCCAATTTATTCCATTAAGGATGGGTTTTACCCACACTTCGGAGGGCCAGCCTGGCAGAGAGGTGGCAAAAATCAATTAGCAAGACGGCATGATCGAGTGTGCCTTGAAAAATCAAAAAAGTTTTAATATAGAAGGAAAATAATACAAAAACAAAACAAAGCCGAGCACAGTACAGAGACAAATCTCCTACTTGCTACAGCACCTCTAAAAGCATGGAGTTTCTTTGTTCTCTCTCTTTAGTACTTAACAGTTTAGGTGGGCTCTCTGGCCCCACGAGATGAACAACAGGCTTTGAGTTACAGTCCCAGAGCCAAATCCATGCTTCTGTGCCAGCTCCGAGCCAATTACAGTGAGAAACCCACAGAACTTTCCAGCTAAACTCCCTAAAATGTCTAAAGGTAAACTGAAATTCTTTCCCTATTTGGAAGCACCTGCTGGAGGTGTAGGGATTGCATCACCACAGTTAAGTTTAAGTTTCATTTTGTTACATGACTTTTCATTTAATTTCCTTTCATGAGATGAAAATTCCTTTCGTGTCAGGAAATTAATTCTTGAGATTTAATTTAATTTCATTTGGTTACATTTCCTTTTTTAAAAATTTTAAAATGCCATGTAATTTCCTCTTTTTACATGAAGTTTCTTTTTATTTCATTTCATTCCTTGCTTTGTCATTTCACAAAAGAAAATGAAATTTTGATATTTCACTTAATTTAATTTTATTATATTTCATTCCAATTCACTTAATTTCAGACCATTAAGTTTCAATTTATTTCACTTCATTCCCTGATTTCTCACTTCATTTTCTATTATAAAATGAAAATTCATTTCATGAAAGGAAACAAAATACTAAGATTTCATTTAATTGCATTTCCTTATTTTCAATTTCCTTTCAATTAATTTGATTTCATTTTCTTTCTTTAAGTTACATTTAATTTGTCTTCATTCCTTGATATCCTTTTCATTCTGTTATAAATGCAACAGCAAAAATCGGATTAATAAAGAAACAATTTATTAATAAAACAATCCCAATCACCGATAAAGAGAGAAAACCACAAATAGGATTTGCAGCGCAGCGCTGGGTGGATGAGGGGTCCATACTCTTAAGGCACGGTTTTCCCAAATCCACACGGAGCAGGTCGCAGCTCGGGGGTTTTATTGGGGTTTTCATGTCCTGAGGCGAAACAGGTGCCTGAAATAATCCAGCAAATAGTTCAAATAATTTTCAGATGGGCTTCCTGGATTTGTTGGACTTTGTAAATAGTATTCTGGGAAGGTTCCTTTCACATGCGGATGGAGCTCGCCCGGCCCATGTTTATTTCAATGTGTATTCCTCAGCAGAGAATTCTCTTTTTCGTTCGGAGAGGAATTTCTCTGTCTGGGTATGATGCCGATTCTTATCTGGGTTGGCTAGTGTCTTTGTTCATCTTGATGGCTCTTGTCTTGTTCTTTGTCCAGGGACTGGGGGATGGCAGAAGCCTGGCTTGGAGGAAAGTTTCTACAGACTTTACCTTTTTACATTTTATATTAACACCAATCTAACATATATTTCTATATTCTTTTATCACGAATTTTTACCCAATGCCACATTTATCACAATTCCTTGAATGAATATTAACTTCATGAAAGGAAACGTCTAGATTGTTACATTTCACTTAATTTCATTCCTTGAAGTTTTGTTTTATTTCACTAAATTCCTTGATTTTTGATTTAATTTTATTTCAGGAAATGAAATCCTGAGATTTAATTTCATTTAATTTCATTCAGTGAAGTTTAATTTAATTTCATTTCACAGCTGATTTTTCATTTCATTTTACTTCACTTCCTTTCTTGGAAATGCAAACCGCCTGTGTCTTGGAGCCCTACCTCTTATTTTTGGAGCCCTAAATCCCAGGTGTTTATGACTGGTGTTCCAGAGTGTTTCTGTCATGCCTGTGCTCTACAAGGGATGCGCCTTTTAAAAGAGAATATGCAGCTCTAATTCTGGTCCGCTGACGCTGAAGATTTAACCTGGTGAGCCCTGGCATGCTCTCCGACCTGATAAACGTGACTGATAGCTGTGCCCCACCCAAAAAGAGAAGCATCAGCAACAAGTGGCACTAATAATTCAGCGATTTCACAGGGCAGCGAGGTGTCTCTCGCTTTTGTTCTTTTACTCCTGAAAACTCTTGAGTATGATCCATTCTCCTCAGAGTTAATGTTGAGCATAGCTTGAATGACTGAGAGTTTGACTGCAAATTATTTTCCCTGCTTTAGTTTACAGTAAAAACAAACAAACAAACAAAACCCCAAAACACACACACACAAACGAACAAAACAAAAACAACCCAAAATTCCTATAGCTGCTTAACTGGAGCTTCTGTAAGCTTCCATGGAGGAGAGGTATTGTGTGCAGCAGATCGAAGGTCTTTCCTCCTTTCCGGCCTGCACTCCAATCTTCCAAACGACCTTTAAGGAAAGGATCCCCATCTCATGTAAAAGTTTTCTGGCGACCTCCCTGCCAGGTAAGTTTTCATTTTGCTGAGTCCGCAGCCTAGGACGAGGTGATCTAAGAGCTCCTGCTGCCAGGACGGGGAGGTTGCGTCTTAGTCTTTCCTCTCCTGGCTATGCATTCCCACTGCTTGCCCTGCGCTGGCTCTGGGCCTCTTTGTGCAGCCTTTTGTGAGCTGACTCAACTCATTATCCCAGCAAAAAACCGCAGCGGATGGCTTTGTTCAGGGCGGGAGCGAGCTGAAGGACTGACTCACCCACTCTGATGAAATCACGGCCATTGTTATTAGCAGACCATCTCCGTCCAATAAAGCGCAACCAGCTGCCCTCACAAGGACAAGCTCAGATACATGGGTACACTGACTGCTGCCGCACATCCCGCATATTCGCACCTCTGCCAGGTGAGTGTGGAAAGCTGCTAATGCAGAACGAGCTACGCGCCCACTCAACTCTGATGAAAGTGACTCTCGAAGGGGCAGAACAAAGGGCAGTTTCCCAAACCCTTAGTGCTAGTAGTAAACTCGCAGCTGATTTTTTTTTTCTCCATAAATTTTGATGAGATCAAAGCAAAACAAACAAAAAAATAACACGTTGGTGAAGTCTACTTCTAATTCAGCATTTCGCAACCAAACCTTTGGTGTGCTGCAAAAAACATCAACACCACCCCCACAACCCAAACAAAAACCACACCAACGACAAAACGCTGGCAGAAAACATTCCATCACAAGAAGGAGCACCAAGCACTGATACCTGCTGTTTGTTATTACCTGTTGGCACTGCAGTAGTATTCATCTTGGAATTTGACCAGGAAAAGGGACTAGTTAGTAGCACAAGCAAATTATGACACATTTGGTACAGTACAGACATAAAAGATTGCAAATGACCTCTAGATCAGGAGAGAAGGTACCTCGTATTTTTCATGGGTTTTCCTTTTACTTTTCCTTTTCTGTGGCTGGATATGGAACCACAGAATTCATAGATGTGCATGAATCATAGACATCACTGAAAGGTTTCAGAAGCACCACTTAAACAGAGACTCAAACTTCAGTCATTGTCTCAGGACACTGTCACCATTTGATAGCTTTAAGTGGACAATAGTAGATTCACACCCTAAACTGTTTCCCCCCCCGCTATTTTACTCTCGTTTTTGTTCGTGACAAAAAAACTCACCATGGCTGTATCTTTCACAAATCCTGGAGGAAATGAGCCCGCTTGGACTAGCGGGGAGAAGCCGCAAGATAACTTTGTTTCTTCTCCTCCTTTTGTTGCCCGAGCTAATTTTATTTCTGCATGTCTGCAAGGATTCCTTCATGCCTGCCATTCGTGAAATTTTGCGTTTTCATGTTGGTAGGCTGGACACGGGCCAAGCACCTCTCACTTGGACAATGGCAGCAGACAATGTGCTTTGAATTTTCTCTGCATGCAAAGGTCAGTGACCTTTCCTCATTCACTTGCCTGTTTCCTTGCTACCCTGTAACTCACAGATAAGTCATTGGCTGCTTTTTGCTGGCAGTTCTGCTTATGTCAGAAACTTCTCTTGCATTTGATGTGAATTAAGGCTCATGAATTCTGTCACATGAAAGTTGCCTCTAAAAATTGGAGAAGTAGGCAATGGTCTGCCCTCTTCTTCAGGGCTGTTAAAGGCTTTATCAGGCACTCAGTTCATGGTTCCCCCCTGAAATGCAAAGTTTTCAGCAGCAAGGACAGGCTGGGTGTCAGAAGCTCTTAAGTCCATGCCTGTGTTTTAGCCAGTAAATGTAACTGCCTGGATCACCTAGGGAACACTAATGGTTTCAACCTCTATGGGGTTTCATTTAAAAGCACCTGAGCAAATTGCTTTGAATAAATATTTGAAATGAGATGTCTGCAGAGCACTTTTTCTCAGCACAGAGGCCCAAACTGGGCCATAGGCCCAGGAGGGGCATGTAGGAGCAGCAAGATGATGGGAAGTGCATGGAGACTTCTGGGGCTACACTGGGCAGGGATGGGTAGCATTGCCAAATACTTCTCACACCTAGTGTGGTGTAACCCAGGCTCCTTGGCAAAGAGCTGCAGAAGCAGAGCAAGAGTCTCAGCAGAGCCCTAGCCCAGATGGCCACAGTTCTGTCCCATCAGACATCCTTATTCTGCCTATGATGTGACATTGACATTACTAAAGATCTGCTCCTTCCCACTTAGGGTAGAGATCACCCTTCACCTTGCTGCTGGACTACACCTGCCGTGGCATTGCTCCTGCAGTGCAAAATGTCCCAGCTGATGCCACATTGCTGTTCAAGGCTGTTCAAGCCATGTAGTCCTGGCTGCTGGATCTTTTGCTTCTGACATCCTTGGTTACTCTCCACAAGGGCTGAAGGCAAAAGGGCTTTTCAAGAGCCTGCAGCCTTGGGACCTGTTGGGGAGGAAGGATGAGAGGTCCTAAAGGACCACTAAGGCTGCTAAACAGAAAAAAATCATGAACTGTTGTGAAAAGCTTCAAATTTCCTGCACAGCCCGCTGAAACTTCCATTCAAAAAAACAACAACCACCCATGAACTTGTTTTCCTAGCACAAGAGGCTGGCATAGCAGCCTGAGCAGGTGCTGACTTTGTGGCAGCCCTGAGGATCATCTCCCTGGTGCTCTTACCTGTGAGCAGTCCAATAGGAACCAGCTGTGATTCCATGGTTTCTGCAGCGTGCTCCAGTGAGCACAGCTGTTACAGCAAACATGTACACCAAAGCAGAGAGACCTCTCTTTTGTGGCACAGAGAACTGCCTGCACATCTTTTACATGAAAGTAAATTTCCATTTACTCTTTTTAGCTCAGCCTTATTAATCACAGAGATATTTCCAAGCAAAATATGGATTTGCAGCAGAACGTAGGCAAAAAGTTCATTCAGACAGGAGAAAGCACAGCTCAGCTGTGCTCATCAAACTTATTTTACCATGTACAAGTCCAGCTTCCTCTGTTTCATTTGTTATAATATTTGCCTTCCCGCAAACTTTTCCTACTTTTATCTTGGTTCACATTCTCTTTTCTCATGAACTGTCTTTCTTGCTTAAGAAAAATAAGAAACAAAATACTCTTCTGGTTTTCCTCTTTATCCTTTCCCATTTTGGTTACACAGTGGACTCTCTTGGGATATGTTCCGGAGGTTTGGTTCTTTCCAAAACATTAGCAAATGTCAAGTGGGCTCAGTGCAGCATTGTCACCTTAAGGCTCCAGTCCTAGGTTGCTAATAGGTGCCTCTTGCATGGCCAATAGACTCTGAGGTGTAAGTGAATCACCACAATATTAATAAGGATTGTGCTACAAACCTGCTTAAAACCTGTTGGAAGAAAGAGCAGGAAGGTTGGCAGGGTATATGGTTGGAGGAATGTCTCTCTCTTTCCTTATTAAGTCATCTATGAGAGAGAGAATTTCATGGGCAGAAAATGGCAAGGGGCACAGAAAACGTCTCCATCCTACAGCCCCTTTTATCCCCCCAAAATCCCCCACTTTGCCTGCATCTCCCCTTATATCCGGAGTCTCCCCTGACTTGGGAATAGCCATAATTCTTAGCACTGCTGTTTTGGTGGGAGAGAAATTACTTTTACTGTGGGAGGGCACAAAAATGCAGGCTTACACCTGTGCCTCCCAGCTCCTGCCATGTGCAGTAAATGCAGGCAGCACTTCCAGGCCAAAAGCAGAGGCAAGAGAGACTGGGCACGGCAGCCCTGAGCTTGGCCCCTGCACAGGGCAGCAGAGCAAGGCATTGGTGGAGTTACCACAGATGCTGTGGCGCTGTCACCTCCTGGTAATTTTGCTGTCATTAGGTGCTGCTCTAATGAGAAATCCTGATTTTACTGTGGTTCTGGTATGTTGTCCACAATTAGCATGCAGTCCTTTAATACTAATTACCTTAGGTATTAGTTCCTTAAACATTAATTTAAAAAATCATGTGAAAATTTACCTCTTCCTCAAATGAATCATGAATTAACCGGGGGTACTTATAATGCACTACTTAGACTTGCTTAATTAGTTAATCTCTGTAAAGGAGTTTCAAATATGCAAAGAGCTATCAAACTGCTAAGTGCGTTATCTTCAATTAATTTTGTGCATCTTCACTACCAAGAGGGTCTTCAGAGTGCTAAGGAAAGAAAAAGGAGACAGTGCTTCCAATTTTAAAAGTAACTAATACAGAAAAAAGGAATTAATTGAAAGATGATTTGACATGATGGGAATAATTGTGAATAGACAATTTCTTTTGTTTCAGCCAGAGCTGAATATGAAAGATTCATCATTTTTATCCCTCCTTTGCCTTTGTTAGTCTCTATTTTCTTGGTTCCATCTCCTCCTGGCCTTAATACTCTCCCGCTCTCTCACTAAGTATTAACCCTCTCTCTTCCAAATTTGTTACTACCTTAGCAGAAAACCAACCAATACACAAAAAGGTTAAAAAAGGGCAAATCAAACCATAACACTCTTCAAACTGGAGTCACTGGAATTACGCCCTCATACAAATGGTAAAGGATCTTGTTCCAAAAGAAGCCTCATGGGTTTCCCTTCAGAAGAAGGCACTAAAGGGCCAGAACAGAGCTCCTGCAAGAGAACCGGCCATGTCCAGTCCAGGCAGTCATATTTCCTGGACCACCGTGCTAGACGGTAAGTTCTTAATGTGTCTTTTGAAGTTTTCTATTCTCTTTAGAGCTTATATACCTTTTAAAATATGCTCATTTTACTTCAGGCATTAACAATCTGCTTTTGGGGGAGTTCTCTCAAAATGGGTTCTTTGTGCTAATACTCTGTCTAGCTGGCAGCTTTATTCAGGCCAGCTACATTGAATTGGACATCACCAAAGAACCTATTTCTTGGGTTCTTTTTCTTCCACTGGGACTAACAAAAGATAAGAAGGTGGGTTTTTGTTGTTGTTGTTGTTGTTTTTTTTTTTTTTTTTCCTGAGTCTGATTTGTGTTTAGACATTTTTCACTTGCCCATTCTTTCTTCTTCAATAATGACTAATCATCACTTCTCCCTACTGACTGCTGAGGTCCCACACCTGAAGAATTCAGGCAGCTTGTTTAATATCAAGATGCCTAAGCAGTGGTTGTGCAGTAGAGTCCCCTTTACAGGGTTTGTGAAGGGGACAGGTAATGTGCTTTTGCAATAAATTTCTATCACATCTGGGCATTCACTCAGCAGATATTTGAAAACCTATTGATTTACCTTATTTTATCCAAAAGAAACTGGAACAGAGAACAGACTATTTGATGGCTACAGCTTTATTCTCTGCATACTGTAAAATAACAGCTCATCTCATTGGATGAGACATTTCTCTAGTAAGCCAGAATTGTGTACATGGTGATCTTCAACACAGCAAATTCTCAGGGAAAGAACTTCTGCTACCAAACCAGGGAAACCTCTCCAATCCCTCCCCAGTTCAGTTCTACAAAAGGAACGAGTGAGGGATATTCATTGTTATCCAATCCAGTGGATACTAATTTAGCTGAAGGGTCTGATAAACTCTAATCAGGCTCTCTAGCTGAAGGGTAGGTACCTAAAAGAGCAGCTTGAAAATGGCTAAGTTGTTACAGGGTGCAGAAAGAGGAGCAGAAAGAAAATGAGAAGAAGCTTGCTTCTTGCCCTCCCATACCTTCACCAGTTGTGTGTTGGTACAAAAGCTTACAGGGTTTCTTCCCTTCATCTGGTATTTCCATACAATCCGTACACACAGTATGAGATGGCTAAGCCAGAAACTATCAAGAAAAGTCTATATTGTTTCAACCTCAACCCAAAGCCCCTTTAGTTTCCTTCCCTAACTGAAGGATGAATGTGGTTGCCAAGGATCATTTAATTCACGTGGGTGACCCACCTACCTCTGAAAGAAAGGTGGAAAGGAGCCTGAAGAGACTATGACTGCTACCAGATCCAAAATGAAGGGGTAGGGCTACCTAAATACCGAACCTGAAATTAACCTGAAGCCTGACTTTCCTGAGGGGCATTTCCACAGAATAAACCTAATTGCAGGAGGTTATCAATAGTTAGCCAAAGAGGTGACAGGGCAGGGAGGATGCAGCAAAGTCTCAGTGAACAGTCCAAGATTTTTGCCCCTTCATGACTGTGAAAAATAGGGGAAAAAAGTTCTTCTTCAAAGGGTTCTCTTTCATACCAACATTTTAAAAGATCAACTGCCAATAAATTAAGACAAAGCAAAAAACAATGTATGTCCTGGTGGCAAGGGAAGATGTGCTCCTTCTCTGTCCTTCTCATGTCAGAAGAGCAGCTCCAGTGCAGCCCCCTAGGCCATATTGTGCTCTCACAGCAGCACTGGTGTGACGTAGTTGGCAGGGAAGAGACCCAGTTCCCCATGCAGGCGACCTTTCCACCAGGATGGGTTGGAGCTATCCAGGACTTCTAAGATGTCTCCACTGCGGAAGCCCAGCTCATCATGCTCCATAGCATCAAAGTCGTACAAGGCACGGACCCACAGTGTTCGCTGGAAAAGAGAGAGGATACAGGCAGGGAAAAAGGAGCCAGGACTTTTAAAGATCATCTTCCTGTCATCCCTCTTAAGACTCAGCAAATACATTCACTAAGCAAGGACAAGCAGTGCTGAATTTTAGACCAACTTGCAATTAAACCAGGAAGTGGCCAAGATGCCAGGAAGGAGGGACCAATTTACTGGGGCTCCCAAGGGGTGGTGTTTTGTTTCTCAGCAGCCTCAGTGTATTTGTGGGTATTTGAACCATAAGGCAAAAGTCAGACTGAGAGCAGGTCCTTAGGAAATTGTGTTCTCACAGCTCTGCTGCCTCTGCCCTGTAAGGGCAATCAGGACAGCTATGTCTGAAGGCAGTTATGGGAGCACACGACTCCTGCCTGAAACCTGCTGGGCTGTAACTATTAGGGAATAGCTCTAGAGAGCTGGCCTGGTGCTGGTACAGATATCCAAATATGTCCTCAACCAGTTGAGGACTGAGAGAGCCAGCACACAGACGAGACTAGGGAACATTGTAAAGAAGCATAAAGAAGGATACTTGCTCTTTCAGGCACTTCTGGGGCATAGGGGAGGGTCTTAAACCTCCTTCAGACTCTCCCCAAGGTCAGGCCTCTGAGATCCAAAGGATTTAGCATCTGTTTGGGTATATCAGTTTATTTGGGGTGTACACTGTAATGTGCACTATGGTTAGATTTTTTTTTAAAGACTTTGCAGTCAATCTCCCACTTTGGCCAGAAATCATATTTTAAAAGACATAGCTTGGGTGTCTTTCTGGGAAATTGCTGGCATCCACACAACAGGGCATGGATAATTTAGGAGGTATATCTGGCAGGGACAGATCTGTTTGAAGGCAGACTAACTTTCGATAAATCTTCCATTCAGGGCCCTGCTTACACCTGGCCCCTAGTTATTTGGTTGGACATACAGACCTTCCTGTAATTGGATTTGTGGCTTCTACGTCACTGATGAGATGTGGCAGGCAAAAGCATGTTGTTATTTATTGCCACAGACTCTGATAGATAAAAAACATTGTATTTTAAGATGATCTACAATAAAGATCAAGGGCTTTTGCCAAAAAAGGGGCATGCCCCTATTTTTTAATATGTTCCAAATCTCCTAATCTAATCTGTTCTTTTTCATTCATACTTGAGAAAGGTCTGCTGTCCTTCCCTTCTCTCCTTGGATCTAGGTTCTCTGGTTGTGGACTAAGCTGGACATTTCCTCAAGAAGAGGAACATGCCTTAGGTGCCACTGAGCTGATGAGAAAATACTTTGTAGCTGGCAGTGGAATCACAGGCTGAGGCAGAGAAAGACACCATTCTATGTGGCCATTTACAAAGTGGGAATTTGCAGAGCAGGTAGTTAGGTAGAAGGTAAAGTGCCAGGTATGGATCCAGTAGGGGAGTTGTCTGGGGTGTCTGCAGAGACACATCTGGATCACGCCCACATCCACTGTGCTAAGAGGCTCTGACAGCCAAGAGTGTCAGGTGGGTGAGTCCCGCTTTGACAGCAAAGGAGATCTGCAAGATGTGCCAGGCACAGACAAGTAGAGCTGGCTGATCTCAGGCCTTTTCAGGACTGCAGCAAAAATTAATGGAAGAGTGTCTTAGGTTGCAATGCAAGATGTAACCAGAGGTATGTATTCTATCACTATTTGTTGAAACCAGCTGGAGAAGTGTTCTTTATCTCTTCCATGACCTCATAACTCTGGGGCAGGGTGGAGGGGCAGGGGGCGGGGATGGGGGAGGATATTCTGTGTTGATGGGCTAGTTTTTAAAACTGGGTGGGGTAGTTTTCTTTATCTCTTCCACCACCCATCCTCCTTCCAGGGGGATATCTTCTGTTAATGGCCCATTGAGTCTCACTGCATGACTGATAAAACTATATCAACCCACTGTGAGATGCTCCACCCAGTGGGAGGAGCCAAGAATTCCTGTCTAGATAAAAATCTGAGATTTGGAACATCACAAGAGCCTTTTCCCATTAGATTCCCAGAGGAAGACCAGACTCATCCACACCACCACTGGACCTTCAGAGGAAAACTACACCCTTCTGCAGGATCATTGCCTCAACGGAACCACATCTGTCACTCGAGGAGGGCTGCAGCCATCTTTTAACTGGACTGCTACCAACACCCCGACCAACAGGGTGTCAGGTTGTATTCTGACTCTGTCAGTGGTTTTTTGTACTACTGCATTTTTATTTTAATTTTCCTAGTAAAGGACTGTTATTCCTATTCCCATATCTTTGCCTGAGAGCCCCTTAATTTCAAAATTATAATAATTCAGAGGGAGGGGGTTTACATTTTCTATTTCAAGGGAGGCTCCTGCCTTCCTTAACAGACACCTGTTTTTTCAAACTAAGACAAAGAGACAATGTCATTACAAGTGCACTGCAAGACAGGAGGAGCACCGTAGCATGGTACAGAATCATGAGGCTGCCCTCCACAGAACTTAAAAAATGTACTCCACATTTAGCTACTGACATGAGTCACCGCCTGGCTGTGGTGGCAAAGATAATTCAAAGCCCCATCCATTAATGGACATGAAGTTCTCCTAGAAGAGATCATTAGGCTTTCAGAAATGTCTTCTGCTGGACTTGTGCTTGATCAAAATCCTTGGGTGAGCCTGCACCCATTTCCAATGTCCCAGATGCCTATTTTGCTGAGTTCATACTAAGTTCCCTCTTCCATGGAGGCTGCATAAGACTGACCTTGAGAGCTGTTACCAGAACTATGCTTACATAATACTGCAGTCCTACCCTCAGACTGCCTCAGAAGCAGATTCAAGTGGCTGGAATAGATTCCTG
The DNA here is from genome assembly GCA_013397095.1 of Sterrhoptilus dennistouni. Taxonomy (NCBI): domain Eukaryota; kingdom Metazoa; phylum Chordata; class Aves; order Passeriformes; family Zosteropidae; genus Sterrhoptilus; species Sterrhoptilus dennistouni. Next base: position 47,931 of record VWZU01019402.1, on the reverse strand, counting down.
AGACTCAGAAATGTCCTGTAAGACATGGCCTGGCAGGCAAAATGCACTACTTCTCATGCAACCTCCATGTAGGTGACATTGTCTAGACTGCTTGGCCATTGCTAAGGGACCCACTGACTTGGGCAGATGAGGCCTTCCAGGTGCATCACCTACCGGTGTCTGCTGGTGCAGTGGGTCTGTGTGTCGCCGTTGCATAGCTCCTGCACCTCCCTGGCCATGATCCCTTAGTCTATGTATCACATCTTTCCTGTCCAGACTCCCACCATATCTTTCCTAGAAAGAAAACATTAGCAGAAAAGTCATGTTGTCATGGTTTTGGCTGGAATAGAGTGAATTTTCTTTGTAGTAGCTGGTAGAGTGCCGTGTTTTGGATTTAGTATGTGAATACTGCTGATAATACAGTAATGTTTCAGTTGTTGCTAAGAATTGGCTCACTCTAAATCAAGGACTTTTCAGTGTCTGGCCAAAGGGATATTCCACACTTTGAACATCATACCCGGTATATAAAGTGGAGGCACTTTGCTAGAAGAGGCCAATAACTGGTCAGGGACTGGTATCAGTCTGTGGGTGATGAGCAAATGTATTGTGTATCAATTCTTTTTCTTGGGTTTTATTCCTCTCTCTCTTTTTGTTATTTTCTTTTAAATAAACAGAAAATAATAATAACTATTATTATTACTATTATTATTATTACTACTACTATTTACTCTGTTACTTATGTTTCAATTATTAATCTGTTCTTATCTCAACCCATGAGTTTACCTTTTTCCTGATTCTTTCCCTACTCGCACCAGCATGAGGAGGAGGGACTGAGTGGCTGCATGGTACTTAGTTGCCAGCTGAGATTAAACCATGACATATACATATTCTGAGATACATAAATGAGGGTGTTAGTGGGCAAGGAGTCAGGGACAAATCCCCACATAAATAATTTTAGATGTCTGCTTCCAATAAAGTCCTTGTGCTCCAGTTCTGCAAGAAATGACCTTCATGGAAGAGGTCAGCTTAGACTGTTCTATTTTGGATTTTACTTCTTAGGAGTTGACAGTTGAATGTCCTCAGCTGTATTTCACAGCTGCTGGGACAAATGGTCAGAGAGGGGCTTTTTTGGTCTCTGAGACTTTTGGAGAAAAACTAAGATTGTTCTAACTCACAGATAAAAAGCCATGCTTGCCAAGGAGACTTTAGCCAATTTGGAGTTATTATGACCCAGTCCTGCCCACTCCTTGCTCTTCCTCTGTCCCATATGCTGTGGGAACATCAGTGGTGCTGATGCAGCTGACTGTATCTGAGGACTCACTACTTCACCTTTTCTTGGGCTGCTCCATAGTGTAAAGGACAGCAAACAAGCCTATAAATTTAGTAGCCAAATAAGCCAAAGGAGAATGAGACAAAGGCAAATTCAAAGAAAAGTAGCCACATGACCACACATCTCAGTCATATGAACACAAATTGTCTCAGGCAGATGGAGGGAAGAAGTAGGAAACATCTAGGAAGCAAGTTCTCTTTTGTGTGCACAGCTGAGAGATGTAGATTTTTGACAAAATAACTCTTCAATCACTACCAAAGAATAAAAGCCAATGATTCATATGCCTGGGCTTGATGTCCCAGCCCCTTGTTCCTGGCAGTACCTGTTGCTGCTGCAGTATGGGAATAGGATGCTCTACATATCTCTTGGATACAGAAGAATGATCTTCTCCAGCTGCTCCTCCCGTGTGGAATCCTTCCGGACCTATCAGTTCCAGGCTCCCACCCCACCTCTCCTGATGAAAGAAAGATCACACAAGTGAGGTCAAGTTTTGCTTCCTGCCACATTCTTGACTAAAACTGCAATCATTGCACACAGAGCACTACCCACTACTCTGGAGGCTCTTTCAAATAACAGACCCTGCCCCTCTGAACAGAAGAACAAATCAGGAATCCTGTATTTTAGATCTTTGTCATAGCCATTCTCCATCTGAAGTCAGGTTAGTACTGGGAGATGCTGGGTTGAAAATATGGCTATTGAATTGAGGATCAGCACAGGAGTCAAACTCTTTCTTGAAATACTGCCCTTAGACTTCATTTGTCTCTGCACTGAAATCTATTTATTACAATCATTTCATCATATAGCCGTAGAATCTAAAAATTTGAATTGTGAACAGAAACCTCACTGTGATGAGTGCTAAACATACCTTGCTGTGTCCATCACCACAACGGATGTACAGAGAGTTTGCCAAAGCATACTTGAGTTCTGTTCTTTCATTTGCCTGTTTGCATATTGGAGCAAATGCATCTCTTTCCCTTCCTGCTCACAGTCAGCCCAAACAGGTTGTTACACTGATATACATGCATACAGTCTTTCCTTCCCCAGACAGAGATTCATTGCTGTGATCTCTCTCTTACAGATCCCAGAGCCTCTCTTTTAGTACCTTACTAGTGCATTTTTAAAGCTCTGTATAAGTGGTCTAGAAAGAGACAACATTCCAGGCCCGTTCTTCAGACTGAAAAATGTATAATCTCTCATTTTGAGCCAGCAAGAATGACCCACATGCAGCCTATAAAACTTTACTGCTGTAGTCAGCAGGTCACATACTTTCTGCCTTGCCTCTACTTGCACATCCTGATAATTTAATACCAAAGTCCATTTCCCAGTAAAGTAGGACTTTGGTTGCTGCAGTGACTAGGCATGTTCACTCCCAGTACAGGTAGTGCAACATATGACAGCCTCTGCTATGTCATTTGCTTGCTCCCCTGGCACAAAACCAGGCATTCACTGGACTGGGATTTCTCTGCCTTCTCAAACATCGACTATACCTTCCCTGAAGGCGCATCTTGTTCCCAGGTCTGCTATGTTCTTCTTGGTAGTACTTTCCAGTTTCTAACAGCCAAGTTAACTGCTCCAGGTTCTGCACTCTGTTCTTCCACATTCCTTTTACTGTCTTTGCTTGGTAGCAGAAGATGGACAATTCTTCTGAGCAGACAAACTTGCAGTTGTAGTTGCACTCTGGGTGTGTGCGAGGATACTAAGAAACCAGACTCAATTTTTTCTCAGTCACAACCCACCAGAGTCAGCTCTGTATCTGCCCTTAGGAAATACAGGCATTTCAATAAGGTAAGTCCTGCTTCCCTTGGCATCTTAGAATTTCAGCTCTGAGGTCTTAGCACAACTTTAGCAAAGCATCTCTATTCAGATTGGAAGAACCGAAAAATTCTGCTCAATTATACAACTCTACATACCAATGAATCAACTAAAAATTTGTGTCTCAGGTCCCACCAGTGTATTGATGTGGCTGGGTTTCCAGGGACAGACTGTCCTCCTCCCCATCCTGAGACATTCTCATGAACAATCCTTCCACAGAAAGGTTTCTGATTGAGAAACTCCTAAGGACAGTTTGTGTTTACCTTTTCTTCTTGGCTGTTGTCCCTTAGGAAGATCTGCTTCTGCCTGGAGATGGAAGCTGTCTTGTAGTAGTCCACCAGCTTGTTTAGCGAGTAGAATTTCTCTGTCCACAAGTAATAGCTACCCTTTGAATCCCTCATCACTTTGAAGTGTTGCACATCATCTTCATGCCTGGATCCCAAAGGAAAAGAGATCATCAAACAGATTGCACTTTTACCTTGTTTGAAAAAGTCTTTTCCAGAAGGGTACCAAAACTTCTTGCTTGGCCAAATCTAGACTTCTGGAAAGTCATGCAATGGCAGTCCTTGTTCATACTGGACCCAGATGTGGCTCTATTTCAAGAGACTCATCGATTTGCAAATGCAGAGTGTCCCAGGACTGCCCAGTCATGAAAAGAACTATCAGAACAAAGCACAGGGTTTTAAACCCTCTCTTTTGAAATAAAGGCCACAGGAGCTTCCAGGGTGGAAAAAGTGCAGTTATAGTCTACCCAACAGCCTTTGTAGGTCCTGTCAACATCCAGTCTGGATTGACTATAAGACCTGCATTACACCTTTACACACCATGGGGATCACCACTACATGCAGACACAGTCATGTGAAGCCACAGATTAAGCTTTAAAATAGTACAAAATCTAGTGTAACATGATTACTACAGGTCATTCTCCCTATTCAAAAAGAAAAAAATAAATAGATTTTTCCAATGCTGTTACAAGCCAAATTAATAATCTCAACCTTCTGCCCCTTATTCCCCCTGCACCTCCTCTCACCTCCTGTCTGATGTGTACAATTCCTCTTTTCACCAGATGTGATCTGGTTTTGGTACCGACCTCCTTGCTCTGTGCAACTCCAGGCACTCAAAACACTCTTCTCAGAGGCTACATCTGCACAAATAAACTCAATGGCAGGGACTGAATGCTATCCTTGACTGCTACAGTCCCAAGCTGTTGAAGTGTTAGCATGGTTGTGGGTTAAGAGGAACACTCTCCCTTAGATAGTGCGGGGCCATGGTTACAATAAACAGGCCAGAAACTGTTCACTGGAAGCTGCCTGAATACAGCTCTTCTGCTTGGTGGGGTGAAGAGGGCATAGCCACACAGATCTGATATCTGCCACACTGCTTGGCTTCAGGGCCAGAGAAAGAGCCTTACTGTACTTGATTTGCAAATGTAGCAAGAATGTTTTCCTGTGTTCCTCCTGGATACTTTTTGAGCTGCTTGAATCAATAAGCACATACCACTTGGAAAAGACATTGTTAATAATGACTCTAATTTAAAGCTGGTTATCAACTCTTTGAAAATTGGGAAACCAAACATTATTTAAGAGCTCTGCTTAGAAGGAAATGCACTGAGAAGTGCTGGGCTACATCAAGTTGCTGAAATGCAGCTGGGCTGCAAGCAGTGAAAAACCATTCCTTGTCCAATGGCTGTTTAGTGACCTGTGGGAAATAAGTTAACAATGTAATAGTAATCTCTTAATAGGTAGCAGTTGAATTCTTGGATTCGGTAACCAGGGCTGTCAGGGAATCAAAACAAATTGACTTGTTAAGCACTGTGGGAGACTTTTCCTGTACTGCTCTGCTTTGCTGTAGCTCTTTCAGAGAAGGAGGTCACCAGGGGATGCAGCTTTGGAATGGGGCATTCACTGTGTCACCTGAAAAGAGGCAGAAACATTTGGGAATCAGATGCCTAATTTGTTCTCATTCAAAACACAGCAGCACTACCAGTGACTGGCAGCACACAAACTTCTCAAGAGGCTGCATCACATTAGGAATCCTTGTGAGAGGAGGCTCATGGGTTTAATGGTGAGGGACACCATTAAACAGGAAAAGAAGCAAGAATATGCTGTGAGAAGCAGATACCTGACAGAGATGGAAAAGTCACCATAAGAGTTCTGACTGGCTCGGACAATGAAGCAGCCAACTCCTTTGCTCATGAGAAGGTTCTCTGCTTCATGGCGGGATATCTTCTCATCAAACCAGCTGTCAAGTGGGAAAAATCATGGAGATGTGAATAAAGATGTGAATTAATGCGAGGAATAAAGAAGTTGAGGGTAGGGAAAATGTGAGTAAGCAGGGTGGAGGGAAGAAAACAAAAGGATCAGAGCAGCCCACATGGCTACTCCTAGTGGCCATGTATATGTTTAGGTACAGGGGTTTGATGGATGCAGACCATTTTTTTGGAGTAGTAAAAGCATGTATATGCAAAGGAAACAATGTAAGCTTTGGTCTGCTAAGAAGCAACACTCAGTTGAAACTGTAATTACAGACACAGTACAATAAGGTGTTAGCCAAAGAAATTTTAAATTACAAATGTGTATGTATACATATATACACACATAATTCTCAGACATACACATCAAATTGCTTTTTGGTGAACTGTTTCAATATTATTGGGCTATGATGAATATATTGCATGGAACACACATAAATTTTTAGCAGAAGCAAGCCATGAAAGTTTTAGTACTAATAAATTGGTTCCTGCAAGAGTTACAATACCATAAAATTGCAGAAGCCCAGAATACACAAGCATACTTACACAAATTTAGCCAGGCATAACTAACAACAGCATAAGCCACTGGACTAATAATGAGAAAGTCACCATAAATAGTAAAAGAATATGATGTCAGTAGAAATTTTTCAGTAGAGAAACAAAAAATCATATACATTTGCATATGTCCACTCCATAGCTAATCAGATCTACAATCTGCAGTCTTTGACTTTACCTAATACTTAATTGCCTGTATTGCATTAAAATTAAGGACTGTTAACTTCCTAACGCCTGTCATTTCCACTTTGGAGTTTTTTATTATCATCACAGCTTACCTATGTATCAGTAGCAAAGAAAAATCAGACTTCAATGAGCTTTGATAACCAGTCTCAATGATTACTTAACAAGAAAAAGATGGGCAAAAACAATCCATCAAAAACGGAGGCAGCTTTTTTCTCTAAGTCTAGTTCTGTCATCTGGCCTGAACTGCTTCAAAGTAGAGGCCTGGCACTTAGAAAAGTGTCAAAGTGGAAATATTTGTTCACATCTCTTGCACAGAGAAAGTAAAACAAGAAAAATGTGTGTGAAAAAAGAAGCTGCCAGTGCTCTTGAGTGTTGGCACAGCCCTGTGAAAGAGCAAGCAAGAACAACTGACTGGAAGATCTCATCCCCCTGAGGCCCAAAGTACAAGGCCATATTTGCACAGCAAACTAATAATGTCCTTCAGCTCAGCCAAGCAGGTTGGCTTATGTCCAAAAAGTAAAGTGCCACCTCCAAAGGGGACAGAGGCACTTATTTGTGCCTTCAAAATCCCTGTGTACTCCCAGTATGACTGCTCAGGGCACCAGCACATTACAACTACAAGTACTGCCCTTGTTGCATGCTCTTGTTCACCCCTGAAATGCTGCAGTATTTTTGAAAGAAGAGGACAATGAGAGGTGCTTCTGGGAGCATTTCTGCTAACTGAAAGGTTGTAAAAATCCCATGCACTGTCATATTTATGGCATAGGGCTGGAGAGCACATTTAACATGCATTCCGACATGCACCAGTCCTTTCTGAAAGTGCAGTGCCATCTCCTCAGTGGGAAGAAAGAAATGCAGGTACGTCTGTCTCTGACAGATCTGTTTGCGTGTGTGCGTGTGTGTAAGAGAGAGAGCAAGGCAGCATGTCTGGTCTATCAACTCTGCCGATCCAGGAGTAACACCAGCTGTCACAGTCGAGTAGCATTGCACTGACCTCTAGTGCACCGACAGAAACTCACAAGCACTTGGCGGGGGGAGGGAATGCGGTGGCAGGGTAGGAAAAGGGAGTCAGTGTCGTTAAGAGTCGAAGGAGGAGGAAATTTTTAATGATTTGTTTTCAGAAATATCTCTTGCTCTTCCTTTGGTGCTTAGCCTCTCTGTTCCCAAGACTTCATACCATCACTATTCTTCTTTCTGAGGATATCTAAATGCAATTCCTGCCACATCCCAGCATCCCTCTGAGCAGCAGTAACAAAAGGGTCACTTGGGACTGACAGCGATCATTGAGGTTCATTTAGCTCCGAAAGAACAGAGGATGCTTTGGAGTGGAAATACACTGTGCTGGCAGAACTGCGTGTAGCATTATGGCAATCCTTGCCAGCCCCAAAGTGTAGGATGTTATGCCCAGCACTTCCATTGTCCTGTCCTCTGTGTGCGCATGCAAATGTGCTCCTGACAACACTTGCTGAAAATGTGCCATGGTGGTGACACCATTTCTGTCACACTTACTGGGGAACACAGAAATCAATGAAGTTCTTAGGAACGTAGCCCTCGTGACTTCTGAGCTCAGCCTTGTACCACTCTTCCTGGGAGCTCAAAATCTGCAATGGAGAAATGGAATAAATGTGTCTCCTGAGAAAGGCAAAAGTAACCAAGATTCATGCAGAAACCTAGAATGTCTTGTAAGAATAAAAGAAAACGGTACACGTTCTCTACTCTCCACCCACGGTGCAACAAGGTTAGTGGCTGATGACCACTTCAGAGCAAGCAAGCAATAAAAAAGCCCAAGCAGAATTAGAGATTGCTTGTTAACTTTACCCCTTTGTCTGACTGCCTGTCTGTGTATCTCTGGTGCCTGAGAAATGGAGAAATTCAGCTTTGAAAGACTTAATAGGGGCTTAAGTTATTCTCTGTGCTGCCTTCTATAGTTGGTAATGGAGCATCTCAGATTCACAAAGGAAGAAGGAAATACCTGTGAAAACTCCTCTGCCATATGGGTATGGAGGGCTATGCAGCTGTATCTGTGTGCATTACAGATATTAACATGTGCTCTCACCTGTTATTTCACAAGAGATTCTTAAATGGGTTAAGTCTTCAGATGCCCTCAGCTTTGCCAAGGTAGATAAAAGAAGGAGGCAAAAAGTATTTTCAAGATACTATTATACATAGGAGATTGTAGGATAGCTGGAAGTGAGTCCACATCCCACACTGGAGCAGTTTCAAATGTGCTCACAATAATGTTAACTGTAATGGTCCTTAGAAACATTACTGCTGACCAGGGAGGCCCAAATTCACGACACCCTGGTTGATGGCTCACGATACAGTCCTAAGCTAGAGGAGAGAGGATAAGAATACAACCACATTGGGATTTTACTGCAAATGTTGTTGTCCTTGGTGTTTTGTTTGACATTCCAACCCCTGGGACAGGATTTTGCTGTATGAAATAGACCGTATTTCTGCTCTTTCTGGTTTTGGGGAGGTGCCTAAAATAATGAACCATGACAGTTTTAAAAGGAAAAAGCAAGTGGAAAAGACTTCATTGAAAATCTATTGTTAACAGTAATAATACTTACTTTGTGAGCCAGTCTTATGGTTTTGGGAGCCTAAGGCACATTTTAACTGCTCTGTATTGGCAACAGGATGTTACTGTCTCTGGAGCCAAATCCTCATTGCTTTGCCTGCCACATAGGCCTTTTATAACATTTGGATTCAGAAAAGTTAAGGAATAGAAAGCTGTGGAATTCCTACTTGTACAGTCACTGCTGTCCTCATGCCTGGGTGCTGGGTTAAGGAAGTTTTTTCACTGCTGTGGTCAAACACAGAAGATGATAGCTACTTCCTGCTCATGCTCGGGCCTTGCTCTGTTGGAAGTGAGGTTTCCAGAAAGACCCACCTGCTGTTTGCCACTGCAGAGCTGACAGGTTTCTCTCAGTGTGTCATCCTCTCAGAGAAGGATGTGGTGGTGGAGGGTAAGAGGGTGGATTTCCTCCTGTCACTACTGGTTGAGGGCCTCATGTTTCCTGTTTTGTAATCTCTACATCAATACTTCATCTTATCTCCTTTATAAATCAGCAGGTTGCTGCAGCCAGCACCAGGCTGCTCATGATGGAGTACGAATGTATGTGTACCTGTGCCAGAACAGAGTTGCTACTCAGGCTGATTTACTGCTACTACGGTTTGGGTGGTTAAGGTGTTTTGTCTACCTCATGGACATTAAAGCAAGAAGGAGTTTGATTTTCTGGTAGTGAATTCTCTATGACAACTAATAATAGTAAAACGAGTGTGTAGTGTTGACACTTCTTATCAGAAGCTTCCCGCACACTTTGAAAGGAAGCTCTAGCTTGTAATAATTTTATGGGAAGGGAAACTGAGGAACAGAAAGAAAAGTGACCTGGCCAACACCATCACCCCAGCCAGGGACTTGATGGGAGTCTCCTAAGAAAAAAAAGACATCTGTAAAGGTCATGTAATAGTAGGGATTGATTGGGGAAGAATAAGAGTGTTTATCTGTGCTGAAGAGAGGCAGTGATTTTTCCAGAACCTTCTCACAGCTCTTTGGAAAGATTTGGTACTAACAAGCTCTGGGATGCTATCAACTTTGTCTAAGTTCCAAGAATTAAAAGGCCAATAAAATAAAAAATAGTGGTGATGGAAAAGGCAAGGCTGAGACTCAATATCTGACTATTAACTGGAATATCTGTGACTCTACAGATTTTGGCTGCAAAGGCTTCTTGCTAAACAAGGGTTTACATCCTATTGTTGTACATCATCCCTTTGGACAGTAAAGGAGTTAAGACCTTAGGGAGGAATAATATTCAGGCATCTTCAATGGAAGCAGAACATCTGGGGCTGAGAAGTGGATAAATAATTAGGGTGAAACTTCAAGTGACTTTATCTGTGGGACTTCGGTAATGTTAACAAGAACTGTTCTATCATAACACATACAAATCAACTTTAAGTAGACTTCCAGAAGCTCTGTATTGTATATGATCAACTCTACTTCTGCCATTGTCCCATAGTTAAAATCCTGCAAGGGTGTATATAACATTATTAGACCAGGACCTCTTAAATTATTCCACTATGTGCATAACAGTCTGTCTCATGGACTTTTCCTCTTCTATTTGCAATTGCCAAAAATCCCTGCAGCATCTAACAATAATTACTAACAGTGAAAAGTTAGATATAGATTCTATGATAGATAAGAGTTATCGTTTAAACAGTTTAAGGGCTGGAAATAAGGAAGACAGCAATCCCTCTGCACAGAACTGATCCTACCTGCATTTAGACATAGTCATCATAATGTAGTCACTGTGGATGATCTATCTGGCCAATTAAAACAGACAGGACCCTCAAAATCTGTCACCAAAGATCTTGATCTGTGCCCCAGCAAAGGTACTTACCCTTCCTGCTGACTACCAGAGGGCAGCTATTTATGGACATAAAATCAAGAAAAGTGGACATAGACTGAAGTAAACTGGGAATTGTTGTCCTATTGCAAACCCTATGGGAGAGGAGTATCCTGCATTTGTATTAATTTATAGATATGACTTAATCTGTTTTGTCAAGGCAAATGGGAGCACAAGAAAGATCTGGAAGTAGTTTCAGAAACACTGTTTAGTCAAGCTGGGGTCTGTACTTACCTTCAACATATCTCCAGCCTGAAAGCTCAACTCATCTTCCCCAGAAGCAGTGAAATCAAACTTGGCAATGGCTTCCATTCTGTGTCTTGGGGGTAGAGCAAAGCTGGAAGAAGTAATGTCAGATACTTGTCAGCATCTATGAGCTACTGGGATTGTGGAGTTCAGCCTCTGGAAAGCTGATAGGCAGTGCTGTGATTTGCATGTGGAGAAGCATGTACGGACTATGGTCAGCCATTAGTTACTAGACATGGAAAGACAAGTAGGCAGAAGAGAGGGCATGGCTGAAGCTATAATTAGCTGAAGTGAGAAGTACAAATAACCAGTAGTGTACGCTTATTCTAACAGATATTTTTCTCAAGAGAAATCTTATGGGAAAAACATGTATAGACCAACTCTGTCACAGTTCCAAATAAGGCAAGTGCCTCTGTCCTGCAACAGAAAAATCCATTTGCTTTTTACCTCAAGAGTGAGTCAAATTGAACAAACAATTGAACAGGGCCACAATAAATATATATCTTTTTCTTGGACAAGGGCCACAATACAGAAAGTTGAAAGAGTCTTTTCTTTGTGATGGCTTAACATGTGTGACCACAATTTCTAGGCAGGAAAAACCTGTTTGCAGGAAGGCTGCATTCCCTATTTTGAAGCAGGCAGAGAGTTAGCCTACCTCAGTGCTGGTAACCCGGGAGCCTGAAACGTATCAGACAGCCTGCAAACCAAAGCCTGCTTTTCAGCACTAGAACAATTTGGCAGGGGAAGTGGCAAGATGAGCTTTGCTCCTTCACCACTTCCTGCTCATGTAATTAGGATGTACCTCAGCAGGACCATTTTTATAATCAAGAGTTACTGATTTCCCATGGCTGGGTCATGTACCCCACAGTGGTGAGGCTGCCAGTGACAAGCCAAGAAATAGCCAGGCAGTGACACATTAAGCAAGTGCACCGCTGGCAGATGCTCTTGCAGCACAGCTCCTGAAGACCATCAGACAGCTCCAATATAGAAGTAATTTTTATGATTTCTAAGATAGGTTCGTCTGGGAACAAAGATCCTGAAGTGACAGGTTCCACTACCTAATCTCAATTCACACAAAACCACCCAGTTTTTATGGCTTGAGAGGAAATGCCAACTTGCCTGATCCAAAACATTCATAACCAAAAAGCTCTAGGAAGACACTGTACAAACAAGTGAACAACCCTAATTTGGGTTAGATATTTCCTATCTATTAGAACCGACACACGATCCCCAAAATACAAATTATTGATACTGAGCTCCAGAACTTTGCCACTTTAAAATCAAAAGGCTGCTGTAACCCTCCTTTTCAACAATATATGCTGTAATGTTCCTTCTTTGACACACAACCCAGGGGTTTACCTACCTGTGTAACAAGGATCCAGGGCCCAGCTCTGATACAGCTCAACTTCAACTGCTGAGAATGAGCTGGGAGAAAGGCTGCAGGGCAAAAGCTCTAGGACTGCATCAGCATTATCCCAGAGATTCCAGAGGAAAACCAACATGGGATGATACAAAATCTCAGAGGAAAAACAAAACCATAGTTTAGTTGGGATAGTCAGTCTAGCTGAGCATCTGTCATGAATCATTTGGGTCATTGAGTTGAGTTGTCATTGCCATCAGTCCTGACCTATCTGGTGGCAGATGGCAACCATGGAGGTTGACTCTTCATTTCTGGTTGATGCCCGCAAAGAATCCTTAGGTGCCTTTACACAGGTGAGGAGTATGCTAGCATATAGCCTAATATTTCATGAAAACCTAACTTGGTTCTATGTGTGTTAACTGTATAAAGCAGTTATTTATTGGCTAAATTTTCTGTTTCCTGGTTGCAGAGTCCCTTTGCTCTTGACTAAAAATCCCTGAATAAAGTCATCCACATGAGGGGCCATAACATCACTGGCTATTAGTTCTCATATTTGTTATGATCACTTCTAACTTAAAAAAAAGATGTTTATATGCTTCCTAGTGGATTCTGTTAGCACCTCCTTTTTTGCTGCTCATAGGTGAATTTATATCCATGTGACTGATGAGAGCTTTGAAGCACCAAGGCAAATTTTTTGGCAGTCCACAGAGTTCTTACTTTTGATACCTTTTACAGATTAGAGTCATCCTCTGTCTTACTCTTATTCCAAGACATTGGTGTTAGCCTGCAGGTGCAGCTTGGGCCTGATTTGAGAACTGTCCTTAATTCTTGTATAGACATTTTTGGACCTTTGGTCTGTAACCCTGCACAGGCAGCGTCAGCCCCATTTTGTGCTAACAGAGCATAGGGGTATTAAATTGGAGGGGAATTAACCCTTAAAGGGACTGGTTAAACAATTAGACAGTTGAAGTAAAAGGCTAAAGGAGAATTACTTTAATAAGGGTTGTTTTTCAGTGTTTTATCTTGCAGTGGTGGCCCACTGCAGAGAGATCAGAGCCAACAGTGCACATGGATCCTGGAACTCCTAAGTGCAGACCATTAATCTCAGCTTAAGGAAAAGAACACACTTAAAAACAATAAACTATTTAAATACAAATCCTGTCTTTGATTCTGTCCCTTAGATACAGAAGAAGTATGTAGCAGCATGGAGATGGGTGGTGATTGCTGCTACCTTCCCCCAAAAAGCATCTCTTCTGGAGAAGCTGCTCAGGTGAGCACACAGGCAAGGCACTCAAGTCCACACACCACACACACCATGGCTAGCTCAGCAAAGAAAGGCAGGAAAGGTCTCCTGTATAAAGTTCCAGTGCAGTTTATTTTGGAGACACAAGCTGAAGGGTTTTAGGGACAGAAAGACCAAGATCAAAGGAGTGTCCAGGGTTAAGTATTGGGTCAGGAGCCAATGGTCTGAGGGCAAGGGGTGGTACGAGGGCAGGGCAAAAGGCAGTGACATATAAGGGACATAAGTATGGAGCATCAGTGATGCCACAACCAATGGGGAAACAGGGAAAGGAGAAATCTTGAGAACCAGGGACATATATGAATAAAAGAGGTGGGCAAGGCCCATGGACCAATGGGAAGAGCAAAACTGAGGTAGATTAACATAACATTGTAGAGCACATGGGGGAAGCCTTTTTCCTCACCCTAAGCTATGAGGCTTTCCCGAAGCCTATGGTAGATTCTTCCAAGGCATTGGCCTAGAAGTTTCCCTGACAGGCTCAAGGGCCTCCACAGCAGCAGTGGGGATTCTCTCTACAGGGGGCAAGAGTAGAAAACCTTTAATTTTTCAATAACCCAGATGTTAAAGGTGCTATTGTAATGTGCCCCCCTTCAAAGAAGAAGAGTTTGTGAAACAGTTAAAATCTTCCCTCTTACTTACTTTTCAATTTCAGCAATCCCAACCTCAGGGAGAGACCAGGAGACAGATACCTCTTCAAACAATCTTACACATGGATTAACTGTGCCTTTCATTGCCAGCAGCTGGATTTAGAAGTGGCTCAAACACCATCGACAGTGTTGGCTGTGTTGATAAATCCACAATGCAGTAATGCTCTGGTCTTAAGCTCTTCCTTTAGTAGCGACCAACTACTAAAGGAACACTAGCCAATAATCTTGCCTTTGAACTCCAGCCTATCACTTTTCAGCACCTGAACGTCAAACCAGTTCTGTTTTTCTGATCCTATTCTTTCCTCCATCTGTTACTTGAGAATCCCCACTCCACATGTCAGTGCTGAGCCCTCATGAAAACTCCTCTGCCAGGAACCTATCCTTCCCTCTCCGCATGCAAGTGACTCTGAGCACCACCCTACAACACAGACATACAGGAAATTTTTCACTATTATCATAACTTACATTTCTCAAGCACCTTTTATCCCAAATTCTGCTTTTAACTTCATGGTGCAACTCCTTTCAGCTTTTGAAAGCCAAGGACAATTTTAGACTGTGCATAATGTTCTCTGTGAAAATCACCTTTGTAGAAAGTTTAGCATGAAACATATGCAATGCTTAAAGAGGAATTTTTCAGTTCTGAGTATGAGTTGACCAGGACCCTTCATTTCATCCTGGCTTTCTGCACACAGGTGTATTTTCTCTGTGGTTCACTTTTGTAACAGGGTGGATCCGAGAGGCATAAGGCTACAGCAGCTATGTGGGACAGGTGCAACAGAAGATTCACAAAATGAAAGGTGAAAAGCAGCATGGCTTTCAGAACACAAGGCAGACATTCTGGTTGGGTGGAATGCCATTCCCTGAGCAAGAACATCAGCGTCTCTGTCGATGGAAAGTGTCAAAAGCAATACAGCACAGTCCCGAAGAGTGTAACACTATTACTCTACACCCTGTTGGTTCCAAATTCAGCAGTAACAATGCCAGGGAAAGTCACCACCTATGAAAAGTTCATCACTTGGGGACTGCCCCTCCTAAGCCTTCCCCAGTCTCATCTACTTACATAAGAAGGGGAGCAAAATTAAACCAATGCACTTGCTTAATAGAAGCATATGGAAAGAGTTTATATTTGTATGCCTGTAGCCTAGAAAATTGCATACATCACCAGTCTGAAGCTTCATCCAGTGAGGTTTTACATCAAGATATACAATATGAGCTACTGTGTCTTTGTTTGGCTCTGCAAGAACAACCTACTGTACTGATGAGCAACTGGGGACAGAATTCAACCCTGAACATATGTACAGAAGCTCGAAACAATGGAAAAGGGACCTGCAATCTAGAAGAGCTGTGGCAAATAACAGCTTTGTTTTCACCAGCTAAGTCACATACAAGTGGCATGGGGATATTTAGCTCCAAAACCACAAACCTCTGGCTACGGAGTTAACAGTGCAGCTCCACTGACTATCAGTGATAAGAGGGTAAAATTTATAAGGGAGAACAAGTCACTAAAACACTCAGAAATGATGCATTTAAGACTTGGCTATTCTGCCACTCAGAGCAATGCATAGCATTTTGGCTGAGCCTGTGTGCAAACAAAATAAGCATCCTAGGAACAGGATTCATAGAACAAGCAAACTTTCAGGACTCTATAACCAATAGCAGTTGGTAAGAAATCCTCCACAGTAGGATATTTAATCTCCCTAGGGAATGCAGGTCTTCTGTGCTACTTCCCATCACGACAGAGTAGAGTTGTGCAGCAACATGGGAAGCTGGTGCAACAGTAGGCCTAAAGAGAGGAGCACATGATCCAGTACTGCATGATACTGTGACAATATAAAAACCCCAAATCTTTGCTGTGCTGGGAGGGTTGATGTGGGGGGACTGGGGTGATGGGGAAACACCTCCTTCTGTTTGCCTACTTCCTCCCTCAGATTCCAGCTGGTCAGAGTTCGCAGAGGCAGAGGGATTTGTCCTGCAAAAGCTCTGCCCTGTTGTGAAAGCTTATAAACAAGATGGTTTTGGGATCCCATGCTCTGCCCCTACTGCGCAGAAGTTCACCTTTCCTTCCAAAACCCCCCACTTCCTCCCCTGTACCTTGTCCCACCCGGCTCCCCTTACTCCAGATATGCTCAGCCCATACCTTGCAGCAGCTCTCCTCTCTGCTGGCACTTCGCTCAAAAGCAGGAGGTGCGTTACCACCTAAGGCACGGAAGAGACGGAGAGCTCAGGCCCCTCCCTGAACTCCCTGCAGCGCCAGTGTAACACATCGGTGCCGGGCCCCCGTGCGTGGACAGGGGTGTCAAGAGTGGGCATGGGAGGCAGGGGAACGGAATTGTGTCTGTCACAGGACAGAGCGGGGCGTGGACAGTTTCCAGTCTCTAATGTCAGCGATATTTGGTACTCTGCATATTTAAAATGGTGGTGCCGGTTCAAAAGGAGCTGCCTCTGGCTGCTGCTTCACCCCGGGGTGGTTTAACAGATGGATAAAGAAGGGTCCCTCAAAAAATGCGCAACTAAGGAAAACAGAAATGAGCACAGGCCTGCTAAGTTAACTAAGAAGCCATCACTCCACTGAAAAGCATATCTTGAGGAACAAGAAACTAAAGACTTGAAAACATGTAATAAAATAATTTTCAAAGACAACAGAAGCAGGAAGCCTGCCAGAGTAGTAGAGTAGTAGTAGAGAGCCCTGTCTGTAGGGCTGACAGATGATTGAAGTGTAAAAAGAATGCTCAAAGAAGATAAGGAAGAAGCACAAAAGCTAAATTAATTCTCTGCATCCATGCATCTTCCATAGGGATATAAGGAGGTCCCCACACTGGAGTTTTCTTTGCAGAGGAAAGCCAGGAGAACTGTTTCAAGATGAAGAACTGGAATAGAAGATTTTAGGGAAAAACATTAAATGAACAAGAGTAAATTCAAGGATTCGATATTTTAGAAATCCTGAATAAAATCCAAACTGAACATGAAATAATAAAGGCTGAGCAATTAAACTGTGGCATACAATACTAGACTAAACGAAGCCTTGGAACTCGGAAAAAAAGCAGCAAACCACAATACCAGTGTTTGACATGTGTTTTGAGGGGATGCAAGGTGCAGGTCTGACTTCTGTGTGCTTGAAATGGGTAAACAGATTAATGACAAAAAGAATTACTGGCCCTAAGAGAGAAATAACATACCAATTCCTCTTCACATAGCTTTTGTAGAAGGAAGTAATATGGCACAAATCTGAGTTCTTCTAAGGAGCTGATGAACGTGTGGATATAGGTGATCCCTTGATATAAAACTTACATTTCTACATAATTTGATGAAGTCTCCCACCAAAGACTCTTAAAAAAAGCCTCCTAAATTCTCAAAGAATAGGGGAGAAGGTCCTATAGAGGATTAACAACTGATTAAAAGCTAGGAAACAATTTGAATGTGCTGCTCAAAATATTAATAAATGATCTAGAAAACACAGTGACAAAACTTACTAATGAGAAAAAAATCCAGGGTAATACAAATTATATCTGATCACAAAGCTTTGCAGATAGTTCTAAAAATACTGTTGAAGTCCAAGAGGAATCTCAGTGCTGATGGCTGCAAAAGCAATGGACATGGGACAAAACAAACATTAACTATGTGACCACAGCAATGAACTTAAATTAGCAATTACCACTCAGGAAAGACACCTTTGAGATACTGTTTGAGTCCTACCAAAGTGTCAGCTGAATGGAAGTCAAAAAGGCAGGTAGGGAAGTGTCTGGAAAGTGATAGAAAAAACAGAAGGCAACATGATGTCACTGGACAAGTCCCTGGGGCGCCTGCTCGAATATTTGTCACTTGGATACAGCAGCCAGTTCTCATCCTTTCATCTCAAACACAGAGACAGTAGCACTAGAAATAGCAGCTAGAAAGCAACTAAAGATGACCAAAGGAATGGGAAGTTTTTGGACAAGGAAGGACCAAATCAAAGACTGGTATCCTTCACCCGTAAAAAAAGTTGTCAGAGGGCTAAATGCAAAATAATGTTGACAATTATGAAAATCATGGAAAAGGTAAACAGAAAAATTTTATTCATCATTTCTCATAACATAAGCACTAGGAGTTCATTCCAAGAGTGACAGAATCTGGGAGGCCATAGGGAAAGAAGCTGTGTTGTACTTGTACTGTTCTCACTCTCCTTCCCCAAATACCTCATGCTGGGTACAGCATCATGGACCGTGAGTGACTTTAACCTGACCCAACTAATCCTTAGGAACTGTGGTACTTCACCAAAAAACACCACAACGTGCTAGTTCAAGAGGACGGATCCAGCAGCAGGCTGGTAGGTGGTAGTTCCTACATACACACACTGCCTTTTGGGGAGGCAGTAATCTCACTGGAATATCTGTAAGTTAAAACAGGGTAGTGTGAAAATTAGGAAGCACTCGGACCAGTTGGGGTAGATAAAATGGAAACTCTGAATGGGATAATCTTGAATATATTTGCTGAAAAATTATACAGGTTTAAAAGGCAGGAGGCTAAAGGAAGAGTACAGCAAATAACTCTTGCCATCTTGTGAAAAGTTTTACATGTGGCAATCAATAAATGAGAAACATAAATTTCTGTACAGGAAGGTGGGACCAATCTTCAAAGTCTTCCTGGGCTGAAGCTCTGTGCCTTTTCGAGGTCTGTGAATGGCATGACAGATTGCATTATGTTACATACTGGAATGATCTAATTTCTCTGTTTTCTACCATGATGCAACCTAATGGGCCCCCTGGCAAGCATGTTGCTGGTGACTTGTCACTCATCTTGCTGCCTAACAATGTCACAAAACACTGCATGGATTCCTGTTATGTATCCAGAAATATTGCATTATAATATTAAATGTATTAAATGTCAAGCCATAAGAGATGTGGCTTTCTATACTATAAACAAAATACTCAATACTGGCAAGCATCCAACACTGAGAAAGGATAGGAAATAGGATAGAATAGGAAATAACTATTTTTTCTTTCTTCTCCATTTCTACGTATTTCTCCTCTGTCACAGTTACGGTAACACGTTAACCTCTTCACTTGCGGAATACATCCATCAGCTATGCTGAAAAATATGAAGAAACATCCAGATACTTTAGCCTTAAGTAATGGGAACAAACTTAATGGGAAGAACATCCAACTCCATGCATCCGTGTTTTAGCCAATCTCTATTAGACAACTGGGTAAAACCCAGCCCAGCCAGACAGGTTATTCCACAACTTCCTGCTACAAACTTCTTTGTCATTACTTACTACACAATCCAGACAGGATGGCCAAACTATGGCTATTATACAGTCTGAGAAGACCTGGATGTAAAGAGCGTGATGCAGATAAACTTACACCTGCTTTTGCACTTACGTGAGTGACCCAAAATAGATGCGTCTGCACACATGTCTGAAAACTGCCTAAGAACATGCTGTCTCACAAAAACCTTAGTAATTTCTTGCTGGCCTGAAATTTTCTAGAGAAGAATCTTTTCCCAAGACATTTTATTCACTTTAGTTTCTATCTGGGAAGCATGTGAGTAGCCAGAAAGAAAAACAAAGGGAAAAGAAAAAAGCAAAGAAAAAGGAAAAAAGGTAAATTCCAACAAAACATATGCATCAAATGTTTTGTCTACTCTGAATTGAGTTGATAATATATGAAGAATTAAGTGGCCAGGTTTTGTTACCTCAAGATAAACTGCCTCCCCATGTTCTTAGTTCACCTCCAGAAAGTAACACCATCAACAAGGGAAACAGAAGTCAAAGTGTGGAAAGAAGGGAGATTTCAATTGTTGTAAGTAATTGTAAGTGATAACTCAGCAACTGTGGAATTCAGAGCATCAGGACTCTAAATCCACATAAAGCTGAATGTTATGAATGGAAGCTGTCTAGTCTTTCCCAATCTCCCATCTATTCCTGTTCCCACATTCAGATACACTGCACACAGAGCAATTCATTCCTCTCACAGCTTTGCTGTCTGCAAACAGCTGCTCAGGCTGTCTACAGTGACAGGTCATTAGTGGGCAGTGGTTTTTTCAGGACTGAATGCACAGAAGTGGCAGTGCTGTAAAAGCTTCCCTGCAGAGCTCCATGAACTTATCTGGGAAGAGCTCTTTCCGAATTTGCTGTGCTTCCTGTTAGCAAAAATTGTCTTGAAAGCTCTGTGTCCTGTTGCTCACCTGCAACAGTCCTCTTTGATCACGTCCCAGGATTTTCAAAAAGCTCAGTCATCAGCATCAGTTACAAAGCTATGGCTGTTCTAGCGCTGATCTTGTCACCGTCACCATCACCCTCACAAACCATATTCAGTTTAGCTGATGTGACTACAGCCTACTGTGCTTTCACAAGTGGTACAATTATTTCAATTAAAGGTGTGAAGCCAGTTCTCTTACACAAATAAGCTTTACCTATAAGAGTATTGCTCTAATTCTATGGTTGTGGATCCACCAGGAGAATGTATGAGTTAACTGCCTGGAACTTTCTTCGGAAGTTTATGGCTATGACCCTCTACTTTCCTATTCTAAACCTTAAAACACAGAATAACTACTACTGATCAAAAAAAGAGAACGTCTTCCCAGTCTTTGCAATTTATTACCACCCCTTCTGAATACTAACAAGTACCTAAGTAAGTCCTAGAAACTGTTTCAATGGTACCCTGTGCATGCCCGAAAGATAAACAGGAGAAGAACACAGGAGTCAGAGGTCTAGGCTATTATGATGATGGCTAATTTTGAAATACTACTTAAAATTTGAGCTACAGATAAGCTAAGCAGGTGATATCAAGCCAAATCAATATGGGTTGCGTGAGCTGCTGATTTTCTTCTTTGCTGCATGTAAAGACAGCAGACAGAGAAAAGAAGGGAGAGAAAGAAAAAGAGACTTTATTTCAGTGGTTTGAATCCAGTGCTGGAGTGTTCAAAAGACCCTCCTTTCCAGGATTTAAATTTTCCTTTGGTGAGAACCTTTTGATTCAGTGGGATTTGCAAAGCTTCCATTTGAAGCTAAAGAAAGTAATCTCACTCTTTATTTCTTCCTCCTCCTTGCACTACACCCCTCTAATCATGATTAATATATCTAAACATGCCTGATTAAGCCAGACAGATGATGGGCTCCTAATCTGAACTGATCAGGGCTCTGGAGCTGCCAAAAGGAACCTGCTGTCTCTCTATCAGACAGAGCAATAAGCGGCCGGTAATGCAGCCCCATTAACTGCTTCCTACAGAATAAATTTCCCCGACTGCTCCTTAAGAGCAGACACTTGAGGAATGCTGCCTGATGGGAAGTTGCTTTGAATCGTTCCTTTTAGCACAGCTGTTGAGCAGCTCCTTCTCAAGCCCTCCAGACAAACAACTGAAGTATGAAAAATGTAGCCACTTCCTTCTATGCTACTTTCTTTTAAATCTCCTCATACCTTATCTTGCTAACTGCCTCTCCATTTTTCTCATCTTTTCTTGGTAAACTTCAGCACTGACTGATATATGGTGCACTGCAAGTGTGTTTATCAGAAAACGAACCCTGTTCCCATTGTGCCTGTGTGCATGCAAGCAAGGGATCTGCTTCTGTGTACAGGTGGAGCTTGTACTTCATGAATTCATAAAATTTAGGGCTGCAACAGACGATTATTATGGTTTCTTCCGAGCTGTTCCCCGGCCAGCCCTGCTCTTCATATAACCATATAAACGAGTTATATGTCTGTGGGTCCAAACCCCAGACAGAGACGTGTTCCCGGCTGGAAGAAGGAGTGGACTCACATTTGGGGAGTACAGGAGGTTTTATTCAGGCCCAAAGCCCAGGTGCAAGTGTCGATTCTGGGGCTTACCTGCCCTTAAGTACAGGGGGTGTTACCTTTGGGAATGAAGGGAAGTGACTTGGGAACAGGGGGCATTGGCATGGCTGTTTTGGGGCAAAAGGGGAGTGCGGATATCTGAAGCCTGGCTGAGTCACCAGCTTTTGCCAGAGCACTCAAGCCTAAGGGTGTGGCAATAGGTCTTACCAATGAAGAATTACAATGAACTGGGAGAGGCTATTGTAAGGGGAAAATACAGGGATTTGAGAAAGGGGGGTGGTAGGGATGAACCATTACAGAAACTTAATAACAAAAACATACAGAACTTTTAGAAATCTCAAAATCCACACTGCAACACATTATGATCAATACACCATATCAATATACCAGTGAACTGCCTTTGTACAACATATTTGCACTAATATTGAAGGTTCATTGAAGAATAAATGGATACATGGCAGAAAAAGAGCCAAATGTACATCTCTGAATTTGTTCAGGTATCTATGAACATGTACATACACCTGCTTTTATGTGGGTGCAGCCCTTTACAATCTTTATCCTCTGTGATCTACTTCCAGTAAAAGACTGCAGTCAAGAAGGGTCAAGTGGGCATCAGGGCATGTCTGGGCTCTGTTAAATCCAGTGACTACTTATCCTAAAACTGATCTTTGGTATAATTTCAAGTACCTTCAAAGCTTCTCTGAATCACACCAGCTGTGACCAGCTCCGGGGAATTATGCCTAGCTGCAAGTCAGATGGAGAATTATACTTCTCAAATCGATCATAGAAGAGACTGGGATGAAGAGTGATGAGAAATTTCACACATTTATCCTATCAGGGAGGACTTCTCAAAAATTGTTTCAAAAGCAAAAGAGTCAAAACAGAAAACAAGAATCTGGTACTATCAGATTTGATTAAAAGCAACCAACCGCAGGCAATAACACCTACCTACAACTAGACGCAGATATTCCAAGGTGCTTTCCTTGTATTTGGGTTTCAAAATATGGGAAAGAATACTCAAGATTAATTATTTCCAACTTTGACTGTCAGAGACAATTCCAAAAAGCATAGTTTTCAGCATGCTGTTCTGTAAATCTGAGCTCTTGCACTGTAACTAAGAGCTGAAGAATTCTGGTGTTCAGGCAGGTCTGCATATGAATACACACTGGATGTGCACGTAGATGTTAAATTCTCTTCATCTATAAGCAATCAGGCACTTTGCAACATGAAATTAAAATCTAGGGAAAAACCTGTAAATATTTGTGCTAAAATAGGAGTAAGTTCACCTTATGTCATTGGTTCATTTCCACAGCATTTACGAAACTCATCTTTTCTATGTAAAAGAATGGAAGTTGCAACAGAAGGCTATAGTGTCTTTATTTCTGGGTGTAGCACAGCCTAGAGAATTCATACATTAAGGTATTAATCCAATCTAGTAAAAATAGTTTTTAAACTTATATTGGACTCTGTATTGGAGCAATGCATTTGAGTGGGATATGGGAAGAAAATGCTATGAAAATCTGCTAGTAAGTACAGCTGGGTACAAAATACTGTGTTTTCAAAGAGCTACTGCATGTTTCTTTAATAAGGCCAGCTGATAAAAAATTGTGTAAAATTGGAAGAAGAGCAAGATCAGTGATTAAACTGCTATTTTCTTTGGGTGTGTTTTTTTTTTTTTTTTTTTTTTTTTTTTTGTGTGTGTGTGTGTGTAAGATTAGTCTTGCCATCACAGATTACTGTGCGAAATCTGGAACTCTAGTACAAAAATTAAATTGTGTGATTGTGTGCCAGCAGATATTATTTTGTACAAAGGTTAAACTACAGTTAGCTCAGTAAGAAAAAGTAAAGTTCCTTTGTCCTTTTAAACATAAATTCATTGTTGTACAAAACTTAATCTGACTGCAAAATTTTTCTCTTTCCTTTGTATAGCTTTCCTCACCTTGTGTGCTTTTATGAAAGAATGAAATACAAAAGTCTAGTTCAACATACATTTAGCTATGATATTGTAAACACATACATAGGGAATCTAATTACTGGTTTTCATCATCCTCTTGTCTTGGATATGTTACACATAATTGCAGCTCAGCCACCTTTGTTCTGAAAAGAGCTGACAAACTGATACACATCCAAAGCCTCACATTTAGATAAGGACAGAAAAATTGAAATGCTGCTAGTGGAATCTGTGTTGTGGTGCAATGAGAACAGTTGTGATACCTTCATTGCATAGTGACCCCACATTAGCAGTTTTAGAAAAACTAAATTTTTTCTGCTTAATGGGTCTTCACAGCTCAACTTCCATTTAATCACAGAAACTCTTTTACAAGGTCTAAGTGCTACAAAACCTCTTTTCTATAAAGTCAGCCCAATTGCATCTGCATTTGGCAATGATTCTGAAAGGGTTTTAAAAGAAATCAATTACAATAATTCATACATATAAAGATGCAACTGCAACAGTCAATCCAACTTTTCTTCTCATTATAAGATGTGTGAATGCCAGCTTGTTACTATTCCTGGGGTTTTCTCTGCACAGTACCATTTTTAGTAGAAATGTGGAACATATTTCGTGTTTGTCAATGCATTTTTTAGTTCACTTGGATTATGATACCTCTGAAATTGAAGTGCACAGCAGTTCCTGAATGATTTAACCTGTACACATTTTTGCTCTGAATTAGGTGCAACTCATTTTTGTTTATCATAATCTAAAATCGAATTATATCAAATTGAAATGGCTTATTATCTGGAATAAAAATGGGTCATACCATAATGTAAGAATATTGGTTACTGAACTGACATTTAGATTGAAACCTAATTAAGCACAAAAATTCCTTAGAGGCAGATCATGTCTGACATCCTACATTTCCCCTTCCCACAGCATTGGGCACTGTCATGGCAAGGAGGTTCATTGGAATCTCTCTGCATAACCCTTGTAGATCCTGCAAAAATGGTCATGGTCCCAGTCCTTCAGTGAGCAAGTAATCAATTGCTGCTCTGCAGCAGGGAGCCACGCAGCCGTCAGACTACTCAATAGATTGCATGTGACAAAAAGGGAACACTGTGCAAAGGGTGTGAATGAGTCATTCGACACTTCAGGTTGACTGAAGTCATTCTGCTACATTTATTTCTAATCTTGATGTGCTATCCACATTTGCATATTAAGCAGGATGGGAAGAAAGAGATTAAATTATTTGCCACAACACATGCATGGAATACATCAGACTGCATGTGTGAGAATAAGAGATTACATGCATGAGTGGGTGAACACAGCATTGTGTGAAGTGCCTCTTCTACCTTCATACAGGAGAAGGCATTCTACATGCAAGCCTGAACACATCTCAGCAAAAGTTATGTTTGAACCTGTGTTATCTCTAGGGATCTGAATATAAAGGAAATATGTTCATTGGCAGTATGTCTGAAGAGAGGAATAGAGGTCCCATGAGCATACTTCAGGTGATGTGTGTTGTGTTTTCTTTGGCAAATACAAATCTGAACAAGCTGGTCTGTGTACACTTGAAGGATAGGTATGTGTTCTGTGTGCATGTGGGTGACAAGGAGCACCCAGGAGCATGAGCAGGTGTTAGCTGAAGCTGGAATTTATACATTTGTCAAACATCATTAGCAGTGAACAACCTACTTAAAGATTTCCATGGAAAGAATACATGGCAACCTCTCAAAGTATTACAGTGTAGATGCCCTCCCACTATTCTGAAAGTTATTGATAGCACACTCAATTAACCTTGGGGAGAGAATATGGAATGGACATTGTCTCTCTCAGTTTCAGTCATTTTTGCTCAGTGACACACTTTGCATAGAAACCACTGTGGAGCAGTAGTTAAATCTCCAAGTAAAAGTGCTTTAATGAAAACAAAAGTGCACATTCATGACACTTGTATTCGTATTAAGCCTTGTAAGCTTCATTACCTAAAAGCCTAAATGTTGGATCAAGTCATTGAAGATTATATCCCATTAAGTAGCGAGTGCAATTCTAGTTCAAATAGTTTAGAGAAAATGTACTCTTAGATTGTTTGGCTGGCAATTGCAGGCATAATATTGCAATCCCAATTTACCAAGGTGCATGTATTGGCTTTGTACAGAAGATAAAATGGAATGAGGTGAAAATCCAATTTTTATTAGTAAGTCCACTTCAAGGCACACTTCTTGAGGAAAAGGTCTAGCAAGCACTGGAACTTGTGATGTAATTAGGGGAGACTCCACACCAAAGGCATTTGTAAAATCCATGAGGGCCTTGAGCAGCAGTGGGAACTCCAGATGTGCTGAGGGTATCATAGGTTAGGTAATCCAGGCAGAGGCACAACATGATCGACAAGAGCTACAAACCAGTTCACAGATCCCCTGAGAATTGGCTTTGGTCCTACCAGCTCACTTGAACATAAGAGTAAGATTGTTTTACTTTGGTTTTGTTTTAAGACTGAGAAATGGATGTGTACATATTTTAAGAAGCCAGATGTTAAGTCAAGATCACATTATGGTCTATGAGGGGAGGAAAATAAGCTATTTTTTCCACAACACAATAAAGCATTATGCATAGTTCCTACAAGACATGCTCCAGAATACACTCTGCTGATATCAGTGTTGTCATCTACAGATTATCTCATGAGGGAAANAAAAAAAAAAAAAAGGGAAAAAGAAAATGAGGAGGGAATTGATATGTTATCTGCTGAACTCTCCTACATAGTCTGTTAGACTACTTATTGTGTTACATTTTTCTCCTTAGCCTTTCACTGTCTTTCCTACCTGTAAGGCAAATCACTCGAAGCAGATGGCATTTTTTCATACAGTACCCTGTAACAAAAAACTGGGTCAGAGCTGTCTATAGAATCATACAAAAAGTAGATTAAAAGGGATTTATGGCAATCCCACAGTTCAAGCTCCTGCCCACAGCAGGGTTAATTTTGAAATCACACAAAATGAGAATGTAATCTTAACTTTCTACAGTGACTACTCTATTGAAACACAAGTCTCATCCAGGCAATGATATAAATCATACACATGCCTAGATTAAAGACATCTGGAAATCACTTAGGTAGAAGGCCTGCATTAAATTATTTGAAATTCTCTTTCAATATTCATTCATAAGATGGTACTGACTGCAGTGTTAGACTCCAAATGTGAAGCACGTATTATCAAAACACACACTAAAATGATGCTATCATTACAATCATTACTTCCTGAATTCTGTGTGCTTAAGATTCTCATTACATGGTTTCAAAAATCTGATTGTTTGTAGATGGAATTCAGGAAACAATGCCAAAGAGGATAGAAGAGGAAAATTCCAAACTGGAAAAAATGGTTACTTTACTAGGCGCAGTGGAAAACACTACATGCCATGTACCTCATGCAGCCTTCAAGAAGGTGTTCCTCTTCTAAATACTTAGAAAGACTGCAGAAGAAGGTTTTGAGAGCCAAAAACTGTAGAAATTGTGCAGCTCTGGTCTTTCAAGATGCATTTTGAACATGGCAAGGCTTTTCTCACAGGCTCTGCAGTGAGAAAACTGCCAGTGGCAGGAATTACTCGTTGCAAGATTTAAACAAGGCCCGTGCACCACTGCAAGGAGATTTAACCAAGCAAAACAGCGATTAATATGTGAATTCATCGAAAAACTTTATCAACACTGCAATTCTGTTTCCATATGAAAAAAATCAAAACTCTATTATGTTCCCCGCACTTCCATCTTCTACTTTGGTCTCTATCAGTTTCTTGTACTTGTGTCTACATTACTTGCATTCACATTTAAGGACTACAGTGTTCAGATTCATTACTAGTGCATATCTTGCTATATTCGATTACAGTAGGCTGTCTCTTTTGTCTTGACAGATGAGCCTTGTTTTTAGTTTAGCTTTACAAAAATTATTATACTTAATAAAGTGATCATCTTTGTAAAAGAAGCTAATACACAAATATCCACAAAGCCTTAACTGAATTTTGGAATACTGTTTTATTGGTCTGTCTGATGGTGGTTGGACTTTGCTCATCTCTACAACTTAGAAAGGAAAGCGGTAGATGCTCAGCCCTTCCGAAGCTTAAGTCAATGAAACATCCAAGACTGCAGAGCAGAAGATGATGCATTCAAAAGCACTTCTTAAAAATATTATGCCATTATTTAGATTGAAAAGGAGAATAACATTTCAAAAGAACACTCTGCTCAAAAGTTAAAAACTATTTCAAGCAAAAAAGTTAAACAAACAAACAAAACTGTTCAAAACAGCAGTAATTCATTACGAAAATAATCACTGCTCATTCCAAGAGACTCCCAATGCATTTCACAAATAATGAATTATATTCAGATTCACTTTGTATGTTTAGTATCCTGATAGACTCCATTGGGGTGGGGATGCAGCAATACTAGACAAAGACCACACTCTGCTGTATAGCTTCTCCCTGGTGTTTTAAACAATTACAGCTGTTCCTTTGCCTTCGCTTTCTAAAACTACCCAGTACTTTAATTAAAAAGCCTTGTTATGAGGTCTGGTGTTTTTTTCCTGTAGCCTCATGGAAAATAACACTTCCCTGGACATGACTGATATGGGTTAGCTGAACTGGTATGTCTGAATGTTGAAATATGATGACAGTGTCCTTTGACTCCAGCTTTACCCTGGAGGGCACCTCTAGTTTGCTTGCTGCTTTCCCTGACTCTATCCCTTCACCTAACAATGAAATCTATCCTCCAGCGCTTTTCAGCAGTGCACAGCAGGTTACGAGCAGGAGCAAGAATTGCCCAATTAAAATTGAAATGTCAGATATGCAAAAGGCAAACTGTTATCAAACTGACCTGCCTGGATTATCAGGGCAAGATGCCTTTACGCTTATGCAATTAACTGAAGGATAATTGATGACAACAGGCAATCAACCTACAGATGTGGGTCTCAAGTGCAAAAACTGTACTTGGGCACATCATTCAGTATTGACTCAGGGAAAAAGACTTGACTCTGAGTCACTAAAACCACCTCCTAAAGCACTGAAGTTTTCCTTAGAAATGTCCCTGAAATTACCAGCTGAAATCAAAAAGTACTTAGAAGTATCAAAGCAGTGGCTATAAGTGTGCTACCATTCCCAGTGTCTCTGTAAGCTGTGGTATGCAAGAAATGGTAAAATCTGTTTAGCTGGTTGTGGAGAGGAAA
Source organism: Sterrhoptilus dennistouni (assembly GCA_013397095.1). Taxonomy (NCBI): domain Eukaryota; kingdom Metazoa; phylum Chordata; class Aves; order Passeriformes; family Zosteropidae; genus Sterrhoptilus; species Sterrhoptilus dennistouni. The sequence continues at coordinate 18,953 of VWZU01019402.1, read as the reverse complement.
GGATCCTTCAGTTGAGGGTGGTGCCCTCATGACACACTACAGTGAAACACTTAAAATAAAAGCCAGTGTGGGGAGCTTTAAGGCACTACCAAAGAGACAGAAATCAAGCCATAAAAAGGATTTTTTTTTCTGGAGTACTGAAATAACTGCCCTGGGATAACACTAGGAGAGCTCCTCATCCAAACAAGCCCTTCATCTTTCTTCCCTTCTACTTCACACTCTTCCTTTACCCTCTCTTTAGAAAGGGCTTGCTGAGGCCTGGGTTTTCTTCTGCTATGACTCTATCTGCATCTCAAGAACTGATGTGTTTAGTTGGTCTTCTGTTTTCTTTTTTACATCAAGACAACTACTGCTTATTAAATTCCCAAAGGAATTATTACCTAGCTGTTAGAGGTACACCTCTAAGGTGGCATATTGCATTGGCCACAGCTAGCTACAATGCCATGAAATCACCTGTGCTTTTTCTTCCCTAAGATTCCATACATAGCAATACACCTAGAGTAAATCACTTGACTATTAAATACTGCTTGTTTTTGGCAATGAAGATACAACCTCTATATATCTTTGGAGTATAGACCTCCAATGTCAAGAGTGTCTGAAAGTCAGTTGAAGCTTTTCTGTAAAAGAACTAATTAATAATAAAGCTCAGGATGCTTAAAGAATTGACTCTCAAATCTCTGGAGATTTAAGAAAGTATTTCTAAACCCATTCTACAATTAGTTATTAATGAATGATTAATTTCTATCAACATCATCTTGTGCTTGCTTCAATCTTGTTTGCTCCAGTGACTTCAACAGTCAAAGGGAACAGTCAGAACAAAGTTGAAAAGTAGTTAGAAAATAAAACCCAAAATTTATTAATATGTACTATGGAGGTACTTGCCATGTCTGTGTACCTTCGGCTGACTTGAGTTTTGAACTTAAAATACAGATTCAGTGGTTTTGCTATGTATGAGAAGCAGAGCGTACATTAAGAATTACAGCATTAACTGTATGGGCATATAATGAATTTCCCAAGATGTTAAACGTAAATATTTTTATGAATTTACTAAGTAAAATTATTCTTAAATATGGGTTATTTAAGAAACTTGACACTTTGAGTTTGATCTTTCATTTGTTTTTATAGCCACAATAATGGAATAATAATCCAGATTTTTATTCTACTTAAAGGTCACAGAAATCTTGTATAGGCAATACATGAAGATTTTTCCAATTTTTTTTTACCTTTTCAATACTTTTAATTAAAAAATTTTCCTTCAAAAAAACCTCAGAGTTCAGTTTATTCCATTAGATGATGCTACAAACGGAGCTTTCAAGACACTTGAACTGCCCACAGTTAGAATGGTCCTTTCAAAATGTTCATCACTTCACACTGGGTTACTCAGTAGACAGTAGAACCTCCACCATCTTTCAGCAGAAGCAGTTGGCTTCATTTCTGCTGGAAAAAGAGTGAAGCAGATGCTGCTTGGAATGAGGAAACTCTCTGTGAGCAGAAGCCTCAGCCCCACATGCTGTGATGTTGTGGGAAAGAAAAAATATTTTCTTGAAGATCATTTAAAGCTAATTTGACAACACAAACATTCAGAGATTTTCATTATTGAATGGGCATGTTACAGCAAATGGAGAAGAGAGCATTAAACCTTTTAGGCACATAGTACAGGTGTCATTACTTGGGTTACAGGACACAGCAATATATGCTATGTCAAACCAGTCGGCAAAGGATGGAAGTGCTGCACATGGCCCCTGCTGAAGGTAATAACGTGATAATGGCACTGTTGATGTAATTTTTTGTAATGTAATATTGCCTGTTGTTCATCCTCTTCTGCTAAGAATGTAGCAGTACTTGATGGCTTCAATGAATTAAGATTCATCTTCTGTCTAAGATGGGAAAGTATTCACAGACTAGACTCAGTTCTCTTTGAGAGCTGAGGAAATTGTGAGGGTTTTTTTTTTTCGATGGGTTCAATCTCAGAGTTCTGTTACACTATTAAGAAAATGTAGTCCAATACAGCTTGAAACTTGATAATACCACCTGAAACTGTAATCTAATCTCCCTGACAGAATTAGAAAGCATTTCTTCTATCCCCTTATAGAGCTCTGCACACCTGGTTTCATAGAGGGTTCATCTACCTTTCTCAGAATCAATGTTTTTGACCACTTCTAGAGAAGTGTACTGATGTGACAGACAAACAGCCTGATGTGGTACAGCAAGTGCCATGTACAAACACTGAGAGAGAAGCCTCCAGTGTCCTGGCTTTAGACACTCTACACTTTGCATGAAAAACAATTACCAGATTCCAATTATGCACAGAGACAATTTCAGAAGGTGGTCCATATCATAAGATATTCCCTGTTTAGATTGCAAGGTTTTGGAGAGTTTCTCCTGTGCCAGAACTCGGTTGTATCTCGTAGTGCCTCTGACCTGGAAACACGATGTTATTTATGTAGCTAGATTTTAAAAATAAAAAAGGAATGCCAGAGTCCCAAGGGTTTAAGTTTATACTCTATGAGTTACAGGTGGATTTTTCATGATGAGATAATAAGAATAAAAAAACGGGGAACTGGAAACGAAAGACTAGAGAATGTAAGGTATACAGTGCCTCGGGGGGGAAATGGCATGTTATTAGTACTGTACACTGCTCCAAAAAGATAAAGCCATTTATAAAAAAAGACTGGGTTGGGGAGAGAGAGGAAGGATGGATCTTAGAGTTCCAAGAGAGGTAAAAAAGAATTTCATCATGTGCTAGCACATGATGTTCATTTAGGCATTCAACTAATTTTATTACTGACCTCTGATTTTGGTGCCAGGATAATGTGTCCATTCTTAGCAAGCTTATTCCTCAAATATTAGTCCCTCCTGCTTAGATATTATTTAAAAGGTATTTTAGCATGGTTCTCCAATTAGAAGAACAATTAAAAAAAAAAAAAAAGGCTACAGGAAGAATTTAGACCCTTCCAAAACATTTTTTTTCATTCTCATCTATCTGAAATCCTTCTAGAAAGAGTAGACAACAACTATGCTTCAGAGAGAGCATTTTGGGCAAAAGTCAAAAGAAAAGAAAGACACCCTTCCTCTCTCCCCAATTTCCCAGTATGGTAAGTTCAGCATCCCTGGGACAGTAGTGATCAAACATCAGAAGCATTTGTGTACAATATCAGTGCTGTACCATGAGAATTAGTTTCTGTCTTGAACCATGAAAATTATAGTACACACATTTGTTAGCCTAGCTGATGTCTCTACCAATTCTACTCACGTTTGTGCATCTCTTCCCTGTCCCCTTTAAAAAAGCACTTATTTGAAATTATATTTAAAATTAAATTATCACTATAAAATGCAGAAACAAGTCAGCCTTGTTTAGTGGTGAGAAAAGAAGCATAGGAATCCATTTTCCAAATCTAGCTCAGTTAAAGAATTGCTGTGCATTCCTGGGCAAGTCACTTCATCTCTCTGTACTGTAGGACACATCTAAACAGTGCAGTGCAGCCATACATGGAGATATTTCAATGGAATGGGGTGCCAAAGCCCATAATGTTGCCTTCTCAAGGCAGCAGTTTATTTTTGCAGATTGTCAAGTTAGGCTGGTACAGTTTTAGTGCTTCTGTCATCTCAATGTCATCACACTCATGTATTGATTGTAAAGTGAGAACATTCACACTCACCTGCCTTAAAGGCTGGACAAAATGCCCATCTGCAGGGGGAAAATGGGCTACTGAATAACAGAACCAATATGATTCCAACAGAAGCTGTTTATTTTCATTACATGGCAGATACAGATTCTAGGTCCACATGGGCACACAGCTCTTAGTTGGCTAAGCTGCTTCTTCATGAGGCAGGCACGCATCCTTCAGGACATTCAATTAGTCAAGTGTCCATCCTCACGCTGTGCTTCCCCTATCTAGGGTTTACATTTTTTGAGGACATTTTCTCAGGCTCTCTTCTTATTTTTTACCTTGTTTTCTCAGCAACCTTGATGAATTCCTGAGAGCTCTAACAACAAAACTGCAGGTAGTTTGATAATACTCACAACCAATTTGGCTGGTACATCAGAATGGCCTGTTATACAAATACATTGCTACACCCATCAATAGGCAAAAAATGTGTGCAGACATGAAGAAAGGTTTGTGCAGGAAAGACAAAGTTACTGATGGTAATATACGTCCTTTCCTGCTGGCCAAATATACAAAGACTGGTGGAAAGCTAAGGTAAAAAAGATGCCAAGAACTCCAAGGGAACTACAAAATAAAGAGTTTTGAAAGATCTCAAGGGACTTAGGCATAACATTTGTGCTGGTAGTCAACCCTGAGCTTTAGATCAAGTGTGTTGCCATCATTATATTGAATATACATGTGGCACTTTGGGACATGGCTTAGCAGTGAACATGGCAGTGCTGGGTTAACAGTCAGACTCGATTCAGGAGGCTTCTCCAACCTTAATGATTCTATATAGCAATTTGAGGAACTGAAAAAAGAGTGAACTGGTATATTCCTATTAGACCAAAACCAGCCTTTGGAGATGAGGAAGAAAGGCAGAAAAAATCAGGGCCTTATTATATTATAAAAATCTAAGCAAACTAAAATGAGCCCCAAAGACCCAGGCGTATCAACTGTTGGTAGCAATACTTCCTTACTTGTCGAACATGTGGCATTTCGTCAGCCACAGTGGGTAGGTTCTTCTAACTAATATCAGAGAATGAACTTACCAGTGAGTGTATTTTATAGTATGTGTATATATATATATATATAAAATAAATAAATACATACACACACATGCACATCCATATCTTACAGCTCCAATAAGGAGCATTTAAAGTGAAAATATTGTTAAGGGAAGAAACATAAGGAAGAGATTGGAGATAATTTTCATTGTATCAGATAATAAAAATAAACTGAAAGAGACTGCCTATGGCAGTGGTTCCAGCTCTGTGGCTTAATAGCAACCTCTTGCCTGCTAAACTTTCAGATATTGCTTGTGGCTAAAGAGAGCTGCTGTCAAGCTGCAAGTTGATGGAGAAAGCAAAGTGTAACATCACACAGAGGACATTACAACTGCACTGATGGGCCTTGAATCAGAAAAAATGGAGGGCATTGCTGTATAGTTGCAAGAGTAAGTGTAATCATCAGGGAAAAAAATTCCATGTAACCAGCTAAAGGAAGATGAAGTTTGAAGAGGAAAGTGATGTCTCTTACTAGAGTAATGGCTATAACTTAGAGAAATCAGACAAGCTTGCAGACCCGCTATTCCTTATGCAAACTAAAGTAAGAAGTCGTAAGAGATCTGCTTGAGCAGCAGAGCCCTGCTTTTCTGAAAGTTGCCTGTTTTGCCCAGGCAGATCTGTCAGTCTTAACAATTTTAGGAGATATGTGCAGAAGGGTGTGGTAGAGATGAAAGTAAATCCAAACTCCTGACAACAAAACTAAGCTAAATTTAGCTGTGTGCATTTCACAGTGCATATTCATCCATCTCCAGGTTGTTTTGCTTTCCTGATAAAAATGGGAATGACAGTGCTTGTTTGTGCCTAATCTCTTATCTATGGGATTGTCAAGTTTGAATGCAAGAATAAAATAGAAATAAATGTCACTAAATATGAAACTAAAGGGAATTGCTTCACTGCAAGAGCAATGCATTTGTTCACTGAGCCACTGCTAAGGAAACAGGTTTCCTCCCTATCTGTTCCACAACTCATTTTGCCATCACATGATAGCCAGAGGTTTTGTCCTATTCAGAAACCTGTGAGCAGAGGCTAAAACATGAATTTCTTTTCCACTTTCAAGTGGATGACTGGCACTGCTGGCTGCATCACCTACGGTCCTCCATGCCAAAACGTAACTGGTAGGCAACTCTTTCTCATCTTAAAGCCCAGTTTCTCCTGCCATGACCATTTACTGAAAGCTCAATTATTATTAAACCTTTCTTCACTGGACAATTATAAATGTGACTGGCTCTCCTGCTGCTTCTGAAGAGAGTTTAGGTTATTGTTTTTTCTAAAAAAAAGTTGGATAGGATGCTACTAAATCATGTCTTGGAGACTGATGTTCTTTTGCTCTGACAAGACAAGTATTATGAGCTTTATGCACACAAACATACATGAAACACATGCAAGACCTTGCCAGACAGCTCTATAGCACTCCAATCTAAAGATGTGTCTCAACAATATTGCCAGTTACGCTTACAATGCATCAAAAAGCTTTACAACTACATTAAAAAGCAATTGAGGAAAAATTACACTCATGTCTGTTCCCTTGAGAAACCACCACATTTCCCAGAAGATATAAGAGATCAGGAAAAACAGCTTACTTGAGCAGCCGAGCCCAAGTTTTGAGCAAAAGGAGGGCAAACCATGTCAAATTTTCAGTTGCCAGAAGCATTTTTCTTTCTAGGCATCTTGCCCCTTTCAGTATGATCACAGTGGGTATCTCAGAGACACAATAGTCTGACCTCTGCTAGAGAAACCTTAAATTTTCAGGGAAAACTGGTTATTTCTTTGCTTTGTGCATCTAACTAATAAAAAACAAAATCCCCTTTAATTATTTTCTTTGCTCTGTTTCTATAAATACACTCCTCCTGAGCACAGTCTTTATCCCCCACTGACAAGAAGGAAAACCTGATGCACCTGCAGTGAAAAACACACTGAATCTCAAGCCTTGCAGATAAGCCCTTACTTGTTTAACTCTGTAGAAAATGCAATGCTAATTTAGCCAGTGCATCTACTCGTAAAACTTCACAGCAACAGAAGCAAGCACTCAGCAGATCTGTACCTTTGTGGCAGGTAGTCACACTCTGGTCTTTCGGGATCTGTGATGGGACAAAACGGTGGGGGAATGGCATGAATCTCATAAAAACTGTCTGCAGCACAAATGCTTAGCAAGGACCAAAGTCTGCAGAGCCACGTGGGACACACAAATTTTCAGCCCAGCGTCTCAGCCTCTCCTCATGAAGTGCAGCCAATCAAGCTGGTAGAGTGCAAACCACAAACCGTGCAGGAACTCACAGTCACAGCAGCTTATTGAGCTGGGTATGGGGCTCAGCTTGGTGTGGTTTTACTCTCTTACTGCGAGGGAAACTACTTGAGAGCAGTTTCTCTGAACGTTACAGCTGTGCTGGGGCACCTCACAACTTACTTAATGTTCAGTTATTTAATATATCTGTCTGGAAAGCAGTGGCCCCTTCAGATATTTGTAGTGATGCCCAAGAGCAAGCCATCAGAGGTGTCCTAAAATGTACCCTCTTCTCTGTTATGGAGGAACAGTAGTGGCCATAAACCATCAGCACATGAATTCATGGAACACCTCTCCTGCCACACATCCTCTGTGATGTGATAGAGTCCATGAGTGTATATGCACAGTGCACCCATAAGCTTGGATGTCCGTAAGCAAATGCAGGTGAGTGCAAGGATCATCTTGTGCCTGTGTAGGCACAGGCCGAGAGGAAGTTGGTATGAGAGAGAAACCAGGATTTACCAGATTCTGCAATAAGTGTGAACCAGGGGGCTGTCTTCAAACTGTGAGAAAGAGCTATAAACATGTGATTTTTACAAGAACACAGAAAAGGCATATTTTCTTATTTTGTTGTTGCATCAGTTTGGTTGCTACCAGGAGCGTATTGGGATGGACTCTGAATGGCTGTTTCCCTCCCATCTTTTCTTCTTTGCTGCCTGAGCTCCAGTCCCTCCTCCTGAAAGCAGCCTGAGGGTTGCCAGGGGTCGGTGGGGCCCCAGAGGGAGAAGGACTATCAGTGGCTGGAAAAATGATTGCTACTGGAGAGCAGAAATCTGCCTTAGGCAATGCCAGCCCCTGCCCTGGCCCTACCTGGTGTGGTGCCTGCAGTGACTAATATGAGGCATTTCAGAGAAAACAAAAAGGAGTTGACATCAAGTGAAATTTCCCCCTGCAGCCACCAGTCTAGGACCTCTTAAAATTGTAAAAAAATCATCTAAATTCTGCTGGGTAGCTATTAGCTGTGAAAGGGCCATTTGCTGCAGCTGAAATAGATTCATAAATTAACGAGTTCCTGAGCCAGTGAGATCCACATGCCTCAAATTGATATGTGGCTTTGAGTTCCTGAAGCCACTTTTCTTTGTACCATTTCCTTGGATATGGTTCAGAGCCTGGCCAAATGGTCTGTGCTTTTTCCAGGCTGTTGCTCAAAAGCAGTACAAAAAACCCCAAAGACTTTAACTCCTAATTACTGTTGACTTTGTAGAAGCCAGGTTGCTGAGGTTCCATTTGTGTTCTTCAAAAGAGCATAGGTGTTAAGAACTGAGATGGGCAAATTTTTATTGACTGTATTGAACTATTTAGTATTGTAAAAAGTATTCTTAATTATATCTTCAAAATGTTCAAAAAGTTACAGAGATCAATTAAGGTGTTTTGTAATTGCTGTTAAATTACTCTTGCCATTTTTAATAGTTTAAGTACTTTTGATAAGCTATGTTCTGTTTTTCCTGTTGAAACCAGCTCTCTATCTCACAATTGACTTTGATTTGAATAAAAAGGTAAAAACACATAAAACAATAAAAATGCTTTTGGGCAAAGCACAGCTTTCTATTTGGCTTAAGATAAAATACTCTTAGCTGTTCAGCCAAAAAAATTTTTCGTTTTGCATTAGAGATGTCAATCTTACCAGCAAAGTAAAAATCAGTTACATATACACCATTGTAGCATTAGTTCCATGGAGCTGGTTCAAGAACAGAGGTACAGAATGCAACAATCAAATGCATTTCTACTAGCACTAAGACCTATACAGTGTTCAGCTTCATTTAAATGCCATGGTGTGTCTTACATTAACTGACAAACAAAAGCAAAACACTGGAAGTTAATGCATTACTATATTCAGGCTTCAGTCTTTTATAGTCTCCATGGCTTAATTTGAATATTACTTAAATGCAGACATCTACTGAATTTTATATTTCAGGGTGGGGTTTTTTTTGTTTGTTTGTTGGCTTACATTTGGTTTTGGTTGTTGTTTTTTTTTTTTTAAATTTTCAGAAGAAGATATTTTAGGCTAATAACTTCTTTTAATTATGATTGAACTATTTTGATATATTGCCATCAAAACACTGATATTGTAATGTTATATCAGCTAGTACATTCTTTTTACACCTCTGAAATATTCCTGAGATCTTGAAGTGAGGAAGAGGAGTATGCTGGCATTGTTCATGTTGTTCCTTTTGTATGTGTATAAACTTTCAAGCTGTCACTCTTGAAGTTTTCACCATTTACTAAAAACAAAGAAACAGAAGGAAGTGTGGCATACACAGCAAAATCCTAGACCTACAAGAATCAAACCATCTGTGGAGCCAGCTAAGGAAAACATGGGGACCAAGGTTTTTGTAAAGCAAGACTTGACTGCAAGAGGATTAGCTAATCAACTTGTAAAGCAAATCAAATCAATGTATCCTGCCATATAACCAATGTCACAGTGCCACTCTGACAGAGAGAGAGAGGGAGAGAAACGTACAAAGGGAAAGACGAATTTCATGATTGAAGTTTTTTAATAGCTTCATTGAAACACATGATAAAATCAGATTCTCTCAGCAGGAGATTGACAGATAAAAATGGACTACATTTGAAGTGCAAACAAGAAAAAACACAGGGAGTTGTAAAGCATACAGCACCTTCCTCATAAACATCCCACTTTTTCTCTGTTCCAAGTGTTTGCAACTTTCTCTCCCTGCGAAAACTTACTTAAATCAGCATATTTCCCATTTAAGTAATTTGAAAATGTGTGTAGTTTGATAAAAAGTTTAATTACATCTATTCTTTAGAAAACTGAAAAGGTATCATTTTGATCTTTTGCTTGAAATTCATTCCAATCTTTGCATTAAAAATATCCTTCAATCTGGGCTGTGGTAGGTAGCACACAGGAGAAACATGTTCATAAGGGGGACTGTGAGAAGGGGACTCACATGGAAAACAAAATTTATTAAGAGTTTTAATATTTTTACTTTTTGTATTTATAAAGTATATCACATATTTTCTTCCTTCTTGAGGCTGAGTGTTTGTCAGGGCTTGAAATCAAATTGATACCTGATGAAAATGGACCCTCTCTGGTGACTCAGCTGGGAATTGCACAGAAATCTACCCAGCCTTATGCTAACCAATAAAAGGAAAGGATGGGAACAGGAACATCTCATAAAGGTGTGAAATAACAATTCACAAGCATCATTTAAATAATTTGGAGGCTGCATTCTCTTTTTATGCTACTGCTGTATTGACTAAAATGCATCTCCTATTGAGTATATGAGCTGGGAAAGCTGATGGATCCAAGCCAGTTGGTCTGGAATAACTGGTGTTACCATTTAGCAGAGCAATTCAATGACAAATGGAAGCTCTTGTTTTAATTCCTTCACCTCTGTGCTCTTTTTTAGAGCCCTTCAATAATTCCATAAATAGAAGGTTTGCACTAGACTGACATGAGACATTTCCTTCCCTTCTCACTAGTTGCAGAAATTGTTCTTTTGCTGTAATGTAACTTTCATTGACTCTGACATTTGGATCTTGTTATAGGTGTGATCAAAATGCTAACTACATTAGCACCATAAGCCAACTGAAGCAGTGGTTAAACAGTTAAAGGTGTTAGGCTGTGTTTAAACAAACTTACTGCGCACTAAAATTATCCATTTCTTCTTTCACTTGCTGGTGCTCTCCATGCTTTTAATTGACTTTTCATAGTGAAAGACCTGAACATTGTGTTTTTAACCTGTAAATATCAAAGCACTTAATTATTATGGCATGCATTATAGAGTAGAACCAAGTCACATTCCTTCTACTTTGGTATCAAAACATAGTCTTGCCAAAAGGAGAGGCTAGACATAGTCTCTCTGCGTTCTCCTTGAGTGTGTTATGGTTGCTTCATTTTTGGTTATTGCAGAAAACAATATCCACTTCTCCTGTTCATTAATTTTGCTACCATGAAATCCTGATTTTGGCTTCCTTCCAGATGAGAAATGGAGGATGAAATTATTTCTGCCTCTGCTTCTTTCTCAGAATTTTAAGTAAATGATATCTTTATCATTTACTTAAATGATAAAGCAGGATCTTCATTCTGCTCTCTGTCCTGTCTTCCAGCTCAGGAGTATGGGTACTCCCCAAACAGCTGGTCTTGTTATTAAAGGATGAGAGCAAGTCTCTGTTTTGTTAAGCGCGAGAACCCCCTGGGATTTTTATCTCCCCCCCGAGCCGGGGAGCGGGGATAAGAAAAAGAGAGCCTGCAGGGGCAGGGTTATGGGGTTTTATCAGGTATTGCAGGGCAGGAGTCTTGGGGTTTGGGTCGAGGGAAGAGATAACACAAGGAGAGTAAGATCAGATTTCAGCCTCCTCAAAACGGGAGGACTCCACAAAATTCTAGTTGGTCTTTGGTCCTTCTAATTTTCTTTCTGCATAATCTCACAACATCCTTGAAATCCTCCTGAGTTTACTGCCCCCTCTTCCATGGATCATAAACTCTCCTTTTTTTCTTGAATTCCAGTCAAAGCTCTCTGTTCAGCCTGACCAATCTTTCCTTCTTGAAAGATTTGGCTCATCTTTCAGCATATGGAGACAGCTTGCTCGTGCACCTTCAAGGTTTCTTTCCTGAAGAATGTCCAGCCTTCCTCGACTCCTTCCTTCAGACCAGCCTCCCAAGGGACTCTGAAAACTCATATAATTTCATGATTGCTGTGTCCAAGATGGCTTCCAACCATCACATTAGCCACCTGTCCTCTGTTCACAAACGCCAGATCCAGTGGATGCCTTCCCTAGCTGTCTCCCTCACCAGCTGTCTCAGGAGTTATCTTCCACACACTCCAGGAACCTCCTGGACTGTTTCCTCTCTGCTGTGTTGTATTTACAGCAGACACCTGGTAAATTGAGGTCTCCCACAAGAAAAAGGGTGAACAATTACAAGATTTATCCCATCTGCCTATGGAATATTTTGTCTGCCTCTTCACCGTGGTTGGGTGGTCTATAATGGACTCCCATCTTGTTGGCCTTTCCCCAGTTCCTACCCATAACCACTCAACCCTATCATCATCATTGTTAAACTCTAGACAGTCAAAGCACAGGGTTCCCCCACTGCCTCTCCTTCCTCACCTGTCCCTCCTGAAGTTTACAGACTCTTGCAGCATTCCAGTTGTGCAAGTCATCCCACCATGTTTCTGTGATGGCAACTATGTCACAGTCTTCCACTTACTCAATGACTTTCAGCTCCTGCTGTTTATTTCCCATGTTGTATGCATTGGTGTAGATGCACTTCGGCTGGACTATTCATCCTGCCACCTTTTTTGGGAGAGAAGCCCTAGTTCCCTAATTTGAGTTGTTACATTTGCAGATATGCGTTGAGTTCTGTGATTTGGAAAATAAAATAAGCACCATGAGAAGTGTCTGGCACCACTTATTGACTAAAACTAGATATAACTAGAAAATAACTAGAAAAAGTGCAAAAACCTTTATTAAAAAAAAAAAAGAAAAAAAAGAAAAAAAAAAGAAAAAAAAAAGATAAAAGCAGCCACTAACAATTCTTGGGGCCTCCTAAGTTCATTAATGTGGGAGATCACTGAACTAACAGATAGTGCAGTTTCTCCTTCTGGATTATGGACATGGTTATGCCACTGGACAAATGGCTGCAGAAAGACCTGGAGGTTTGTGTTCAAGTGCCTTATATGGTTGAACTATTTTATAAATAACACATCAGAAAAAGTCAGACACCAATATAAACAGGACTTCTTCAACACCGAGACACCGCAAAATTTTCAATGTATGGATAACAATGAAAGGAATCAAGGATGACTTGAGAAGGCTTGTCAATTAAAATTATTAAGTTTGGAGTTGATTATTTAAACTAATTGCTCAGGGAAAAAATAGCAAGTAATCACAGCTAAATATTAGAAAAACTGTAAGAATAAACAACTCTTCCATGTTATTCTCAGAAAAAAATACCTAAAAATACCAACACCTTTACAAGTAAGAACTTAGGAAAAATGGCACCATTGCTGGTTTTAGGTTTACATATAGATGGAAGTACTTTGGAATATAAAAGCAGATGAGATGAAAAGCTGAAAATTGAAAAGAAATTAGCATCCATTTGGCATTTCTGAAAATTAGTGACTTCAAAATAAGCAAGACAAACTAATATTTTCTGACTGTAGAGCACATATTAAAATAGATTGTTCTTTATATTACTCTCCCATAGCTGTATTTTCCTAGATTAATGAAGGGAATTGGACCAAAGGCAGTTAGAAGGAATTTTTGTACAGAAATTCCTAGTTATATGAGTACTGTTCATGCAATGAAAGCCCAGTTAATTTACTAATCGGCATCCCTGATGTCTGTCAGCTGGGAAGCAAGTGCTGAAGCACTTCAACCAGCAAGTTTGCTCATTCTGCAGTTCTGACAGATGCCACAGGTAGAAACAAGGCTGCTTTGAAGCACATGTGATTTTGCAAAGGAATCATACTGAAGATGCCATAATGCACAAAAGAGCACTACGTTAGTGTACAGAGTCAGGCAAAAGGCCCACTTGGCACAGTGTCTTCTAGCTGGGACTGCCAATATGATCTATTTACAGAAAATGGGAAGAAAGAAAGGAAACATAGCAAGCCTTCTTGATACTCCTTCCAGGAATTCTTCACTGCAACAAGTCTGACTTAACTTGTTGAGCCAGAGATTGTATCTGAACAATTATTTTAAAAAGCCATTTATTTTCTGTAAGTTTGTCTATGTTTTTGTCCTTCATTACATTCCATGGCAATAAATGTGGCAATTTACTTAATGCATGGTATGTAAGAACACTTCCTTCTTTTTGTTTAAAAACTCTGACTGGTAATTTTGATAAGTATGTTTCTCCTGGAAGAGTTAGGTTATGCTAACTTAATGGACTTCAAGTTGGTAGTCCAATGAAGTTTACAGTTAAAGACAATACTTAGCGTTTATCACCCAAATATCTTTACCATTGACATTTAAGTAACTTCTGCTTTATAATGAAAAAAATTGGTTGAGAAACTTGGTAGTTGAGGAAATCTGTAAGAACTTATAAAAGCTGTTGTCTTTATTTTCAATATAATATCAAGACATTGATTTTAACTCAGAACCTGAAAGATGTTTTTGATAATTACTAATATCTTTATAGAGAAAAGAAATGGAAATACCAATCAATTAATAGTAGAAAAGTATTCACACTACAAAATTAAGTATAGAGTTCATACAAATTATTCCAGCTGCTGGAAAACCCCACAGAGAATCTGAAACTAAAAGGGGCTATGGAAAGTAAACTTCCTATTGTTTATCCTAGTGTAGAGTGTTTCTTCTTACCCATTACTGACACACTGCTGGAAGAAGAAAAGTCATGTTCTGTCCTCTATTCTATTTCTATTTTTGTATACAAAAATCCTATGGTAATTGGTATCTACCAACTAGAGGAATTGTGCATTTTAGATATTGTCATCTGGCATATTATATCAGAACCAGATTTTGAAAACTTTTTCTAAAGAAAACTTTTCTTTAAGGAAAGGGGAGAATGAAGCATCAGTAGATCACCAGAGCTTTTGTTAAAAAAGAAATCAAGGCAGCTGTTGCTTATATTTTTTATATAAGAGATTTTTAAAAATATAAACAAAATACACTGAAACAACTATCATAAAGTCAAAGCCAGAGACAATCTTCTTTTCCCTTCCCCATCCGTGCTGAAAATACAGCACTCCCAATTAGAAGTAGGGTTATTTACGTAGGACATGGAATTGCTTATCAAGTCAATTTGCATTCTGGGGAACAAATAGATGGATTATGTATACAACTTATTCATGCTGTAGTGATCCATGAAATTGCAGTTAATTTTGCTAAAATGGAGCATTATATTTTTAAATGAAAGTGAAAGAAAATGAGAAGAAGGAGGTAAACCATAGGAACTGAATGTAGAATACAAGATTAAATTCTTAGTAAGAGCACTGCACTGCTGGGAACAGCATGAGCTGCCACATGAAGCCCCTGACCTGTTGACTTTCAGACACAATCAAGTATTCTCCTTGCCATAGTAAATTAGATGAATTATGGGTACTGATGGTCTTGTCACATTTGACATTCCTGTCCTCAAGTGATGTATGTGAAAGTGAATTCCCGCTGATACCAATTCCATGCAGCTCCTATTGGCTCTAACATGCCAGCAGCATGCATCTGCTCTGTGCAATGAAATAATTGCATTGTGATGCTTCAACAGTACAGCTGCACATAATGATTTTCTTGGTTTTATACTGATGAGATAAATTCAAGACTGTTTAGTGACTATTAAAAAACTAGGGGTTATGAGGTTAAGGAAAACTCTAACTGTACCACAAGAATTTGCATTTCTGTTGTATTTCTCTGGGGAATGGTTTTTCCCCTCCCGACCCCCTGAAACCTCTTACCATATAGTTTAACCCTTCCTTCCTGCCTGCCTTCCTGCCTTCCTTCCTTTCTCTCCCTAATTGGCTGAGGTCCAGCTATCTCCTTCCTGAGCAGGAGGCTACATAATGTCCTGCTCTTCTTTGTTCTGTCTCTTTTCCCCTGGATTCCTTGAAGAATAAATGCCTTGGACAAAGGTCCCAGGAGGAGAGCCTCTTTTGATATCTTTTGTCTTGTCTCTGGTATATTTTCCCTCCAAAGCCTCCCAAGGACTGAGCCAGCCAAAGCCCCCCGGGAGGCGGGCAGAGGGTTAAATATATCACATTTCAATGGCTTTTTTTCCCTCTCTCAGCAAAAGAAGGTTCGTGCTTCCACCTCCACTGTTTAACTTGAAAGTAGTATGTGGTTTAATATGGTTTCAGAACAAGTCAGAAAAGAACAACTAACATTTGGTCACTCAGTTCTAAGATGCTGTCACTGTCTGAAATTCCTATTGCCCTTCACCTGAGTTTTGTTAACCGACAATACTTGCAGTCCTACTCCATTCTATTTGTGAACTAAAATATCCCAACTTCAAAATCCCTCTGAAAAGGAGTTTGAAACCCCTGTACTCATCAGTGACAGAAGTAATAACCTGAATTACCATCTACAAACTGTCCATTGTGTCACTGCATTTAGCTCATCCCAGACTTAATTAGTGTGGTGGTGTCAGATTCAGGGCTTGTGAAACTTAACAACAGAAACCAGGAATGAGAGAGGGAAAGTAAAAGAGGAAAAGGAAAAGTTACACAGAGAAGGAGATCTTAGTACTGAATGCCAGGTTTACAGTTCCAAGAGAGGAGGGAACCAGAGGTCTCTCGGTGTCTGCAATCTGTCTCTTGAGGCATTTTATTGCTTATGCTAATATCTTTGCTCAGCATGCCAAACTCAGGAAAAATCTGCCTTATCTTCCTTTTCCAGTGGTTTTTGACAGTATCAGAAGTAGTAATATGACAAATAGGCATGAAGATAACTGAAACATAATTAGATATTGTATCTCTAATATTATGCTGTCCCCAAGGAGATCTATTATCAAAGGCTGCTCACCAACATTGAATTTCTTTTTCCTACTGCCAGCCTTTCTTTCCACAAACTTCAGCCTATAGAACTAAAGCTTATATTTTAAAACTATACTTGCTAAAATTTTTAATTGTTTTAAAATGAAGAACTTTCCATGCTAAGAAAAGTGGTATTTGTTAAAATAAACGTTAAAAATCCACATAATGCAAAAAGTAAAAATGATAGATCAATGGCTTCAGAAAAAAAGGGGAAAATTGAAGTTTTTAGGAAAAAAGTAATGGGTCTGTTATAGTACTCTTTTGTCACAGATGGGGTTGTATTATGGGTGTTTAAATCTAGCAAATATTTCTCAATATTTCTCAAACTGTTTTTCTGTTGTATTAGTCCCTACTTGATAAAGCTTGGTTTAACCAAAACATTTAATTAAAAATTGGGATAGCAAGGACTACTGATGGTCAGTCTTAAAATAGCTTAACAGAAAGTCCTCTGGGATCCCACTAGGAAGACAAACTCTCGCTTTGGGTCAAGACCAAGGTGCCTGTGCAGAACTAGGAAGAAAGTATCAGTAGGGAATAACAAGTAATCAGTGTAATGGAGTTAGTGGTTTCACATTCGCTTGTCTCTGTTGCCAAATTTAGTGCAGTGATTTAAGTGTCTTTTCTGCTGTGAGATAGGATTAGGAGAAAAGCAAGCAGGCCCACCTTAAAGGTACAAAGATAAATTTATCAACACACACTAAAAGAAGAAAATTAAAACTAAAATGAAACTTTCAAAACACTCTTCCTCCCCCCCACAAAACGTTTACTTTCCCACAAACAACATAAAGACACAAAACCTGTGATTTTCAATCAGTTTCGCTATTTAAAAATAATGTTTCATCAGTTCTTTAGGGAGAGGAGTCTCTCTTAGTTTACCATGGAATTTCCCCCACTGACAACCTAGAACAGTTCTCTTGGGTGTTTTAACTATCACAAAAACAGTCGCCCAGGGAAAAACCTGCTTCTGTGAAATCCCTCCCATTAGCAGCTTTCCCAACACTGCATATGGGTTATGTGACTCATGCATACTGGGATGTCACTTTTTAAAGATGAACAACTCCAAAGGCAAAGGATTCTTCATCTCAGGGAACAGAGATCTATCTTCTCACTTCTTCACTGGTGCAGAAGGGCTTCTCATATTTCTCTGTTCAAGCATTTAATGGGATCACAAGAATCACAACTATTTCACTCAGTCCATCACAGATACCTTTATTAAAAATCCACAAATCTAAACAATTCTTTCTCAAATGCATACTTTCCCCATGATTTAAAGGGATAATCTACATATAGCGTTCATTACCATGGCTCAAAAAGAGAAGTCCAGCCTAAAATGGCAAACTCCTCAATCTCTTCTCCCAAAAGTCTGTTCACTCTCCCTTCACGGACTTTCCATGCTGTATCTCCTTATAGTTCAATCACTTTGTCCTTTTCCTCTCTCTCAGGGATGGGCTAGAGCTCCGGAAGTTTCATTTTGTGCTAAGAAAGAGTTAATTTTCTTTTGCCCGGGCCTGTGGTGGCCTTGTGATCTCTGCAGTTGCTGGGATTTCAATGCCATGCTGATGGGGAGGCTCTGAGACCTCAACAGTTGAGTCGGCTGATGGATGCCTCCCCCTCCACCCCTTGGTGACAATTGGGGCAGGCCCGGCCCAACCAGCCCTGTAGGTGTTAGCAGGGGCCTGGACATTTCTCCCAGCTTGGCCGGCTTGGGGTGGGCTTTAACATTAGCTGATGTTGAGCTGCAGCCGCCCCCGCCGGGAGCCGATGGGGCGGGGCACGGCCAGGCCAGGCCGGTTCCCCCAGCGGTGAAGGGCGGAGGGGCTTGGGCGGCCTGAGCGGCTCCATGGATCCGATGGGCCACTTGTCACTCGCTTCCCCGGCTGGAAGGGAAAGGGCTTCTTTCCCAGGATCTTCCAATATTTAACCCTGTAGGTTCACAGAGACGTATCCCTTTTAATTTGGTTTGTCAAGTTATAACTTGCTGAAAAATCACTTCCTGGCCAAACCACCACATAGAATCTTGTTCGAACTGTGCAATAGCACTGGGACTGTGAAGCCAGGGATACCGATAATAAGAGAGGGTTGGGCTGAGACAGACGTAGATACGACCACTATGGTTAATTCTACGAAGTCCATCTCTTCAATCTAAAATTGCAGGTTATATACTCTTCTAGACAAATGCAGACACGTTTCCATTGGCACGCAGCACAGAAAGAATGTAAATAGGTATTGTTTCACTTGTTTCTTAAGGTGGCTAAAAGATTCACACTAATAACTATACCTATTAACACCTGGAAAACCCACTATCTCCCCTTAACACCTTAACATCTAATTTTTAGCTGCACCACAGACTTCACAGTTAGCCTTGGTGTGGGGCCCAGGATGGGTAGTTCAAACCTAATTCCAAAATATCTACAGGACTGAAAAGTACTAGAACACACATACTGTAGAAACCATATTAAATGCTCTGAAAAGGTGGGTAAAGATTGTTATAAATGGATGTGCTGCC
>VWZU01019401.1:22603-46281 GCA_013397095.1 Sterrhoptilus dennistouni | reverse complement strand
CTTTGGAGGGGTCAGCTCAGGGTTCTTTGGGGGGCTCAGCTCAGACCCTGCCTGGGCTCAGCTCAGGGCTCTTTGGGGGGCTCAGCTCAGGGTTTTTTGGGGGCTCATCTCAGGGTTCTCTGAGGGGCTCAGCTCAGACCCTGCCTGGGCTCAGCTCAGGGTTTTTTGGGGGCTCAGCTCAGGGGTCTTTGGGGGGCTCAGCTCCTCCCCTGGTCCCACCCAGGGTCTTTCCCTGGAGCCATTTATGGAGCACCCCCAGCATCCCACAGCTGAGGGTTTATCCTAGACCAGCTGTGGCATTTCCAGGGGTTCTTTACCACCAGAGAGAGGAACCCACAAGTCTGAGCCATCCCCTTGAGGCACCTTGGCAGCTCCTGGCTTTTCCAGCAGCTCAGTGATTGTGCTCAGGAACTTGGGCCCTTCCAGGGCCTCTCTTGAGCAGAGTGTCCCAAACCCTGTGGCCACTTGAGAAAAATCTTGGCCAAAAGGCATCAAGGAGGAGTCACAGTTGATACAAGTGAGAGTTCCACTCCACCAAACCATGTAAACACGTATTTAGCTCTAAGTGGATAAATAATCCCTCCGAAGGCCACCCACACGGAGCACTCCTCGGGACCTGGCGCTGGGTTTGGGGTGAGTGTGGTGTTTTTCCTTTTTCAGCTCCAAAGGGAGGGGAAGTGCAAGCACAATTTAAAACCCCCTGGGACCACCTGAACTTTCACCCCTGCCCTGAGCTCACCCTCTGCAGCCTCAGCAGCAGGGTCAGCCTGCTGGGGCTCCTCAGGAACTGCAATAAACGATGGCCCAGAGAGACCCCAGAGGAGGCAGAGCAGGGGGACCCTGGGCTGCTGGAGACGCTGCAGGAGAAGGGAAGGGGAAGGAAAGGGCAGCCACGGACCAAAGAGCTGCAGGATGGAGCCAGCTCTGGGCACTTGGATGAGCTCCTGCTCCATGAGGGTGTGTCGTGGTTTGAAAGCAAAACGAGTGAGAGGCTCCAAGTCAGAAATACAATTTAATAAGATGAAAGGGAAAAACTAAACTAAACTAAAATAAATGCAATAATACACAAGACCAGTGACAGAGTCAGAACACACCCTGAGCAGGGTGGTGGGAGCAGTCCAGGTGAGGGGCTCTTCCTGAAGCAGTGATCCCACAGAAAGGTCTGGCAGCTCTGCTCCTCTGGGAATCCAGTGGCTCAGGGCTGCTTGTCCTGTCCCAAAGCCCAGATTCTCTGCAGGTGGGAATGCTTGGCTCCTCCCCCTGGGCGGAGCATCTCCCAATGGGATGAGGAGTCGTGCAGTGGGTCCTTGATGGCCCATTAAACAGAGAGAGCTCCTGGAGGGAGTTCCCTGTGAGTCCTGGGCAAGGCATTGATGGGCCATGAGCAGAAGAGCCCAAAGGAGGGGCCTGGGAAAACACTGCCCCACCTGGTTCCAACAGCTCATGGGGATGGGGATGGAATAAATACTGTGTGCACATCCTACACCACAACCCAGGACAGGGTGCCCTGGCCTCAGGGCTCTGTGGTAACCTCAGCAGGGATTTACAGAGCTCCCAGCCCTGCTGCAGAGCCCTCCTGGAGTAGGTTGGGCAGCACAGGAGGACAGCAGGGACACCATAGGCTGTGCTCTGGAGCTTTCAGGAGTCAGGGGAATCCTGGAATGGTTTTGGTTAGAGATGATCCATTCCAATTTCAGTCTCAATCCCAATTCCAGTCCCAGTAGAAGGAGACACAGGACAGCCACGGTCCAGCGGCCAACACTACCCTGTCCTGGGAGGTTCTGATGGCCCCACCAGGTCCTTGCACAGAGCACCACCCACCCCTCAGGGACCTGCAGGTCCCACTTTGCAGGTTCTGTGACCCAGGAGAGCGTCCCCAGCCCTGCACAGGCCACAGGGAGGAGAACAGAGACAGCTTTGGCACAGGTGAAGACTGATCCACCCGCAGCCAGGGCAGGAGCAGGGCTGTCACCAGCACAACCAGGGACACCATGAGGGGCTGGCAGGGCTGGGAAGGAGAAATCCCAGGGAAAAACGAGGGAGGAAATGAATTCCAGGCGATTCCAGGCAATTCCTGGCTGGGGCAGGGGGAGGGAAGGGTGGAACCAGCGTCTCTCTTTTCAAGGCAGCCGGGCTTATTTTAATGGGCAAGGTCAGCAGAGAAATGACCAGGAAGAGAAATCGCTGCCATTACAAATCAGCCACGATCTTGTATCAATTATTCCCGGTGCAGTTCCCTGCCTTGGGCTCGGGCAAACACGGCCTAATCAGTTTTACATCTACGTTTAATTTTATTGGAAAGAGGAGCCGGCGATGCATCATGGGGCTGCTGCGTGACATGAAAGGTGACCCCTGCCAGCTTAATGACACAATACATAACCCTTAATGAAGTCACTATCTTGTCCTTTTTTTTGCTGTCTCAGCCCGATGATTTATGATGGCATCATTTTGCTTTGCCCTCTTTTCATTTTCAGCTTGACAAAGTGGATGAAACAATTATCTTCGTTATCATCCCGAGCGGGAGGGATGTGATGGTTGAGGATTTCTGCAGGTGCAGGGCCTCGGCTTGGGATCGAGGGAATGGAAAAACACACAAAATTGGGAATTTTGGGGTTCCTCCTTGTCTTTTCTCTTTTTCTCTGACTGTGGCCTCGTGCAGGTGGAGGAGGGAGGATCCCACCAAGCCTTGCAAGCCCTCTGTCACCATGGCAAGGAGTCATTTCAGGAGCTCTCTGGAGCAGCAGAGAAAAGAGACCTGGGAGATGTCAATACCTTTCCTTTTCCAGATTTTTTTTTCCCTCCACACACACCTGTACTGGAATGCTCTGTACCCCCAAAACAACCCTTGTTCAGGCCCCCAAACGCCTGACAAAGGTGATTGGGCAGGTGTGCTCCAGACAGAGGTGGCAGCAGTGACTCCGTGTGTGCCTGTGCCTCTGCACCCCCAGGTGTGTGAGCCTTGTCCCTGATATTTTCTGTATCATTAAACCCAGCACAAATCCCTCAGGGCTGAGCCCTCCTCTCCACGGTCACGCCTTTGTGGCTGCCAGCACATCATAAACCTGCTCAGTGCTCCCACTAACATCCCAGCCCAGCTGCTTTTACCAATTTTTTGGGGCAAACAGGTCATTTTTTTTTTTTTCACCGTGGTGGCCGCAGAGGTTGCGTGAGGGAAGCCTTTCTCCACGGACTGGGCTGCAGATGGGAGCTGCCAGCTCAGGGTTTCAGTCCTTCAGCCAGGCAGAAATGACAAAGTGCCCTCGCTGGCCATCTGCTTGCTGGCACTTGGCACTGCCAGGCTTGGCTGGTGCTGCTCTGCTCTGCTCTGCTCTGCTCTGCTCTGCTCTGGGGGGGCTGTTTGTTCCTGAGCTGATTGGGGGTGACTGGGAGCAGCCCTTTCACAGCCCTGCTCAGGCTCCTGGACAAATTGCTGCAATTCCTGGCTGGTTTGAAGAGACGGAGACAGGCCCAGCTCTTCCCACCACGTCCTTTGCCTGTGGCCAGGCTGTTCCCTGCAGAGCCTTTCCCAAAGCTGGAGCTCAATCCTTCCTGCAGCCCAGAAGATGGAAACTTTCCCTCCACCTTTCACCACCCAGGAGTTTTCTGCTGTGTCCCACCAGCCAGGAGCTCCTGGAGCACCCTCAGTCAGCAGAGCTGGAATGAATTAATTAATTAAAGTGCTGTTCCAGCCCTCAGCCAGCCCCACCACACCAGCCTGGCTCCTTGGATTTACACACTCACAGCTCTCTGAGCCCCTTTTTAGCCCCAGTTTTGATGTTTTTTTGGAAACAGCAGTCACAAGCCTTCCAGGGTTTTACAGCCACTGCTTCAGCCTGCTGAGTGTTCTTGTTTGTAGGTCGAGGCCTCTGAACGCTGAAGCAGTCAGAGCACATCTAATTAAGTTCTTGTGCCTCATTCTTGACTAACATAAAACACCTTTATCAGCCTGGATTCTCCATCAGGGCTCCATCCTCCTCCTCCTCCTCCCCGGGAGGGTTTTCTCTCCACGCTGTGACCTGAGCAGATTTCTCAGGGAGGGTGGGGAAGGGATGGGAAGATAAATGCACTTTGGCAGGACATTAAGGGAAACCACAATATTGCCGTGTAACGCGGCTCCTATCTGATCAGCCGAGTCAAACGGTGCCGTGTCTCGGAGGAAGTGGGACCAGCTGCCCCCATCAAGCTGATTGCTGAGATCCTCCCTGAGATATTCCTTCTGTCTCTGGGAGATACCAGCTGCTGAGGGATTCCCAGCGTGTGCTGAGTGACCCCCCTGCCCAGCTCGGGCAGCCCCTTCTCCTGCCCCCCACCCCTCGGGCTCCTCCTGTCCCTCCCTCCAGCCTTGTCCCAGGGGCACAGCAGGGAGGGGACAGCCACTGGCACGGAACGGGGACAGCCACCAGCACTGCCATCCACCCTGGGCTTCCCCAGCACGACAGGGGCTGAGAAAACACGGCCTGGCTTATTCCAGAGAGCAGAGGAGGTGGGAGTAGGACACGAGGATTGCTTTCTCTTGGAGTGAAAGGAAAGCTGCAGCTCTCAAATTGCTCCTTTAATTTCCCAACACCTTCCTCTGGGCCCTCGCAGGAGGCATTTCCTGCTCCTCTTGTCAGTTTGGACACTCTCCTAGGAATTCATTCACATGGAAGGTGGGAAATGTGATGCGTTGGCAGAAAACATAGGCAGCGGCAGTCTCTGGTATAATAATAAGTTTCAGAATAATCTGCACAAATTTAACTAATTAATTCTCAGGGTGATCCCATAAATTAGCCAGATATGAATGCCATGGAACAGGGAAAGGCCGAGGTCACTGAAGTCCAGGGCCTCCACACCACCCTGACCCCAGCAAGGGCTGCTGGACATGACCAAGCCCCCCCAGAACCTCCTTTAGGGCTCCAGGACAGAGCCACAAACCCTGGCCAGACTCAAACACATCAGGGAGAGGAGAAAAGACTCCCGGAGCGACTCCTCCGCCGTCAGGATAATTACAGCCAAGATTAGAGCTGGGTGGAAAACAGGAGCATTTTACAAATGAAGGAACAACTAACTGTAGGGTAGTTTAATCATAATTAATGGGAAGACAGTGCTCAATGAGGAGCTGCAACCAGGGCCTGGCTGCGGCTGGAGCAGCCGACGGTGATGGATCGCGGCTGCTCCCTAATCCCCGCTCTTTATAAGCCCATTCTTCCTCATGTCCTTGCTCTAAGAGCTTTTACAGCTTTTACATCATGGCCCTCGCTCTGTGCTATCTGAGGGTGTTTGATCCATGGGCTCTGGGTTTGGGAATGAGGGCGGGGTGTGCCGTGCTGCTCCCGGGGGTTAACGCGTCCCTCGCTTCGTGTCCGCGGGCTCTGAACCCTTCTCCTGCCTCCTGCCTCCTCCGTGCCTCAGCGCAGGAAACCCGCCGCCTCCCAGCTCCAGATTTGGGGAACTTTGACATCCCCTAATGAGGTAAACACATTACTGTCATGTACAAACAAACAGCAACAAATTAGCAGCTGACACGCGCGGGAGCCGCGTCGCGGTGACGCCGCGCTCGTTACAAGCAATTAATGCTGCTCGTGTCCCCACTGCTCATGTCCTGCCGCTGGCCTCAGCCTTCACCACCACCACCCCTCCATCTGCCTCCTCCTCCTCGTGGCCTTCAGCCCCCTCTGCCACCCTCGTGATGGTCGGGAGCAGCGCAAGGCGCTGCTGGGAGAGCTGGGAAAAGCCACCTCAGTTTTTGGCTGTGGCCATGAGGAACCAACAGGGCATGGGGAGGGTTGGGAGTTCCCTGAGCCCACCCTGAGCTGGGCTCCCATCCCAGGATCCTCATTGGAGTCTCCTGCTTGAGGCCCCATCCCAGCTGAAACAACCCGGGGAAGGGAGAGCTCTGAGGCAGAGATGGATATTTGACTTTGTTTCAGCTGAAGCCTCTCTATTAAGCGAGAAGCCAGGACAGCAGGCCCACGGTCAAAGGGCTTTATTATTATAATTGCTTTGCAAGGGTGAAAGCCTCTGGATAAGAACCCGAATCAGTCATCGCTCGGAATAATAATCACGAGAAAAAAAACAAAAAAGATAAATAAATAAAGGTAAGATCCGGCCAAAAAAAGGAGCTCACATTATCAGCCATTAAACCAATAATCCATTAGTGCCCAAGGTTGCTGAATAATATAGTACTTTCCCAGTGCCCATAATTTATGGCGCAGACTAGAGAATAGACACGATTATTAGAGTGAGGGCTACTGGCTGACACATGATGCATGACCGTGTGGCATTGATCTTCACACAACAGGAAGGTGTCTAGACGGGAGATGAATGGCCCCCGCAGCCCGAGCGGGGCGGATTTTCACGCGGGGCCCTAATGGAGCGCCGGGGGCCCGTGATGGATGAGCCGCGGGCGGGAGGAGCCATCCGGGCACGGCCCTGTTAATGCGCGACCTCGACGCTCTCCCGCGTCCTTCATCGCCCGCTGCCACCTCGAGCCCGGGCAGGGACAGCGACAGGGCCACGGGGAGGGAAAGGGGGAGGCAGAGGAGGGAGGGGAAGGAGAGAGGAGAAGGGAAAAAATAAAAGGTGAGGAGAGGAGGGAGTGATGTAAATGAACGATGTCCCTGCCTCGGGCTCGCTGCTGCCTGCGGGGTTGGTTCTGCTCCTGCGTGTAGAGGGTTACTCCTAGTTTACACAGAGGCTGCTGAGAGCACCCAAAGGGTTCCTGGAGTGTAAGGCTCAGCCATGCTCGGGGTGGTGGGGCTTGTGGGACTGGCCCCAAATAAGCATCATATCCCATGGGATTGGCCCCAATTGAGCACCATATCCCATGGGACTGGTCCCAAATGAGCACCAAATCCCATGGGATTGGCCCCAAATGAGCACCATATCCCATGGGATTGGGCGCCAAGTGAGTACCATATCCCATGGGACTGGTCCCAAATGAGCACCATATCCCATGGGACTGGCCCCAAATGAGCACCATATCCCATGGGATTGGGTGCCAAGTGAGTACCATATGCCATGGGATTGGCCCCAAATGAGCACTACATCCCACCTAGTGGCAGGCCTAGTTCCTTATCATGGGATAACCCCATGTGGGAGGGGACGGCTGAGGGGAACAACAGGTTTGGGGCCTTGGAGGGTCTCTCAAGTGGCTCTGCCTGTGTCTGTCCTCAGCCTGAAACCCACAGCAGCACACGAGGTCCTGCCAAGGACCTCTGCAGCTCCTGGAAATCTCCTCACCACCCACCCTGGGCACCTCCCTTTCCCCAAACCAGGTACAAACCCACACAGACCCCCTGCTCCTTCTCCAAACCAGGTACAAACCCACAGGGACCCCCTGCTCCGTCTCCAAACCAGGTACAAACCCACAAAACCCCCCTGCTCCTTCCCCAAACCAGGTACAAACCCCCCAAGACCCCCAGCGCCCTNCCAGGTACAAACCCACACACCCTCCCTGCTCCTTCCCCAAACCAGGTACAAACCCACAAAACCTCCCTGCTCCTCCCCCAAACCAGGTACAAACCCACAAAACCCCCTGCTCCTTCTCCAAACCAGGTACAAACCCACAGGGACCCCCTGCTCCGTCTCCAAACCAGGTACAAACCCACAAAACCCCCCTGCTCCTTCCCCAAACCAGGTACAAACCCCCACAGACCCCCTGCTCCTTCCCCAAACCAGGTACCAGAAGTCCCAGCCCACCCCTTGCCTCGTTCCTTCCCCTCCATGTCAGGGCTCCAGCTCCCCGAGCTGCCTGGGAAAGGGAAGGAGAGAAATGGCCATTTACTGTGTTCCTTTTACCATCTGGGCTTATTAAAAACTGCGCAGCAAATTAAAAATAGGTGGGAACAAAGATGGGGGGAATGACATAAAGGGTTGCAGAAAATTCTCTGTGTACTTTTAAAAGCTGGAATTGCCATATGGACTGGCAGAGAGACATGTTTTACATTTCCACTGGTACATGACTGACATCATTTAGCATTAACTTCTATTTGAATAAAATGGTAGTAGACATTTAGGTAATATTACAGGGCAATAAATGTTTTAAAGAGCCTTGGGGGGATGCTCTTGAAACACAGTCCAGACCAGAACTCTAAAAATATGTCTTAATATATATTAACCTCTTCTAGGACTTTTGGCTCTCAAACAAATAATGGAGGATAGAGGGGTTTTTTTTCCCCCTCCCCTTTTACTTTCTGAATTAAGAGTCCCCAGCTATATTTTTCCCCTTTTTCCTCTTTAGCTGTGCTGGGAAGAACATGAAGGAATGTAGTTAAAATTCAAAAAGGTTCCCCTTTATCATTACCATGAATCAACACAATAAATGAGCCCCTTCAGAGCACGGTAATAAGAATTTGATAAATCATCAGCCAAAAATTAACTAGATGTCAAAACAATCTTTGGGAAGTGTGATGGATTAGGGGCGATAGTGGCAATTAATCTCCCAGCATGAGTTCACAGGAGAGACTGAACGGTGGGAGATGGATAGGGGGGAGACCAAGGCCTCACAAGGTCAGGACACTGCAGAAAGGAACGGGAGGCACAGAGAGACTGAGAGAAGAAGAAAAAAAAATTCCACTGAGTTGGCAATCCCCGGGCCCTGGCAGCCGAGGTAGAGGTCAGTCACACGCCTTTGAAAGGCTCTCTGTCTCCCCAGCTGCTCCTGTGATGAGGCAAGCACTTTCTGCTCCTGCAGGAAATGCCACCAGCAGCTTGGGCGTCCAGCCCTGGGCTGGGGAGAGACAGAGCTGGGGATGCTGTGCCCTGGTCCAGGGATAGGCAGATGCAGGGAGAGAGATCCCCCTTGGTTGTGGGAATCCATCCATCCCTTCATCCATCTCTTCATCCATCC
The DNA here is from genome assembly GCA_013397095.1 of Sterrhoptilus dennistouni. Taxonomy (NCBI): domain Eukaryota; kingdom Metazoa; phylum Chordata; class Aves; order Passeriformes; family Zosteropidae; genus Sterrhoptilus; species Sterrhoptilus dennistouni. Next base: position 37,451 of record VWZU01019401.1, on the reverse strand, counting down.
ATCCATCTCTTCATCCATCCATCCATGCATCCATGCATCCATGCATCCATCCATCCATCCATCCATCCNCATCCATCCATCCATCCCTCCATCCATCCCTCCATCCCTCCATCCCTCCATCCATCCATCCCTCCATCCATCCATCCATCCATCCATCCATCCATCCATCCATCCATCCATCCATCCATCCCTCCCTCCATCCAGGGCTGGCAGTGTGGATTCGGTGTTTCTGCCTGAGCACAGGGAGGGAAGTGCTGCTGCAGCCCCAAATCCCCACCCAGCTGGAGGAGCCTCCCTGGGCCTTCTAGCTCATGGCAAGGGCTGCACTCAGCCAGGGGCAGCTGGGAGCTGGGCAGTTCTCCTGTCCTCCCTCTCCCTGGGTCAGCAGGATCCTCTGCCCACCCCAGGGGAGCAGGGCAGGGCTGGCAGAGTGGCAGCCCTGGGCAGCTCAGGGCAGGGAGCACGGGGAAGGTTCAGCTCCACCAGCCTGGGTCTGGCACGGCTGGGACAAGGACACAGGGGCTCTGTCCCTGCCTCACAAGGAGAGAGTCCTTGGCTTCTCCACTGAGATAAAGCCAAACATTTTCTGTGTGCCCTGAGCATGCAAATTCAGCTCAGGAACAGTCTGGGGGTCATTCCTTTGCTGAGCTCGGGTTGCCCACAGCTGCTGCTGTCCCTTCCCTACAGACCTGCAGCCCCATGAGCAGAAACTCGGTGACAGAACAGCACTGGCTCATTATTAGCCCTGATTCAAGGCTGACCCTCCCTGAGCTCTGCTTCACTCACACTGTTGGGAACACCTCGCTCAAATATTTGCATCCTTCAGAAGCAGCAGCTTGGTGGGTTTTTTTTGTTTTGTTTTGTTTTTTAATATATTTTTCCTTTTCTTTTATATTTTTAATTGCATCTTTCCCAATTTCCCCCCGGGTTGCTGACACGGTTCCGTGGAGGAGACAAACGCCTGGCAGAGGCTGTGTGGTGCACGTCAATGTCAGCGAGATTTCGGCAGGGGGAGAGGGAAGCCAGCCCCCGCCCAGCTGGAACGCTCCCCCACCATGCCTGTCTCTTCTCAAGACAGACAGCCCTTGGATGGGACAGATGTTTCCACCCAAAAGCAGATGTGAAGATGTTACTTTCCCAGGGAGGAATGCGGTGGGGTTTATTATTAACCATCAGGCCCCACATGACAGCTTCCCTTGACCCAACAGTTGGAAAATCTGGAAAAACACCGAGCCCTCTAATCCAAGTGGTGGCAGGAAACAGCCAGCCCTGACGGACTCTGCTGATTTATTGTTATTAATTACAACCTGGAAATGACCAAAAACATCTGGGAGAGCCGAATGTGGAAGAGAAAGAAAGCCCTGAGCAAAGGGGCCAAAATATTTGATTCCGTGCTGGGCTCAGAGCGCTGCTAAACTGCAGGAGCAGCTCTTGGAGAGGCTCTGGGCAGGCTCTGAGGGGCAGCAGAGGGGAGGGTCTGGGGGGTCACACAGCAGCAGCATCAGCCCTGCAGCACATGGGGACACGAGGAGCCACCCCAGCATTGAAACATCAAGGCTGTGTGAGAACAAAGGGTTGTTCATCCCCCAAAAAGTGAGGCTGTGTCCCCTTGGGGCCCCTGAGCCTGCCAGAAAGGTGAGCAGGGTGTGCACAGCACCTGTGGGTGCAGCACAGGAGAACTCAGACAGTTCTGTCCCCAGAACTGTCCCTCCTGCTCCCAGCCCAGCTCGGGGCTGTCACTGTCACCCTGCTCCGAGGTGACACACGGCCCTGGCTGCTCCAGAGCTCTGTGCCCGTGGCTGAGGGGGAGCTGCAGAAATAATGCATTTCTGCTTTATGGCAGAACTGGGGTCTCCAGCAGCTCCACCCTTGGCAGGTGCACACAGAATCTGCTGGACTGAGAGGCCGGTTCAGCTTCACTAAAAGCTTTAGATTTCTTCAGTCCTTTTGCTCTGTACAACTACCCCACTTCCAGATTTTAAACCAAACACTGAATCAGCCATTATTTAGTGTAAAATCAGCAATTCCCTGCTGCCAGGGACACACGGACACTTTCCCACCAGGTACCGGAGAGCCCCTGACACGCACACCCAGCTGTGGTGATCCCACGACCTGAGAGCTCCTAAAACATCTGTTTACATTTTCAGAGCAGCATGAACATTGTCAGACCGTGGCAAATCTGCCTAATTTTCATCGACATATGTATAACGCGCAAGCCAAAATACACTTAAAACGGGACATGTCAGAAAATAAACAACCATTAACTGATGAAATGGAAAGGAAGTTGGTGCCTGCACTTTCCCTCTCCCACACACATCCCCTGCAGCCACAGGTCCCATCATCTCCTCGAGGCTCCCTGCTCAGGCTCACGCCCAAAAAAACTTCCACAGGAAAATGCAGACGCTTTCCAAAGTGTCCATCCCTTTCTGAGGGAGCTTTCAAACAGGCACAACATCCCTGGGAAAAAAAAATAAAAAATCAGCCTCACTCTCCCTTCCCTCCGCAGATCTGTTCGGAGAAATTGAACCTGAGCAGGTCCTTGCCACCCCTGGCCTTTCCCTAATTTCCACTGTGAGGTACATCCAGCCCAACCCCAGTGCCTGGAAGGTGAGCAGAGGTGCCCCTAATTGGGAACAGCATCTCCGAGGGGCTTTTCCAACGAGGTGCAGATTTCTCTGGCACACGTTGTCAGAGCTGAAGGCAGCATAATGAAGTCCAGAACTTTTAGGTTTCCCCTTTAATATATCCATCATGTCTAGATCCATTATTGACATGTTGACTTTCTTGTTTCTGATTTAAGCTGCCAGACTCGGTAAAATTGCCTTGACAGCTTTAGCATTTGTGGCAGAACACTGACATGATGTTACTTACAGCTAATTAAAGTTGAGAGCATAATAAACAATCTCGGGATCCTAGCAACCCAACTTCCCCGGCTATGGAGTTTACTGGATCTTGACCCCAGGTCTTTGAAGCTCCAGCAAATTCTTGGAGTGACCTCCCCGCTCCGAGGGCAGAGCTTTGGGAAGGAGGGCTGGATAACACCAAAAACACCGGGGCACAGCTTGTCCAGGGACGTGGGGAGTGATGAGAGACATGGAGGGGGAGCTGGTGAAGGAAATGAGACCCTGGGAGGTGCTGGAAGTGGGTTTGTGAGGCTGTTTCCACCGAGCAGGAACGGGCCGACGGGTTAGAGCTCATTAGCGACGTGATGAAAGCCAGGGAAGGAAAATTCAGGCTGATTACCAGGAAATCTTTCCTCTGGTGAGCTCTGCTGGGCTGCAAAAGCCTCTCTGGAGGGAGGCAGAGCAAAGCAAAGCAAAGCGTCGAGTCGTTGAGGACTGACGGACACGGCAGCGTGAGCCTGGGGAGGGCCCCGGGGGAAGGCTGAGTGTGAACCAGTGATTCGCAGGAGCAGACTTTGTGTCGCTGCTCCAGAAGGTCCTGGAAACTTTCACTGCATCGGTTCCTTCTCCTCTCCTCCCTTGTGCCATCCCCAGCCCAGCTGGAGCCTCTCAGGGTGTGAAATCGCTCACTCACAGAAGGGAAAGGTCAGTCCAGTTCAGGGCAGGATCTCACCTTCCCTTCTGATGGACGTGTTTTTGTTATTTATTTTGTTATGCTAACAAAAGAATAAACCTTGCCGTGCCCAAATCAGATTCTCGGAGCTGACTCAGCCAGCAAAATCAGCATTTTTTTTTCTTGTCTGCAGGGAATGAAAAAAAAAAATCACTACTCACTTGTGCAGAATCAACTGAAATTTGAGGTGAATTAAATCCAAAATCTCCCTCTGTTCCTACAAATGACTGACATGCCTTCTTTATTGCCAGTTTCTTGAGTGCTATTGGACTGATTTCTCCCATTTTCACTGAATCTCCTCATTCTGCAAAGTAGGGCAACAACAACGTTTCACATCTCCGGCAAAGACTCGAAAACGCAGTGACACCCTCGCTGTGAGTCACTGTCCTGGGCTGTGGTGTAGGATGTGCACAAAGTATTTATTCCATCCCCATCTCCATGAGCTGCTGGAACCAGGTGGGGCAGTGTTTTCCCAGGCCCCTCCTTTGGGCTCTTCTGCTCATGGCCCATCAATGCCTTGCCCAGGACTCACAGGGAACTCCCTCCAGGAGCTCTCTCTGTTTAATGGGCCATCAAGGACCCACTGCACGACTCCTCATCCCATTGGGAGATGCTCCGCCCAGGGGGAGGAGCCAAGCATTCCCACCTGGAGAGAATCTGGGATTTGGGACAGGACAAGCAGCCCTGAGCCACTGGATTCCCAGAGGAGCAGAGCTGCCAGACCTTTCTGTGGGATCACTGCTTCAGGAAGAGCCCCTCACCTGGACTGCTCCCACCACCCTGCTCAGGCTGTGTTCTGACTCTGTCAGTGCTCCTTTGTGTTATTGCATTTATTTTATATTACCTTTTTACCTTTCTTCTTATTAAATTGTATTTCTGACTTGGAGCCTCTCACTTGTTTGCTTTCAAACCACAACAGTCACCGAACGCCGCCGTCGTTAGAGCCTACAAAGGTGAGGTTTTATTAAAGCTCCATGGGAAACGGGCGAGTTCTGACGCGTTCATCGTTTGTGTTTGTGCGTGTGAAGAGCGGCTGCTGAATCACAGCGAGGTGATGATGCGCCTGACGTGTCAATAGAGAACCTTTAACTGACTGAGCAACCCGGCACAAAGGCTCCTAATCTCTTAATTCACCTTAAGCCAGCCTCTGTTCTCACCGTGAGTTACTGCGCTGACAGAGCCTTCAAGGGTTTTTTTGAAAAGACAAAACTTCTGGGCACAGACCTGGAGGTGAGCCAGGCGTGCACATGGTGAGAGAAAGGATCTGAGTTCAGGCCCTGCTTGCAGCAGCACCCTGGGACACATGTGGTCACCCCAGGGACCCCAAGAACACCCTTTTCATTACCCGTTTCCAGTGTCTGGTGAGCCCTGACCTTCCTGTCAGTCTGCAGCAGCACAGTGTCCTTGTTTTAGCCTGTATGGACTGATGGATGGCAGAGCACAGCTGAGGAAAAGGAGCATCCACAGTTCCCAAATCCTCCACCACCTCAGGGGTCACAGCCTTTATCCAGCCTGGGATTCCCCCACCACATCCCAAGAGCTCAGGCTTTTCCAGTGGTGGCCCTCAAAAATAGTGACAAAACCCTATAAAAGTGTAGAGCAAAGCTTCATGTGAGATTCTCAGGAAAACCCAAAGCAAAGCAGCACCCCCAGGCGGGCCCTGGGCTCAGCCTGTGGGGTGTGAAGGGTTTCACCTCTAAAGTGAGTGGACCCTTAAAATAAATGGGAAGCTGGACGGGAGCAAACACAGATCTAATCACTCTGATTAATGCCACCTTCTCCGTTTATTTCATCTAAGATGGCAGGTTATATACTCTTCTAGATAGTTTACAAATACAGATACATTTTCATTGGCACACAGCAGAGAAAGAACGTAAATAGATAATGTTTCACTTGTTCCTTAAGGTGGCCAAAGGGTTCACACTAATACCTATACCCATTAACACCTGGAAAACCCACTGTCTCCCATTAACACCTTAACATCTAATTTTTTAGCTGCGCCACAGGCTTCACAGTTGGCCTTGGTGTGGGGCCCAGGATGGGTAGTTCAAACCTAATTCCAAAATATCTACACACCTCTCACGGTGAGCTGTGGCTGCAGGAAACCATGTTTCCAAATACCCGCCACGCTCGCGGGGATGACGGGAATCATGGAAACCAAACAAAGCCCTGCACCACCAGCTCAGCATCCACCACTGGGAGTGTTTCTAACCCAGATCCCACAGTCCTGGTGTCCAGGAAAGCTGAGTGATTGCATCCTGACACTCCAACTGCCGCGGAACAAACGGGATGGATGGCAGGTACAACTGGTAACAATTTTCTGAAATTACAGAAACCTCTCGTTGTTTTTTTGTTTCTTTTTTTTTTTTTGCCGAGTTAATGGTCCTTTTGTCCCAGCTCTCGACGTTTTTGCTAATCAGTTTCTATCATATGGGAGCTATCAGCAGAGACAGTCAAGCCTGGGGATATGTAAAACCTTTCCATTGCCTGAAGAATCCAGGGAGACCTTTGACACTTGCCAAATTCCCTCGCAAGGGAAGGGTTGAGGGAATCAACTCGGAGCCAAAATCTGCAAAGTTGTTTCTTCATCAGCCTTTAAACGGAATCTTGAAAGTTTCCTCTGCTCATGTCATGTTTTCTTATGGGGGCGGCAACAACCGAGGGACTTTGCTTTGCTGAGGCCACTTCTTTCTGCAGCCTCCCAGGAAAAAACAACCCCAAAACCCATCAAAAAACCCCAATTTATCACATGTGAAGGCACGCAAGGGGCTGAGGGGAGGTGCCACAGCAGCTCCACAGCCCAACACTCCTGCTCCCTTCCCTCCTGAAGTCAATGGGACACGGAAATTGGCCAAAGTGAGCCGAGGCAATTGGAAGCAACAGGGCAGAACCCCCTGAGCTCTGCTGCAGGCACAGAGAGCCCCTGGCACGGCTCAGGCTGGGAATTGATCCCTGGAGCCGCCCTTGGCTGAGGCTGGGACAGGGAACAGGATCATCAATTCTCACCTGTGCATCCGAGCCAGGAGGGCCTGACAAAAACCACCCCCCTGTCGCCTCAACTACAGCAAACCTTCTCCAAAAAGTCACTTCGAGGTCACTGTTTTTGTCCAGTATTTCAATACATTAAATGCAATTACTTCATTGTTGATTTACCTGTCATTAGAGGCATGTGTTTGAACATGATTTATTGAGTGAGTTTTGTGCCAGTTGACTTGCAATAGATTGCACAATATTCAAAAAGGCTCATTTGCTTGGCATTACATTAGAAGCAGGGTGATTGCAACACAAAGCAATGTAAATGAGTTCTGAGAGGCTCCATCATTCATGTTGTCATGTACTGAATCCTATTATTATTTATTACCATAATTGTACTGTGTTTCCTGGGGCGATAAATTAGGACTGATGGGTCCCGCTGACAGCCAAGGACTGGACTCGCTCTATATAATTTAATAGGGATACTGTTGGATCTCTGCTCGGAGGAGACTTAGGCAGGAATTTAGTAACTAAGCAAAATCCTTTCTTTTTTTAAAAAAAAATTAAAAATAAAATAAAAGCAGCGAGGTTCCCCTCACCCCTCTCTTCTCCCTTGGCAGCAATTTAAGTCTTGATAAAAGCTGCAAAGGAAATGGGAGCACTCTGTCTTTCATAATAGGATTGTTAAAAAAAATCACTGCCCTGTGTCACAATCTGTTTTCTGCTCCCTGCTGACAGGCAGCCTCCCGTGCTGGGAACACGGGGACAGCCGATGGCTTAAAGGGACAGCGGGGACAGCTCCTGGCCCGCAGCCCCGGCCCAGCCCCGCCTCTCCTGCCGCAGGAATGTCCCCAGGGACCCGGGCAGGTTGTCCCCACGCCTCACACACAGCGGGCACAAATGCCACCAGAGCCAGCTTTTCCTGCAGTTCACAGAAGGGGCTGTGCGTGGCCTGAGGGATGTCACAGCCCTACAAGGGCTTCTAGAGGGTTCCAGGGGTTCAACCTGAGCTCCCCTTCCAGTGGTTCACCTGGATCTTCCTTTCCAGGGGTTCACCCTGAGCTCGCCTTCCAGGGGTTAGTTCACCTGGATCTCCCATTCCAGTGGTTCACCTGGATCTTTCCTTTCAGGGGTTCACCTGGATCTTCCCTTTCAGGGGTTCACCTGGATCTTCCCTTCCAAGGACTCACCTGGATCTCCCTTCCACGGATTCACCTGGATCTTCCCTTCCAGGGATTTACCTGCATCTTCCCTTCCAGGGACTCACCTGGCTATTCTCTGCTAGGAGTTCATCACCTGGATCTCCCCTCCCAGGGACTCATCTGGATCTCCCTTTCCAGGAGTTCACCCGTATCTTCCCTCCTACGGGCTCCCCTTGAGTTCCCTTCCCAGGGACTAATTTCCAGGGGTCTTCTCTTCCAGGGGTTCCCCCTGAGTCCTCCTTCCATGGGTTCACCTGGATTTCCCCTCCCAGGGGCTCCCCCTGGGCTCCCCTCCCAGGCTCTGCCCCCAGGCCCTGGGGGGACTCTGCAGTTGAGGTCCTGGGGGATGTTTTCAGCATCACTTTGGTGACAACCTCCCAGCTCAGCTCTGCTCTCCCTGATGGAATTTCCTTCCCGTGCACTGGAATTCTCAAGGCCTGAAGGGCCAGGGCAGGGCTCAGACAGCACCAAAACCCCTCTGGGGAGCAAAGGCAGCACCTGGGTGGGACCACAGCTCCAGCATCCCCCACCTGTTGGAACCCAGGAGCTCCAGAGTGCAAAGCACAAGGATCAGGCACAAACCCCAGCTCTTATTTTATATTCAGGCACCAAAAGCTCTGAGTGGGACAACTGCAGGGGAAATAGGGGAAGAGTATCAGAGGTTCTGGTGTTTAGATTAAGATTCAACGACAAAATTCTTCTTTCCAAGTTTTTAAACAGCACCAATACTCATTTTTTTTCTTCTGCAATTCTTGTGAAGACACTCAGAGTTGCAGAACCTCAGAACTGCTGGGCTAGAACAGGTTAATGGTCCCTACAGTCCTGTATGTTGTATTTGTGAGCAACCAAATGTCCATAAATCCTCCTAGTGGACAATTTTATGGAATAATCAACACATCAGGGATATTTCCTTCTAACCTTCCCTGAGTTAGTGACTGGCTTATGCCCTGAGGCATGAGAGCTTATTGACTGGATCCATCTCTTGCTCGAGTCAATAGTTATCTGTCAATTCAGGTCAATTCAAACGAGATTTTATCGACAGGAGAAGCTGCACAAAATGTTGCCAAAGTGTGAGAAAATGACAGGGCACCCCTACCTTCCCTGAGCCATCTGTCAGCGAGAGGAACAACCTGCACTGGGTTTTTACTGAGAGACCAAACTCGCGGCTCCACCGGACAGAAATCGCCCTTGATTTGGCTCCATCGACTTAATTGAGCCGAGCTCTGCCTCGACATAAACAAAATCCATCCCGTGGGCACCGTCAGGAGGAGCACAAGTGCATGGAAAGGCTGCAGAGACAGAGCTGTGTCAGGAATGGGGCAGTGCAGGGACCCTGAGCTGGCAGAGCTGTGTCAGGAATGGGGCAGTGCAGGGATCCTGAGCTGTGTCAGGAATGGGCAGTGCAGAGACAGAGCTGTGTCAGGAATGGGCAGTGCAGGATCCTGAGCTGTGTCAGGAATGGGCAGTGCAGGGATCCTGAGCTGTGTCAGGAATGGGCAGTGCAGGGATCCTGAGCTGTGTCAGGAATGGGGCAGTGCAGGGATCCTGAGCTGTGTCAGGAATGGGGCAGTGCAGGATCCTGAGCTGTGTCAGGAACGGGCAGTGCAGGATCCTGAGCTGTGTCAGGAATGGGGCAGTGCAGGGACCCTGAGCTGGCAGAGTCATTGCTGTGTTGCAAGAGGACCTGAAAGAACCACACTCACCCGTCAGGATGTGAGATGAAAAGGAAAAGGCTATTTTATTTAGGGGATCTCAACTTATAAAGTTTTTGGGATTTGGTCAAGGATCAGGGGACGACAGAAACACCCCTCTGACCCCAGTGATCAACTCAGAACTCCATCAATTTGCCTTCCTCCCTAGAAAAAAATGCCTGTTTACAAACCATAACTCTTTGTTTATATCACAAGCGTGAGAAACTCCAGTAAAAACATAAAAACAACCAAAAACCTAAAAAATCAGAACAACAGCGCTGCACCCACAGCTGCAGCCCCGCTGTCCTGGCTGGGGGACACATGAGCCGTGTCGCTCACACATCAAAGACGCTCTGCTCTCGCCCCCTGGCAGCCGTGACACATTTTTGGCCCAGCACAGCACATTAATGGAGCTCGCTGTCAAACGTGGGGGCTCGCAGACAATGTGGGGATTGTCCCGGCCCGTGGGCAGAGCACCAGGTAATGTGATGCAAGAGCTATAAAATATCTCAAAGACACCAGCTAAAAAAGCACAGAGCCCGAGTTTGAAGGGAGCCTTGCGGTTTGTGGAGGTTTTTGTTTTGGTATAAATTCTGGAATGGGCCCTGGCACCCGGCTCAGTGGGGTTTCCAAACCCAGCCTGGTTTGACAGGCACATTTCCCTGAGTGCTGCAGCCTTTCCTCGTCTCCTCCAGTGTCTCCTGCCCAGCACGTTCTCCCCATCCTTCATTTCACTGCTTGGAACAGATGCCAGGCCCAGCCCAGGTGCTCTTGTGGCATCAGGGAAGGGGTTTGAACTCCCCCCTGTGCAGGGACAGAGCTGCTCACTGGTGTGTGTCACCCAAAACCACACAGGCTCTGCTCTGCCTGGGACCCTCCAGCCCTGTGGTCACTGCACGTCCACCAGTGAGTGACCAGTGACCCGGCCTGGAGTGACACTGGGGTCCAGCAGAGCCTGCACACCCCGTCAGCCACCAGTCTGAAGGGATGGTTGTGTTGCTTTGGAGAGCTCCTGTCATCCATCCATCCATCTATCTATTTATCCATCCCTCCATCCATCCACCAATCCACCATCCATACATCTATCCATTTGTCCATTTGTCCATTTGTCCATTCGTCCATTCATCCATCCATCCCTCCATCCATCCATCCACCCATCCATCCATCCATCCCTCCATCCATCCCTTCATCTTTGCCCACACCCCAGTACCATTCCCATGCTCCCAGTTCTGCCCGAGTGCAAGATGAAGATCTGGAGCTGTCTCTCTGTCATTTTTTGGCTGTTGCCCTCAGCACAGCAGCCACTGGTCCCTGTCTGCCCCTTTCAGAGCTGGGACATTTCCGCTGGCCCGATGGACACGAGTGCAGCATTTGTAACCATTTATAACCATTTATAACTATTTCTAACCAGTCATAACCATTTCTAACTATTTCTAACCAGTCATAACCATTTATAACCATTTATAACCAGTCATAACCATTTCTAACCACTTCTAATGAGTCATAACCATTTCTAACCTGTCATAACCATTTCTAACCATTCCTAACCATTTCTAACTCTTTCTAACCAGTCATAACCATTTCTAACCAACCATTTCTAACCAGTCGTGATAATTTCTAACAATTTCTAATAATTTCTAACCAGTCATAACCATTTCTAACCATTTCCACACAGAGTCTCTGGGGCACACACGTCTCCCCTCAGACACACAACCTCCTATGACTGAGCTGGTCGTGGGGAGAGGGTTCCCCACTCTAAAAGGGAAGGATGAGGACGTTGTTCCTGCCTGGTTTGTAGAGCACATCTCTGTTTCTGTCAGCACAGAGCCCTCTCCCCAGTCTCACACTTGTTTAAGGCTCTGATCCTTTCATTAACAACGGGGAGATGCAGGCCCTTACATCTGTTAGCAGGCATAATTCTAGACAAATACAACTTCTTATCAAATAAGCCTGCAATAAATGTTTCATGAACAGAACCCTTCAATAGAACTCCCAACACTAATTTAATGAGAAGTATCAAATGAATTTTTTTTTTTTTTTAATATTCTGATATCTCCCCTGAGACAAATGATACTTTGCAGGCCTATTTTTAACAAATGAATTATTGACTTAAACTGGCACAATTAATCACAATATAATGGGATCAGGGGATGTTAGAGGCTCATTCAGCGCGGCAGATGATGAGTACTGACTCTTCCAAGAAATGAGGCTCTTTAATCACTCCCAGATTAACAGCTACATGCTTTCAAATTTCAATCACAGGGAGCTGCCAGTGTGGAATGAAAAGGGCCCGCTCCAGCAGGAGCAAAGGAAGCAGGAGGACTTCTCACCCCATTGGAGCCCTGCTGCTCGTTGTCTCAGAAATGAGCACCCGACTTCCTTAGGGAAAGGACAGGATCCAAACTGTGCTGCCTTTCCAAGAGTTTTTTCCTTCTAGTCTTCATCAGGTAAGGATTTGTTTCCAGGACAGAGCTCACAACCCCTGGGGATGTTTAACACCTACCCTGGAGGGGAAATCTTCAGGGATTAACAGAAAAAACCCTCTTAATTAACCTCCTCCTCCCTGGGAAAACGGTTCTCTGAAGCTTTTGATGTTCCTGCCAGAGGTGCTGCTTCACTGCATCCGACCAAAGGTGTGGGTTGGAATTGTTTTCTCTGCCTTCAGCTTTTACCCGAGAGTGTGGAACTCTCTCCTCTAGGATTTCACTGTAGGAGAAACATCCAGATCCATCCTCCTGATATAAAAACCCCACACCCGAGCGCTTTGGCAGGCAGAGGTGCCAGTTTTGTGTCCCCTCGAAGATGAGGAGGAGAATCCCCCAGTCCCCAGAGAGTTCCACAGCTTTGCCGTGCCCACCACGAGGCTTCAGCAGCCGCTGATGGAGCGAGGAGGAGAAAACTCTGCAGCTCCTGTGCTCCTGAAACCCACCCAGGGAACGGGGACGGCTCTTTGCAGTGGAAAAGCAGCGAGGAAAGAGACTGGGGGAAGGTGGCAGATGCAGTGGGCTGTGCCAGACTTCTTCAACAAGTCTCACTGTCTGCGAGGAGGAGTGTGGGGATGGGGAACTGANAAAGGAAAGGAAAGGAAAGGAAAGGAAAGGAAAGGAAAGGAAAGGAAAGGAAAGGAAAGGAAAGGAAAGGAAAGGAAAGGAAAGGAAAGGAAAGGAAAGGAAAGGAAAGGAAAGGAAAGGAAAGGAAAGGAAAGGAAAGGAAAGGAAAGGAAAGGAAAGGAAAGGAAAGGAAAGGAAAGGAAAGGAAAGGAAAGGAAAGGAAAGGAAAGGAAAGGAAAGGAAAGGAAAGGAAAGGAAAGGGAAAAGCTCCTTTGTTCCTGCTTCTGGGTCACATTAACCCCAGCCCTGCCGAGCTGCAGCACAAGGGGAGCGCTGCTGTTCCAGCCCCTCGTCCTTCCCACAGCAATTCCTCAAATTCCAGCACCTCACACACGTTTCCTTGGCTTCCGTGGGCAGCTGGAGCCGGGCCTCTGAGAAAAGATCTGCTCTCAGCCAAGCTGTCTTTGCCTTTCTCTGCAGGCCTGACTCGACAACGGGCCTGGCCCTCCATCCCTTGGGGAGTGTCTGGAATTCCAGCAGAACCCTTGGGGCAGGACAGGAACTGCTGTGGGCAGAACTGGGACCTAATTACCTGGGTTCTTGTCCCCCAGTTGCCCTTGCCCAGCTCTGGGCTCTGCCATGGCCAGGAGGGAATTTCTGGTCTGGAAAAGGCACAGAAAACCCAAATTTGTAGCTCCAGGACCTCCATTTCCCATTAGGGCACAGCCAATAAAGCCCCGAGCACAGCAGCAATCTGTCACCTGTCAGCTGGGGACCAGGGAATGGGGGGAAATTAATTCTCCAGTGCAATTCCAGCAGCCTGTTGATCCAAACCCAGGGAAATGGTGGGGATGGATCCGATGGGAGCGGGATCTGAGATGTTTCCTCACTGCTTTTCACAGCTCAGCCTGCCACAATATAAAAATACATCCAAGGAATGTTGGAACCCCTTCCTTGGGGTTGGAAGGGACCTCAAGGAACATCTCCTTCCATGCCGGGGCTCCAACCTGGCCTTGAAACTTTCCAAGGATCCAAAACTTCCCTGGGAAATGTGGAATCCAAAACTTCCCTGGGAAATGTGGGATCCAAAACTTCTCTGGGAAACCTCTGGGCCTCACCACCCTCACGGTGAAGAATTCCTTCCCTCCATTTCATCTAAATCTACCCTCTAATTTTAAATCTAACCTCTAACCTTAGAATCTAATCTTTAAATCTAACCCTCTAATTTTAAATCTACCCTCTAATTTTGCCTTTTTTTGGAGCCCTTTTCAGGGCTAGGCTGGATTATCAACTCATGCCAACAAAGAGATTTCTATGAATTTAGGAGGTGCAATCCCATTTTATGGGATTTTATCAGTGTAACCTGATCCTCTGGAAGAGGAGCAGCCCCATGGAACAGGAGGGGCCGCTAAAATATCAGCAAATTTTAGTTGAGCATGTGAAATAAAAGCAGCAAAGAAAGGAGATTCCCAAATTCAGGACCTGTGAGGTTTCAGCTGATATAAACTGGTGTGCCAGGAAAGGGAAATGAGTTTGTGCTCCCTGGGAATGTTTGTTACTGCAACAGCTCAAAAATGAAATCTCGTATTTGTGAGGAAAAAAATCTGGTTGAAGTTGTTCCTGTGTGGGTAGAAATGACCCACATTCCCACTTCTCTCTTAATTTTTTAATAAGCTGATTCATTCCCTGCGTGACATCACTACATGTTCATACCTTTATCAAAAAAACATTAATAAAATATTCACTTGCATTTGTTTACCAAAAATGCCTTTTATGAAGATGAAATATTTCTAAAATCCGCTCATTTGTGTGGGTTTTTTTTTTTCGCCAAGCAATATATTAAAAAAACAAAACACAATTTGTGTTGGTGAAAACTCAAAGAATTTTGACAGCAGCGACAACAACTTTGTTTTGTGAAAATCGCTTTTGAGGCGGAAAAAAAAAATCTCTTTCAGACGGCACCATTTAATATAATCTATTTTTTAAAACAGTTTTTTTTTGTGTGTGCTTTTTTCTGAATGTTGAATCCTTGGTGGCACCTGAGGCATCGGAGCAGAGCAGGCAAAGTTTTGCTACAGAAACTGCAATTGCTGGTGGTGTGTTATTCATATAAATATAAACAAAAATATTTATTAATATAAATAAATGTATTTATAAATATAAGTATAAAGCTGCAATTGCTCGTGGTGTGTTATTCATATAAATATAAACAAAAATATTTATTAATATAAATAAATGTATTTATAAATATAAGTATAAAGCTGCAATTGCTCGTGGTGTGTTATTCATATAAATATAAACAAAAATATTTATTAATATAAATAAATATATTTATAAACATAAGTATAAAGTTGCA
>VWZU01019396.1:45575-79133 GCA_013397095.1 Sterrhoptilus dennistouni | reverse complement strand
ACAGTAATATATATATAAAGCAAAATAGAAGTTTTAAAGCAGAAGCCAATCCTTCTTTTTCAACTTTGTCTTCATAAGTTTAGGTGGTATTTTGTAATTAAATAGAAAAGTTCACATTGCAAGCCACGGCTGGTTGGTTTTTAGGTTAAAAATAATTTAAGTGTCATTTCTTAATTAGGCAGTTTATCCTTATAAGGCCTTGTAGAGAGAGATGGAGGGCCATCTTTTAGTTTGTTAGCTACAAGTGCTGTAGAACTCACACTTTGTGAGACTGTAACATAAATAAGAATTAATAAACATTTAAGTCCAAACAAAAAATACAATCTCACACACTTAATCCCAACCCTAACAAAAAAAAAAATAGAAATAAAACACAACACTCCTGGGCCATGCAGACCTTGCAGCTCCTCCACCTCTGCCGTGGAGGAAAGAGAAAGTGAAAGCCCAGCACCACTCACGGGCAGACCAAACCCAGAGGGCACCTGGCACCATCACAACTGTGTCAAAGTCCTGCACAAACAGCCAGGACTGTGGCACCAGGGAAACCTCCCTGGCATCCATGCCCATCCTACCCCCACACACCATGTCCTTACTGGTTGCTGTGGTTGTTTTGGGCAGTTCAGTCCCATTGGGTGGCAGAGCTTGTGCAAAAGTGAAACTAACACAGAGCAGCAGGAGCGAGCAGGAATGTTCCATCCTGGACCTGGAAGAAAGCAAAGAAGATAAATTTGCAGGTCAAATTAATACTGTGGTGGTTTTTTTTTCCTTGTGGCAGAAGGAAGCTAAAAGTAAAAGCAATGCTTGCTTGAAATTTAAATTTATTTAAAGCCTGTTTCATACTCTCCCATCACCTTAGCACTGAATGTTCAGTTTTGATGCAAAAAGAAAATATGACCTGTGCACCAAAAATTCATTGAGGAGGTTTTAAATGGCAACACTCAGCCACGGTTCACAGACAACACCAGAAATCAGGGCAAAAATGCTCCATCCATAAAATGCTCCATCCTCATCTGAGGACACTGAGGAAAAGATCCCGGGAGTCATTCCCAGAGGTAAGAGGAAAATTCATAGCAAAGAGGAAAAGTCTTTTTCCGCCAAGCAGTCCAGAAAGTTTAAAGTCCCTTTAACACACACTTTCAGAGTTTTCTTATCCCACCTGGCTCCTTTATCCACGGGTGAGGTGCTCTGAGGATGAAATCCTTGGGGGAATGTTTCCCACAGCTGAGTCTGCTTTTGAAATCAAAATTTCAGGGTTGGTGAGACCAGAAAATAATTTCCAGTGTGAAGAAAATTGGAGGAAAAGTGTGATGAGAACATGCTGTTGCTTCATTCAGGGAAATTCATAGATGGAGATAAATAAGCAAGTCCAGAAATACTCCAATCCCTCTAAATCAAGGTGGAAAATAAATGTTGTTATTAATTTGTTGTGTATTTATCCAATCCCTAATGAACAGATTAATTAGGAGAGGCTCCCATCTCAGCCATTAGCCAGTCCTGCTTGATTTAGAAATGTTTTCACACAACCCTTACTTTGTGCTTTCCACAAATGGCAAGATTTATCCAGATGGTGGCTCTGCAGCCACTGCTAAAATTCTGCCCCTGGAAATGCTGCTCACCAGAGCTCCCTGTTTCAGGGTAATACACTGAATTTAACAGCACAATTTCCACAGGGTGTTACACAGTCCTGCCTAACGACACATTAAAAAACTCAGGAATTTGGCAGTCATTAGAATAACCATCAGAAAATCCTGTCTTTCCATGTAAAGTGGGATAATCCACCAGAAATAATCCGTGGATAAGCTCAAATATAGAAAAATCACCCGTGACAACAACTTTCACAGCACCTTTCTGCAGTTCTCACAGCTGTTATTCATAAGTGGAATATTCCCAGTCATTCCCAGCCTCCCGAAAGCCTGGTCCTACACCCAGGAGTAAATTCAAGCTCAGCACACAGCTGGTATTCCTTGGATACACAGTTGGGAAGCTCAATGTTTTAGTTTTTTTTCTAATGCAATGAATGAAAAAAAGAATAATATAAAGAATTATTAGCATCAAACTTTGTTTTCTTTTTTTTTTTCCCAGTCCAGCTTCCTACTAATTTACTCCTTCAATTCCTTCTACTACTATTTCTAATTTAAGCAGACTAAATGTCTTACAATCTAATCCAATTCTTGGGGTTTTACAATCCCATTCTTTCCCAATCCCATCCTTGGGATTAGACAATTAATTGTGTTTAACGCCTCACTGCAAACTGTGCCTGCCTCCTTTTTAGCATTACATAAATGTCCCAAATTAACAATTTATAATTATATTATATTTATAATTATAAAGCTTGGGACACGCAGCAGCACTTAATGGAACTGAAGGGCAAGGAAAGGAAGAAGGATTTGGAATTTGTGGAATAAAGCCAGAATAAAAGTGGAATTAACAGGGAAGAAGTGCTGAATGCTGGGATGCTTTCCACCCTCAGCAAAGGCTGCTAAAATCCACTGGAATTTCGTGTAATCAATCCTGGCAGCACTGAGTTCACTTTCTCATCCTTAAAATACATCCAGCTCCTTAAAAAAAAAAACAAACCCTCACAGAATAATTGAAGTTGCTGGAAGGTTTCCAGGAGAGCGGAAAGCGAAAGGCAGATCAGCGCCTCTCTCCAAATCCCTGTCAGGAGGGTTTTCCAGATGCCAATTCCCTGCCAGACCCCCGGAATCTGTTCTCTGGGATGTGATAAAGTGTGGCTGGAACATGCTGTGGTGTCCCACAATTTATCAGAAATAAACAAATCACAGCGAGAAAGATTATGCAAATTCTGAGGGTTTGGTTTTGGCCAAAGCCCTTTGCATTTCCACCTCCTGAAGAGAGGAGGAGGAAAACTCCAGGGAAATCCAGGAGCTGCAGCTGAGGTGGATGCAAGGGACTGGCTCAGCAGGACCAAGAAGAAAATCACGGAATTAAGGCTGGAGAAGACATTTAAGATCATCAAATCCAAATATTCCCCAGCACTGCCAAGGCCACACTGTCCATGTCCCCAAGTGCCACATCCACGTGGCTTTGCCATCCCTTGGGATGGGGACTCCAGCACTGCCCTGGGCTGTGCCAGGGCTGGACAACCCTTTCCATGAAGGAATTTTCCCTAATTTCCAATCTAAACCTCCTCAGCACAACTTGAGGCCGTTTCCCCTCATCCTGTCCCTTCTCTTCCCACTGGGGTGGATGGGGAGATGCCCAAGCTGCAATCCCACAAAAACACCCTGGATTTTACTCTATATTTATATTTATGGCCTTCACATACAAGCCTGCACTGATACCATTTTCTGAACCCAAAAAAACTCCGCTGCTGCAGGCACAGCAGCATTTCCCACATTCTCCTTACTCACAAAGGCACAGTGTCATGATACAGCCTGGTAAAACAAGAAGGAAAAAATAGTAACAACTCTCCTGGGAGAAGAGGCAGGGAGAAAAGCACGGCTGAACAAGGAAGGACAACCACGTGCTACAGAAGAAGCCTCTAGTTGATCAAAGTGGAAAGGAAAAGATCCAGGGAGAGACAAACTGTTATTATTACACAGCTCTGCTGTAGGGCTGCCCCTGCTGGAAAAGAAATAAGAGCTGCTTTTAAAACCACACAGGGATACAGGGAATTTACTGAACTCATATCCTACTGCATCCAGCCTCTATCCCCTGGATATGCACGGATCGGCCTCTGCTCTCAGGGAAATAGCAACGGGACAAAGAGGATTGGCCTCAAACTCTGCCAGGGGAGGCTCAGGTTGGACATCAGCAGGAATTTCCTCATGGAAAGGGTGGTCAGGCCTCAGCAGGGGCTGCCCAGGGAGGTCTGGAGTGCTCAGCCCAGAGGTGTCCAAGGAATTCCTGGACATAGCACTCAACACTCTGAGTGGGGACAAGGTGGGGACCAGGCACAGCTTGGACTGGATGGTCATGGAAGTTTTTTCCAACCTCAATAATTCCATGATTCTATCCTAAATGGCTCAGCCACTTCAGGTTTAACCCCATGGATTGATTTTTTCTGTACGTTACTACTACTCTGGGACCCCTTCCACCATCCCAAGGTGCTTCAAGCCCCATCCAACCTGGCCTTGGACACTTCCAGGGATGGGGCAGGCACAGCTTCCCTGTCCAAGGAGTCAAAGCACCTGGAATGTAAATGCAATTCCACAGGGACCAGCTCAGGAATTCCACAGGAATCAGGGCAGCTGTGACACATCTGGACAGCTTCTCCCGGGATCACCACGGCTGCTCCTCACACAGCCCAAGGAGGTGTCATGAGGACAGCCCAGCTCCCCAAAACATGAATAAATGGCATTATTTCCAGGGATTAATGGATTACCACACATGGCTAATTTCTATTTTGGCCGCAGAACTGAATCCTCATCTGACCTGACAGCTCAAGAGTAAAACCTGGGCTTTGAGAAAATAGGCCAACAAAACCTCCGCCGTGTCACGCGGCCCCGCTACAGATCTGGAGTCCTGCTCCTTTCTCCAAGGATGCACCAGCTGCTTCAGAGCAGGTTAAATTGATGCCATCCCTTGCATCCTCCTAAAGCAGGAAAAAATCAGAGAAGCAGCCCAGGCAACACAGAGGAGAGTGGAGAGACTGTTGGGATTTGTGTTTTCTCCCTAAGCTTTCAAATCCTGGAGCTCAGGTACTGCCCCAGACTCTCAGTGCTATAAAAGTCACATTTGCAAGGATAAGCAGCATCAATTCAGAAAACAGAATTCAAAATGAGAGACACAAAAGCCTTGTCACTGTAGGCTAACAAAGCCATAGGCCACACCAACAGCAAGTGTCGACGCCCAAAATTTGGTAGTTTAATTTAAAAAAAACCAACAAAAACACCAAAAAGGGAATGAGGAAACACAGCCACCCTCTCTCTTTGCTCCTCCTACTTTCTACCCATAAACCCCAACACACTGCTGGTCCCTGTAAAGATTCTCCAGAGCAGCTGTGGCTGCCCCTGGATCCCTGGCAGTGTCCAAGGTCAGGTTGGAATTGGGGCTTGGAGCATCCTGGGATAGTGAAAGGTGTCCCTGCCCACGGAGGGAATGGGTTGGGCTGTAAGGTCCCTTCCAACCCCACCCATTCGGTGATTCCATGATAAGAATCTCAGGCCCCAGTGCCTGTTTTCCCAGCTGCCTGGGGGTTCCCCTACCTGGAGCAGGTGAACCAGCTCAGCGGCTCCTTCTTGGCTGGAATCCCAGGCACCAGGAGCTGCTCCCACTTCCAGCTGGGCTGATTGCAGCTGTTCTCTTTTTCCTGAAGCTCTGGCTTCAAAAAAGTCAGGGACTGTTTCTGCTGACCCATCCCAGGCAGTGCCAGGTTACAGTTTAACTGGAATTGCTCTCCCATGACTTTGTTTGTGGGTTAGGGCTTTATTGCCCCATTATGTCATCAGGGTAAGCAGTCAATGCTGCAGCATTCCCAAGGAAACTGCTCCCTGAATTACGTGTTTACAAAATAACTGGGAAGAGAAGCACTCCTCCCTTTTCCAAAGGGACAGGGGGAAATCAGGAACTCATATCAAGATGGAATAATGGAATCCCAGAATGGTTTGGGTTGGAAGGGACCTTAAAGCCCAGCCCATCCCATCCCTGCCATGGGCAGGGACATCTTCCACCACCCGAGGGTGCTCCAAAGCCCCGTCCAGCGGGAGTTAAACCCTTCGTGTTTCCAAGATAAGCCAGCTGTGCAATAAATGAGCAGGCAATGTATATTTTTCCCAAATTAAGGCTGCAGAGTTCATTATGCTCCTGGTTTTAAAAACATCCTGGTTTTAATTTAGTTTATGTCACAGAATATCAACATAACTTTGTTCATTTTCCAAGGAAAATGAACAAGCAGCTCTGGGAAGTGCCAAGTCCCACAGACCCCTCTGACCACAGCCAGGCCCTCCATCCCCATTCCCACCTTGGGCACCAAAGCCTGTGGAGCAGCAGGAGCTCGAATTCCTGCCCCCAGCCCACCAGGGACACCCCACCCTCTGTGGGCCATCAGCTGGAACCAGCTTTTCAGAATTCCTCCTCCTTGGGGTACCAATTCCATAATTATCTCTTACTTGGAGTTAGACATTAAGCCCCAAATCTAATTTCCAGAAATTTTATCAAGTCCCATGTTTTGAATTGCTCTAACAATCAGGAGCTTTAAAAAGCCAAACAGATTGAGTTTTCATTTTCTTAGTTTTGAAATATCTTATCCTTGTAATTTTTCCTCGAGACTCAGGATATCCTAAAATCCAGAGGAAAAAAAAAAAGGAATGGAGTTTGTGGAGATGTCTGTGCATGTGTTCAGTGCAGCCCAGCAAGAAACTCAAGAAGGGACCTCTCCACTTGGGAAACATTCCTCAAAATTCAGCCACAGGATAAATTAGAAAATACTCTGTGATGAGCATTAAATTTCACCATAAACCCATAATTAATGGAACTGTTTACAGCACACTCAGTGTTGGGGTTATTGTACAAATAAAAACCAAGCAAGCTTTGTTTCCAATACCTTCAGAAATAACAAGGGAATTTAAGGGACAAATACATAATTTTATAATCATCTATAATTTAATATAACTGTCCACAAAATTTTATCTCACTGTAAAAAATCCTCATGTATTCTAGACAAATACCCTCAGTAAAGATCATTTCAAAGAGATGGCAATAATTAGATTAAAAAATTACAAATCAGAATAATCATTTACACGTAAGAGACCGAGCAAGGCAAAGCCCCAATTAACTGAATAAAATCAATTTCCATTTGGAATAATCAAGCTTGATAGACTGTCTTACTTATTTAGTCACTTTGTGCCTAATTCAGGTGGACAAATTAGTATATTTGCTTTGATTTCCATGGAAGAAGAGGTCAGCAGACGTGGCAAACCCATTATTTGTTCCAAAAAAAAAGATATTTAAAGAGAAACACCTGAATGCAGACAAGAATTACCCCTTTTGTAATACTAATTTTTAAATTCTGCCCAGTTCAGCTATTTCTGGGTGTCTCCCCCAGCATCCTGAGTCTCCAAACCCAGCCTATAATGGAGAACACGAATCCCAATCCATTTCAATTAGCAAGGCTGGGATCTCCCGGGAATATAAATCACGGGTTGTCACCAGCAGATTAAGCACTGCATTAACAGGGCTGCTGCAGCCAGGATTAACTGACACTGCTGGTGACATGCCACCCTTACAAAGTGACTTTCCCACTCGAAAAGCGGCGGGGGAATTTTTCAATCAATGGGATTTTTACAAATGCACCCAGGAGTGGATGGGCTGGGCCAGAGGAATGGGTTGAAGCTTCAAAGGTCCCTTCCAACTCCAATTATTCCATGGTCACCAGGAGGCAGCAGCACTGAGTGGGACAGGGATCCCTTTCATTTCCTTGTGTTCTTTGCTTACCAGGATTACTCAAAGCAAAGTTATGTTGATATTCTGTGACACAAACTGAATTAAAACCAGGATGTTTTTAAAACCAGGAGCATAATGAACTCTGCAGCCTTAATTTGGGAAAAATATACATTGCCTGCTCATTTATTGCACAGCTGGCTTATCTACAGCCTCACAGTTCTGGAATGAAGGGGAAAAAAAATGAGAGATTTCTTTTTCATGCCTGAGTGGCTCTGAATGAAGCAATGCAAGGACTGTGAAGATATTGGGATGTCATATCTAAAACTGCACAGGTCAGCCTTGGAATAGGCAGCTGTCAGATCAAAAAACTCCATCACAGAATCATGGAAACTTTTAGGTTGGAAAAGCTCTCTGAGATAGAGTCCAACTGTTCCCTCAGCACTGCCAAGGCCACCACTGCCCCATGTCCCCCAAGTGCCACATCCACATGGATTTTAAATCCCTTCAGGGATGGGGACTCACTGCCCTGGGCAGCTGGGCCAGAGCTGAACAAACCTTTCCATGAAGGAATTTTCCCCTGTATCCACCCTGAGGCTCCCCTGGCCCAGCCTGAGGCCGTTCCCTCTCCTCCTGTCCCTGTTCCCTGGGAGCAGAGCCCGACCCTCTCCCGGCTGTCCCCTCCTGTCAGGGACTTGTGCAGAGCCACAGGGTCCCCCCTGAGCCTCCTCTTCTCCAGGCTCAGACCCTTTCCCACCTCCCTCAGGAATTCTCCAGCCTCTTCCCAGCTTTGTTCCCTTTCCAAAATGTGCTCAATGTCCTTCTTTTCACCAGGGACCCAAACTGCCCCCAGAATTCCAGGTGTGGTCTCCTCAGTGTCCAGCACAGAGTGACCACATTAGGAAAACTGCACACAAAAACATGGAAGGAACTACTTCAGAAAGAGAGAGATAAAAACTATTTTCAAATTCAAAGCTGATTTCATGCTGCAATAAAAGAGGTCAGGATGACTAATGCATTCTGTCACAGATGTACATTTAACCTCAAACACTTTTTGAAGAATTCTTTAGCCAGTTTTTTGCACTTTCCTGATCAGCTTTTGCAGGAAATATCCTGCAAAACTCAGCAGGTGCATTTCTGAAGTGATCATACAGTTGCAAAGACAACACAGTGAGGACATTATTTCACTATTTCCTACCTGATGTATAGAAAATTGTTTAATATTCCCCAAAATCTCAATGAATTTCCTGTAGTTCCTTCTGTTATTAAAAAAAATATAAATCCCAAACACAAATAAGTAGGTTAATTTAAAGTCCCCTAATCATATATTTTTAAAGTCTCATTTGCATTGTGTCATGAGGCTTTGATCATTAAAGGAGATAAAATAACTCCTACCTAAAGTGAAGTTGTAAAGTCCCATGATTTCACAGTAATTAATTAAATGAGTCATGTTTTATTTAGGTGCTTACACAAGTGCAAGAGGATTAACTCTAAATAAAACCAACAGAGCTGTAAAATGCTCATTTGGAAAAGGTCCTTGATGAGTCCCCAAAGCCAATCCCTCACTACAGGCTGGACCCATTCCTGGCAATTTGGTCTGAACTGCTCACCCAAATCTCCAGTTCTTCAGCATCCCTGTCATGGGTTGGCCTCTGCCCCCTCACCCATCATCACCTCCTGCCCCTCACAACCTCCCAAATCCAGGGATGGCTCCAGAGGCCACCCCAGTTGGGAAGCACCCAACTCCATTTGAGAGCCAGTCTGTCCTTCCCTTGTCACAGCCCGAGTCCCATCCCTGCACCCACATCACCACACACCTCTGGCAGCTTTTAACTCCCTGCTCATCCCAGGCAGGGCAGGAACCTTTCCATCATCCTTTGCTGATGAGGAGAGCCAATCCAGCACTGTTCTATCTGTTCCTTCACCCACCTTCAGTGCTCACAACAGCAGGAGCATTCCCCTCAGGGACACAGAAACCCAACCAGGCTCGGCCATTCCGTGAAGGTGCAGCTGCAAACCAACTCCACACACCCAGAAGTCTTTTCACAAACCACAAAATTCATGAGAAGCTGATTCTTCTCCTTTCAGTCCCAGAGAGAATTTCCTTTGTGTCTTTACTGCAGTGCCCAGCTGTGCCCCAGCCAGCAAACTACAGCTCTGAGGGGACAGTGACAACCTTGCTCTGCAATGCCAGCTCTGAGCCCAAACCCTGCTGCACCACAGCTTCAGCCAGAGCAGAACAGCCACCAGGTGGGAAGCAGGACAGCAAATCCCAAAGCTGGATGCCCCCATCCCTCCAGCAGTTCCCCTTCCAGTGTCCTACCCCCTTTAACCTCACCTTGTCCCCCATGTGTGCTCAGTGTCACATGCCAGCTGCCAGCAGGTGACTCCACACACAGGTGCCACTCTCAGCCAGCTGCTCCCATGCAAAACAAAACCTCCTTCAGGAGTATTCCTGCAGCTAAAGGATGTTTCCTCAGCTCCAGGAAGAGCTGAATTAGCTGCCTGCAGTATTTAAATCTCCACATTTCCGCAGGTTCGTGTAATCAATCCCCTGAGGTGAATCTCTGTTGTATGACATTTTTGCAGGAGGAGTTGACTCTTTTTGGTTTGTGGGGTTTTCTTTTACTTCTCCCCTGCAGTTGGGCTTAGGCTTATTCCCTTTTTTTGGGCAGTTTCACCATTTCCTCCTTGCTGACATTCGGGGTTGCGGCAGCAGCGGTTCTGCAATGCAGGGCTGAGCGCCTGCAATTAAGAACTTGCTCTCAATTAGCAAAAGGACTTGGGGAGAGCCAGTGGCACCTCCTGTACCTGCTGCTGACGTGTGAAAGAGTTAACAGAAGGTTTCATTAGCACTATCAGCAGCCAGCCACGCAGTTTTATATATAGAAGAGCTTATCAGGAGCGAGGAGCCAGCCCACCCTGGCCCCCCTTCCCCAGCAGCATTTGAGGAACATCTGACTAAGCCCAGCTTTTGGAACCTACAAAGAGGAGCCAAATCTATTCCAAGAGTGTAGGAGAAAAGGCCTGGGCTGATTTTGGGCAGAGGAGGTTTATAAGTTGCCTGGGCTCTCACTGGTAACCCTGGCTCACTCCATTAATCCCCACCCTGAATCACTGAGAATTCTAGATCAGAGGCAAAATCCTAAAAGACACTTGAAAGTCTTGAGACAGAGGCTCAGAACACAGAAAATTATATCGAGATAATGAGTTCCAGCATGAAAGGGCTGAATCTGTGGGGCTGCCCCTGCGGTCAGGGACAGCGGTGGCGCAGCAGGATGTCGGTGCTGAGTCAGCAGGAAGCCCCAGGCTCTCGCCACTGTCATTGTCCCCACAGCCAAAGGAAGTGGTTGTGACTCCGGGGCTGGTGGTGGCAGCTGTGACACCCAGCCACGGCTGTCACCTCCATGCCCCCACCGCTGTCACCGTCCCCAGGGCACCTCACACAGCCCTGGGGAAGGGACACCCAAGGGGACAATCAAGCTGTGAGAGGCTGAGCTAATATGAAGCACTGAAAGGTTTTATGTGGAAAATGAAGGAAAACCCAATGGATTATTTTTTAAGTACTTGTTATCTACTCTTAGGTCTATGCCACAGCCATTTCACACTCCTGTTCCACAGCCAAACGTGTCTCTTGCTGTATATTCACTGTCCATCCTTTGTGGTCTCATTTGAGTTAAGAAAGGACTCTGCAGCAAAGCTCTACTTTGAATTATTTACCATTTCTCCTGCAAGCTCAGCAAAGGACTGAGGTCATTAACACAGAAACACGGAGAAGGCAAAGAGACTCATCAGGGCACTAATTAAATAATTCAACACTGGCCAGCAACAAAACTCCAGTATTTGCTTAAAAATCTTAGAAGAACAAGTATTTCAGATTAAAACCACTTTGACTGGTTTTAACATCTCATTAATATAATATATAATACTAAACAGCTACCCATACCCCAAATGAATGACATTTTACAAGGATGGGTTTTCAAGCCAAAGCAAAAACTTGCAGTTCCATTTTCCCAAGCTTCCAGCAGCTCCCTGTCCCAACAGGCCTGCTGAAGCCACAAATTAGGGTCACCTTTCCCCGTGCACTGTCAGCAAATCAATCTGGGCTGCTTTTCAAGCAGGCCTCACATATAAATTAGGCAGTCTGCCATTGATTCACACGAGAAACCCTTGAGCAGCGGAGTGAAACACCAATAAAATCTTACAATTAACTTGAGAAGCTGCCTTTGGTTCCGTCCCAGCGGCCCTTCTGCTCCTCAGCTGCACTAAACATGTCCTCACACAGATGCTCCCTTGTAATGGCTCTGGATGAGTGTTTAAAATTGCTTCTTGAACACAAAAACTAATTACAGCCAAGGGGAGATACTCACAGAGGAGTTTTATGTTGCACCATGGCCAGGACTGAATGCCTGTGTTTCAGCAGCAGTTTCATTTTGGAGGAGAGAAGGGGAGGAGGGGAGAAAGCAAAAGCAGAAGTGAGCCTGCCTGACTCTTCAGAGTCAGAAAAGGAGAACACACAACTGGATGTGTGAGAATTCACTCCAACACATCAAGAGGTGCAACACAGGAAGGAAGGAAAGAAGGAAGGAGGGCAGCAGGGCTGTGGCTTCAAGTTTTCAGCACAGCAGGCTGGAAACCTCACAGGTGTACCTGAAGCCCAGCACTGCAGAAATCAAAATCCAAACAATGAAAGGAATGCTCGGGTTGAATGATGGATTTGAGAGCGCAGAGGGAGCTGTCACACTGCTGTTGGAGCCAGCATCAGGCACTGACACATGCAGAGGCACCAGCTCCTCACTCCTGACTCTCCTGAGCTCCTCCACACCAGGAGGAGCAGACCCAGGAACCCATAGTCCCTCCAGGCAGGAACCAGCACCAGGGACACCCTTCAGGGATGACACCTGGGGAGGAAGTTAAGCAGCAGAGCCTTTGGCACCTTTTTCAGAGTCAAATCCATGGCTTGGCCAAATTTAAGGATAGAAGGATCTTTTCAGGGATGAAGATGGAAATGGAGACTGACAATATTAAGTTAATAGCAAAGGTTTTCCTTGGCTGGTCAGCTGGCTGGTGGGATGGGTCAGGAATTTCAGCCCCACCACAGAGCTGCTCAGATCTGCTGCTTCAGGGAACCCAGCCACGCCCTTTCTCCTCCTCCTCCCTGCTTCGTGGCCTTCAGGGAGTTAACACGTCTCGTGTGTCTCTTGAGTTGCAAAAGTTCTTGCTTTTAAGCCTTCAGCTGCTTCCCAAGGACAGCAATACAGATATTTAGCTGAAGAAGCAGTGATGGCACCGTGTCAAGGTTTCTAATTCCTCTCCTCACCTCTGCAGTGGCTGAGACTCTCCCTCAGCAGCTTCCCTGGGCATGGAGCTGCTAAGACTGAAAGGAAAGAGCTTTTGAGGTGCTGAGGCCCTGGCACAGACTGCACAGAAAAGCTGTGGCTGCCCCATGCCTGAAGTGCCCAAGGCCAGGTTGGACAGGATTGGAGCAGCTCTTCCCAATTGAAATGATCCTGTGAGTCCACGTCCCTGCTCATTGTGGGGGGCTGGATTAGGTGGCCTTTAGAGGTCCCTTCCAACCCAAACTGTTCCATGTTTCTGTGCTTGCTGCTGCTCCCAGCACACACAGAGCAGCTGCTCTAGAGCACAAAGGGTTTGCCAGCACGAGGCTTTGCACATTCTCGTTCCTTTTGTCTCCTACGCCCCGCCAACACACCCATACATCACCCTGAAAACGAGGAGGAGGAGGAGCACGGAAAACTCACTTTTCTCCAAAATCTGAACTAGTTTAATGATCAAACGCACAGGCACAGCCCAACCCATGGCTGAGCCAGCAAAACTGGGCTGCCAAAACAGGGATGGGCAGAGCAGCAGCAGTGACAACAGGGCAGGACCCTCCCTGGGCTCTGGAGGCTGAGACAGCAGTGTCACATCTCTGCTGCCAGGGACTGTCCCTTCACAGCCCTCCCTCCTTAGCAGGGTTGGTGCAGCTCTGTCAGATGACATCTTGTTGACGTCAGACACACAGACAGACAGACAGGATCTCCTCTTCCAGCTGAAGTAATGCCTTCCAGATCTTATTCTTTAAGGCCTCCATCCCAGGTTCTCTCATTTCTTTAAAGGGAGAAAGCTCCAGGATTTGCTTAGAAAATCTTAGAGGAACAAACATTTCAGATAAAAGCCACTTTGACTGGTTTTAACATCTCATTAATATCTTTTATAATACTAAACAGCTATCCATATCCCAAATTAACAACATTTTACTGAACAGGGCTGGGGAACCTTTCAAGCCAAAGCAAAAACTTGCAGTTCCATGTTCCCGAGCTTCCAACACCCCCCTGTCCCAACAGGCCAGCTGGAGTCACAAATTTCCACATTTGTCACAGCCATGCTCAGTCTTCTCAGCTTCTGTTATGACCTGGCCCATGTGTACCATGTACATCCCCAGCTGGCAGCCAGGCAGGAGTGACTGTCCCTAAACATTCCCCCAAACCATCCCAGGAAAATCCCTTTCTCTGGAGGTGTTTGGACACAGCTCCCTCAGGCTGAGCCAGCTCTATCCACACACTGACAAAAACATGAACCAGAATCTTTCCAAACATGATAAAAGACACTTTGGGGATTATTTTTAAAGCCAAACCAACAGCCCTTGATGTTGAGACAAAGGCAGTGATCACATGAGGTGAGCACAGGACCCTGCGTGCTCTGTACATCCCAGGGGCTCTCGGGAAACAGCAGCTTCAAACCAGCACACACTGAGGTTTACACCAGGAAAAAAATCCATAGTCTTTGTAGCCTTCTCCCCCTGCAGCTTCCACTTAGGAAATGTGTATTTGTTTATGTGTGTTTCTGTACCTGTACAACTCTCTCTCCGATTTTTTACAAAGCAAGGCTAAAACTCCAACTAACAAAAGCTACCCCAGAACATTTATCCCCCACAAAGTCCCCTGAGAGCAGCAGCAGTCGCAGCAAAACGTTCCTGACACCACAGCCGCGTGCTCCTGCTCCAAACCTGCCTCTTCCGAGCCCTTCCCGCTGACCAGCAGGGAAATTAAACGAGTACAAAACAATTACAGAGCTAACGAAGCAAACGCTGCCAGATGTTGAACTCTTGGCCCAGATAATTCCAGGGAACACCTGTTCCCTGCCTGGGGTCGGATCCCAACAAGAGCACGTGGAAATGTGAGCAGGGATTCAAGGGTAACAGCTGTTTTTCCAGGAGTTGCTCGCTGAGCATTCATCAAAAGGCTGATATTCCAATGATTTATTTGGAATGGCTGCTCTGGGCACAGACAGCAGCTCCAGGAACCGAAGCAACAGCCTGGCCCGTGGTACAGATTTAGCATCTGCCACCAGTGCTTGCTATTCCTCTTTTCCTCTGATGCTGACATTCCCCAAGTTAGCAGATATATATTTACTCCTCAGAACTAAACTTATGGCATCAACAGCACTAGCTTTAATTCTAAATCTGGCTCTGGGACATGAAATGCATCTGATTTTCTCATCCATTATTAAGTCCCAGGCATGCTAATAAGGCATTTATCACCAAAAAAAAAATCATTACCCATGCGGATTTCTAGGGATAGTCAAGTTCTTTACAGCCTGGAGTCTCAGGACATAAAAAGAAACTGCATTTACTATTAAAATTAAACCAGCAAGCCTAGGAGTTATTAGAAAAGTAAAAGTCAAGCCTGCAGCATGGTTGTGCAAGCAGCTCTGGGAGCCTGCACCAAATCCTAGGGATGCAGGCACTGCAGTCTGCCACAGAAACTGCAGGAATGATGAGTGTCTGCATCCCTGGAATCCCCTATGCATGCCTGGAATCTCCCATGCAGCCCTGGAGCTTCACAAACAGTGCTGAAAGCACAAACACCAGCCCTTGGTCTGCAGTGAGAAAATCAAACACCCCCTGAACAAACATCTGCAACTTTTCATGCATAACACGGGGTCAGGGTTTCCTGGCAGGGGGGAGATTTTCCTTTGCTCAAGTCTGGAAAAGAATTCCTATCATAAAAGAGGAACAGCATCAACAACAAAACCCCAAGAGGAAAATGCTGACAGATGCTGGAAGAGCCACTGGAGAGAAAAATTACTTGAGTAATGATGTTTCTGCAGCAGTTGGGGGAGAATAAATGCAGCAAAAACTGCCACCCCCTCCTGCAA
This sequence comes from Sterrhoptilus dennistouni, assembly GCA_013397095.1. NCBI lineage: Eukaryota > Metazoa > Chordata > Aves > Passeriformes > Zosteropidae > Sterrhoptilus > Sterrhoptilus dennistouni. Next base: position 63,629 of record VWZU01019396.1, on the reverse strand, counting down.
TTTAGATTTTGAGGGCATTCACCACACCTCTAGGGGACTGCAGGAAATTTCACATCATTTCAGCCACATTTTCAGACCACTCCTGGGCTGGGGAAATTCCAGAAAAGCCAATAAAACAGCATCAGTCTGAGCTGAGTTTTTGGAGCATCATTTAAAGTCTGAAAACTTCTCAAACTTTTAACTTGCTCTGGATTTGGAGAAATGGAAACATATTGAAAGAGAAAAATCAAATTACTGTCATCATTTTGGAGATGAATCCTACCTGAGACGGAGTGTGGTGCTGAAAGACCAAGCAGCCAGAAATCAGCTGGAAAATGAAAGAATAAGGGGCAGGGCTGGAAGGCACTTAAATGTTGGAATCTCCATTTAGAACACCTGCACTCCATTCACTCTTTAGCATAAGCTGCATGATATAAACAATAAGCTTTAGAAATAGTTTTATATGCAGCTCAGAAAAATCAATAAAGCATTCCTCAAGTTATAGTTGGTGCCACTTCTGGCAAAATTAAGCTTAAAAATTGAGCTGAAAGTTGAAAAATGTTGCTCAGTATCACCTGCAAATCACACGACAGCTGAACACCATTTCAGATAAATGATTCTGACACCAAAGATAGAGCTGGGCTAAAATCTACCCAAAAAGATAACAATCCCTGATGGCTACACTGATAAGAGACACAGAGCTGCACAAACCATTGACAGCTACACCACCAGAGAAGTCCCTGTGCCCACCTCACCTCCCATCCATCATCATCAACATCTCACTTTCACAGCCCAAAAAATGGAGAGATTCATGTTCCTTCCTCAAACAACGACGTCCACATTGCAAAGGCTGCCGGTGAGTTTTAAAAAATGATTTGTCACCCCTTCAGATCCCAGCTGGAACTGGGGGCTCTTCCCACAGCTCCCACCAATGCCAACTCAGGTTTCCCACTGCCAGAGGGCAGGGTTAGATGGGATACTGGGAATAAATCCTTCCCTGGGCCTGGCACAGGGTACCCAGAGAAGCTGTGGCTGCCCCTGGATTCCTGGCAGATTTTGTGCTACTGTTCTCAAGCAAGAGCTACCTGATCAATAAATATCAAATCACAGCATTTTAATGTCTTTTTAAAATGTATTTTGAGGAAAAAGTGTCCCAGACCAGGCTGGATGGGGCTTGGAGCAGCCTGGGATAGTGGAAGGTGTCCCCGCCCGTGGCAGGGGGTGGAATGGATGATTTTAAGGCCCCTTCCCACCTAAACCATTCCATGATTTAATGCAGAAATTCCAAATTTGTAATGATACCCCTGCCCATCTTACACTGAGTATCTGCAGTGAAGACTGGAAAGCCTAAACTCTGTTATTTAGAAAAATATTTCCATTCTCAGCTGTAGGACAAACTCAGAGAAATCCATTTGCCTTCAATAATTAAATTTCCTCAATGCTGCACACTTCAGGCAGAAAAAGGTTGAAGCATCAAGGAACACACAGAGGATTCTTCCCTAACTTCTATCTAAAGTCTGGGGTTTTCTTTCCTTCTGAATGAAAACATAAATTTCATTACTGGAACATGATTAAACTTTGGTTTTTTCCTATCTGAAAACCCAGTAATCACCACCTGAGCATGCCAGCTGTCAATGACAACAGCCTCAGGCTCTGATCTGCAGGAACTGAACAATTAGTAATTAATTAGAACAAAGCTGAGTAGTACAACACAAGCTATATTGGCAGCTACAGTTATTAGAGTTGCAAAAATGAGGGCTGGGCCTCCTGCTCTGTGTGAGCTCAGCAAGCTCATGGTTTCTTTAGCAAATTCACAGAAAACTTCCCTTTAAAAACGTGATTTTTTTTCTTTTTCTCCTTGAAGTGACAGCACAAAACTTCTGTCCCCAAAAATACCCCTCTTCTCCACACCTCTGCAGGATGACAGGATGCCTTGTGACAGGCAGAGCTTCTGCCTTGCCCAGCCCTCTGCTCCTTTCCATCCAGCTCCCTCTCTGGAAAAAAGAAAAGTTCTTCTGCCTCCAAAATAAACCTCTGATCATCCCTGATACCTGGAAAATTCTATGCAGAGAGTAAAATTTGATGAAACTCTTCTTTAATTTGACTTTTATCCTTTGGTCACAGAGAGTAAAATTTGACTGAACTGTTCTTGCACTTGATTTTCATCCTTTGGTCACAGACAGTAAAATTTGACTAAACTGTTCATGAATTTGATTTTCACCCTCACAGATTCTTTACTAACAACACCCTAAAGCCACGCCCTGTGTGACAAAGAGCTCAGGAAAGGAACAGGCAAGGATGGAATCCCCATGTGATATCCCAATTTTTGGGTGCTGTGATGGCGCAGAAGAAACCAGGATTTTGCACACACACCAACCACTGCTCTGCCTCCCTTTCCAGGGAACTCCCTGATCACCGTTTCTTCTCCAAAGCACAACCAGCAGCCTCGGGGCTCTCTGGGGATGGGCAGGTAACAGGAGCAGTGCAGAGAGAGGCTGGCAGGCAGCTGCAAGGGAGTTCAAGTGGAAAAAAACTAAAATACGCCCCAGAGAGGACGTTTGCAGCCACTTTAGTGCATTAGAGATGTCACTTACAAACGTGAGAACAGCAGAAAACAAGAAGTCTCTGTTCACAGGGTGGAGAAATTATTGACAGCGTGATATGAGTAATGAAAAATGGTCCTGTAAGTGGTGCTTTTGAGTGTGAAGGAAATTTGAATTGTTACAGCTAAAAAAACCCCACCAAAATATTAATTAAAAACTAATGGAAAGTATGGTATCAGTCCAACATCAGTTCAGATCTGCTCCATACCTTCACACTAATTCCCATTAAAATATAGAAACAACCAAACTGGTGATAAACTGAACCTGTGCCATAAACACAGAATAAACCACCAAAAATCTGTGCCAATTTATTGGGGCCTGTAACCTTGGAGATCTCCAAACCTGCTGCTGATTGAGAGGCCCAAGATTAAAGATTAAAACCCTCCTTGAACAGAGTAGTTCTCAGATAAACACGTATTCAGGTCAACGACTTCCCCGCCTTCCCCAAAATCTGTGCCACTGACTCCAAACACAGCAATCTCTCTGCTGCATCTTTGGAGAATATGGATCATCAGATCAGGCAGCCAAGGGCAGGATTGATTTTAGCTTTGATGGCTCTGCTAAACAACTGCAGCAGGATTTGCCTTTCTTCAGTCACGCCAAAATATAAACAGCAACCTCCAGAATTGAAATAGGTTTTCTGGTCAGCTTTGAGATGTGAAAAACTTAAAGGATATCAAATAATAAAATGGTTTGGGCTGGAGGGGGTGTTAAGGGTTACCTGGATTACCCTGCCATGGCAGGGACACTGTCCCTGGGTGCTCCAGACCCCAATGTCCAACCTGGCCTTGGACACTTCCAGGGCAATCACAGCTTCTCTGGGCACCCTGTGCCAGGGCCTCCTCATTTCTTCCCACTCTCTCACCTAAATTTCCCCTCTTCCATCTTGAACCCATTACTCTTTGTCCCATCACTGCAATTCCTGATGAAAAGTCTCTCCCTGACTTCCTTGTGTTCCCTTCGGATCCTGGCAGGTGCTGGGAGGTCTCCACACAACCTTCTCTTCTCTTCTCCAGGCCGACCACAACAATCATTGCTGCTCAAAACCACACATTTGTGCCATAAATGTTGTGTTTGGGAGATCCCATTTGGTATCACAGCTGTGGAAATACTCTCATAAAGCCATGAGAGAACTGCACAACCTTTTCCAGGTTCATCTCTGAAGAATCAGAGAAATTTTGTCTATTTTAGGCCTCTTTCAAAATGCTGGTTTGTTACCTCTTCTTTTTAACCATTCAACATTTCAGCCTATGAGGTTAAACCTCCATAAGGCATAAAATTGTGCCAAAGGAAGCAAATTGTCTGAAATGCATCAATCTATTGACAAAAAAGGCAGGAAGAGCCATCAGGAATATTTGCTATACACAGCCAAACTTGAAATGCCAAATAATTTCTGCAAGAGTTCCTGCTAAAAAAATAAATTAGGTTTAAAGCTCTAATGTAGGACACAGGGCTAAAGCCAAATCTCCATAAAGTTAGTCCTGCTTTCCCAAGCCGGGTCCTAGAGTAGATTTCAATGTGCAGAAACATCTCTGCAGGCAGGATTCCTCCCCAAAAGCAGGATTTAGCACATTCCCATCGGGATTCTGCAGGTTCCTGCAGGTCCAGCTCTACCCAATTTACCAGCCCCCTCCCAGCTTGCTGCTGGCAAACTTGCTCCAGTGCCCAGGCTCAGGATCCCACGGGATTTGAGCAGGGTGGGAGAACAGCTTGGAAAACTTATGTACAACCTCCAAACCTACAAATGACTTCCACTGCTGCCCACACACTCCGTAGTCAGATTCAGCAGCTCAGAAACTCGAGGAGAGGGAGCTTTTCTTGCCCCAAAGAAGAGGAGAGAACGATAAATTAAATACCAGCACTATATTTAGAAAATAAACTCTTTCCGCCGCAGTTCTAGTTCGCCAAGTGTCACAACATTTTGAGTTTCCTTGGAAATATTATCTGCAAGGGGAAAAATACCACATTTAAACACGGCACATTCTGGCTCACATCTCCAGCTGCAGCAGAGGACAGCTCAAAAACCCATCCCAGGAAAACGTGGCACAAGGATTCAGTGTCAGTCACTGCTCCTGCCCCTGGGATGCACCACCCCTGCATCCTTGACACTCCATCCACACATTTCCCAACTCCCACCTTTTACTATTCCTAGCCCCACTAAACAGACAGATTTTGGGTTTCAGTTGGTTTATTTGCATTATGAAGGGAAAAAATTTAAAAAATATGTTTTTCTCCTCTGAGAGGAGCAGAGTGAAGGTTGGGAGATGCTGAATGCCTCCTTTGATATGAGAGGTTTACACTTGACCTTCTGTTTTCCTTCCTGGATATTTATATCCTGCTGGCTCCCACAGCTGAATAACAATGAGATCCACACACTGACCTGCTCAAGTGAAGCTTCGATCCCTCTCCTAAAAGTGAATCCACGGCGCTTGGTTCTAACAGTTTTGGGGAGATAAATTACTAATTTTCAGCTTAATTTAACTCTCTTGGCATTTGAGCAGCTAAATAGATTATTCCAAGCAAAAATTTATCACTTCAATAATTTCCAACACATCGCCTCAGAAGGCAGGGATTAGTGTTTCAAAGTCACAAATTTAATCCCAAAATATTCTTCCCTGTGAGGGTGGGGAGGCCCTGGCAAAGGTTGTCCAGAGAAGCTGTGGCTGCCCCTGGACCTCCGGAAGTGTCCGAGGCCAGGCTGGAGCACCCTGGGACAGTGGGAGGTGTCCATGCTCATGGCAGGGGGTGGAATGGGATGGGGGTTAAGGTCCCTTCCAACCCAACAAGTCTGGGATTCCAGGATTCAATCCAGAGCACCAATGTTTTGACCCAACATCAAAATAAAACAAGGAAAAAGACCTCAAAACAACCCCTGGAAAAGGAGAACATTCCCATGTCATTTCTAGAACACACACATGGATCTGGAAGTCGAACTTTATGGCTCATTTCTTCCTCAAAATGGAAACGACTTAGAAAACAGCAAATTTTCTGTATAAATAACTGTCAAAGAACACTACCATAATGCCTCAACACTTGTTTCTGAGACATTTCCAGGGTTTTTATTTGTCTTTTTACTGCTATAATCTTTAATTCCTTTTAATCAACATGAAGTATATTGTTTAGCTGAAAGTAAGCCAATTTTTATTTGGTAATAAAGCAGAATACATACAAGAGAAGCAAGGCACCAATGAAAGATGGGGAAGAGGAAGAGATTCCATTTGAAATGAGGACAAAAACTTTGATTCAGGTAATCTTTCCTTGCTTTCCAAAGAAAGTGAACCTATGTGGTCACTTGGAACAGCAAAAATTCCATATTCACTTCCATTACAGAGCTGCTCTGCAGCCCACACAGGGTAAATATCCTGTACTCAAATTATTTCATTGCAACCACATTGAAATGGCTTCATTATATGATTTTAATTGTGAGTAACTTCAGGGAAATCTGGCAAACAGAAAATAAAATAAAAATATAAAATTCTGCAGCAGGGCAGAATTTTCGAATAGATCTGCTGAAATGCCTCAAAAGTAGCAAAAAAAAAAAAAAATAGAGATTTCCTACATTCAATGTTTCCATCAACTTCAGGGTAAGAATGGAGCCCCTGGCAATGGAAGAGCTAAGCCTGTAATACTTTTCTCTTCTTGTAAACCAAAGGATTACAATCCCTTCCCATGCCAGTCTTTAATGCAGCTAATACAGCCAATACATATTTATTGGAATTCTCCATGAAAACCCAGCAAAGCCCTCAGAAATTGAAGGCAAAAAGCATTAAAATGATCTTGACGTCTTCTTTAGGGTTAATTCAGAAACGTATTTTATAGGAGCATCACTAAAGTGATAATCCCAGATTCTGGGGATTCATTCCACTGCAGACTCACAGAGAATTCCCAGAAATGCTCAGGATCAGCTGGAAATATTCTGGTTTGATGTTAACTTGGGTACAGTTCTTGGAAAAAAAGTAATTTCAAACTCTGTTCATACTTGAAAGTGTCCTTGGGGACACGCTCAGGTCACAACAGCACTGAGTGACTTCCCACTGGAAGTGTGGCCAGGGATCTTCTCCATCTCCTAGGGAAGGGAAACCTGCACTGCAAATGGGAATGCTGGGTTCAGCTGACTTCTGATTAAAAAATAGAGAGGTTTTAGTTCATGAAATCCTAAAGGCTGGAAAAGCCCTCTGAAATCATCAAATCCAACCTCAACTCTGTCTCATGTCCCCAAGTGCCACATCCACATGGATTTTAAATCCCTCCAGGGATGGGGACTCCACCCCTGCCCTGGGCAGCTGGACCAGGGCTGGGCAGCCCTTTCCAGGAAGGAATTTTCCCAAATATCCACCCTGAGCCTCCCCTGGCCCAGCCTGAGGCCGTTCCCTCTCCTCCTGTCCCTGTTCCCTGGGAGCAGAGCCCGACCCCCCAGGCTGTCCCCTCCTCTCAGCGACTTGTGCAGAGCCACAAGGTCCCCCCTGAGCCTCCTTTTCTCCAGGTCAGTGTGGAGCATCCCAAAATTCCATTTCTCAGCATTGCTTAGGTTGGAAAAGCCCTCCAAGGTCACCAAGTTCAACCCCAGCACGGCCAAGGCCACCAGTGCCCCCTGTCCCCAAGTGCCACATCCACACACCTTTTAAATCCCTCCTGGGATGGAAAGTCCACCACTGCTATCTAGGAATTTTTAAAAGAAGAGGTTTGGATGATGAAAATTCATGAAAAAAAAATCAAAATTTCCACTTTGTTAGGAAGGAAAGGCACAAGGAGCTGATTGATCCCTCTGTCAGGTTATTGCCATGGATAAACAAACAGAGGAAAACCACCACAGGTTTCAAAAGTTAATAATGGGAGGAAAGGGGTAGAGGTCAGGGCTTTATTGCCAATTCCAACTGCTTCACCTTATGAAAAGCAGGTTTAATTAAATGTATGTAATTTAAATATATTCCTTGAAAATAGCCCAAAGCTAAGGTCACACTCAAGAAAAACGTTCATATGTTTTCCTGAGTCATGATTGTTCCTGAACTCACAGTAAATCTTGGAAACTCTTTTTAGACACTACAGCGAAAGCAGAACTTCCCAAATCATGTAGAGGGCTAAAAATATTTCAGCAAGTTCTCTCAAAGTCCAAAGTGTCTGTGAGAAAATTACTTTTCCCCCAAATAAATTCACAATATCCACCATTTAGAACTAGTTCGTATTTACTTCTAAACAGCACAGGTGGGAAACACACATCAAATCCTCAAATAAAAGTATAAATGCAGTTGTGGAAGGGTAAAAAATCACAGAATGGTTTGGTTTGGGAGGGATCTTAAAAGCTCATCCTGCCATGGGCAGGGACACCTTCCACTATCCCAGGGGGCTCCAAGCCCCAGTGTCCAACCTGGCCTTGGACAATCCTCTCAGATCTGAATTCTGCTGCTTTGATACTTTGGAAAGTTTCATTGGAGCTTGAAGGGTCTTTAATACTAAAATAGGTTTGACTACCCACAAGGAATAGTTCCCCACTTGCACAGGATTCACCCCTCTTAAAAATAAATAAAACTACAATAAAAATAAATAAAAGAAATCAAAATCAGGATCTAGCTTACCAAGCAAACTTGACTTTCCATTAGAAATTCTAATACATCTTCCCAATTCTCCATTTCACACTGCTGGGCTTGGCTAAGCAGAAGCCATGTGAAATACGTGTTATTAAAATGCCATATGCAGCATCAGATGGTATTTCCTTACACAGTTCAGTTTCTGAGCTCCGGAGGAAAAGAAATGGTAATTCTATGCAAAATAATCTCTGAGTCACCAGCACGCTGCTTCTGCAATTATCAAATTCCCCATTTTTATTTACATGGGTTTGAGTTCTTTCAGAAAATTTAAAAACTTCCTGATTAAACAAAGATCAAAACCAGTTTCAGTGATTTGTGTATAAAGAAATAGAGAGAATTGATACCATGAGGATGGGCAAAGGAGCCCAGTATTAAAAACAGGGTTTCACATGGAAGAAATTATGGGATGCATGGATACTTCCTCCAGTGTTGTAAAGTACACCCCAAAAACTTTAAACTTCCTGTAAAGACTCAAGGTGTTGTGATTTTATACCCCCCTCATGTACATCTTTCTTGAGGGCTGAACACAATACTGAAGACTGCAACAGACTTTTTTTAATCTTGCACTTAATAGCTTTATAAATGTAATTAATGCAGCATTTCTTCTATATTTTTTCGCTTAATACCAATAATTTCTCTAAGTTTGCAAGCACCTTCACCCAACCATTAGAGAACCATTCACTGTACTTTGGTTTTGTTGCTGAGAAAGTCTGGAACACAGGTGTGCCAGAGCTGCAATCAGACAATAATAAAAATATATATTTTTTAAAAATAATAATAATAATTCTTGGCTCCACCAAAATTTGGTATTTCTCCTTTTCCCACAAGGGTCTTTCTTCCCTGGTTGCCGTGGTGATGCTGCAGCAGAGCTGTTGTGGGTTGGTTTCTGTGGTTTCCCACCTGGAAGTGGGAGAAGAGGCTTTGGTGGGCAGGGCACAGCTCCCTCCAGAGCCTCTGTGATTCTGTTTGGCTCAGAAATTACCAAAATGGAACACCTGGAGTGGTGAAACAGGAACCAAACCTCTAAAAAGATGGAATTAATCATCATTCTCCTCTTACCCTGGAATTTCTCCCCACCAAGACAAGGTTTGCAATGCTCCTGTTGTCCTGCACACTTGGACACACTGAAATATCAACTTGAAAACAATCAACATTGAAACCAAAATTTTAAAAACCCAGTTTATTCCAGAGAAGTACTGCTGAATTTGGAACATGTTTATTCCCATTATTCCTATTCCATGAACTTCCAGGCAGACTTGCTTTCACCACACCCTAAGCAGCACATCTTGTCCTTCCAAGCACGGAAAGGCTTTGGATCACACCATTCCTAAGAGGTGGAGTGTAGGACATCAGGATTCAACTCATCAATTCAGGCAGAGATGCAAGGTCCTGTCACCTCCAGTGCTTTACTCTGGAAAATCAGGACAGGATAGGACTGGATCCCTGGCATGTCTGTATACCCACATACAGTTCCCCAGCTATTTATTAACTATTCACCTTTCAGACTGTAAAACCTGAGATGAAAACACAGCACAAGCCACTTAAGATCCTGGAGTTGTAACTTTTCAACAAAAAATCCATTATTAAAGTAAGGAAAGGCAGACTAAGCATGAACTTCAACACTTCCTGATGCCAAACTTAGAATAACTGTATGCCAAGACATGCTTACAAAGTTGAAACTCTAAAAAAAAGCCCACAAACAAACCAAAAAGTCCTCAACAAGCCAAAAACTCCCTAACAAGTCATGGGTTTGGTTTTGTTGTCTTTCTTTCATACAAATGAGAAATCAGGACCCCAGGGAAGTGCTGAGCCGTGGGCAGTGCTGGGCACTGTAGAGGCACCTCCAGGCCTGGGGCAGCTTTGGGGCACAGAAAAGGACATGGAGGGTTTGGAGCATGGCCAGGGCAGGGAATGGAGCTGGGAAGGGGCTGGAGAATTCCTGAGGGAGCTGGGAAAGGAGCTCAGCCTGGAGAAAAGGAGGCTCAGGGGGGACCTTGTGGCTCTGCACAAGTCCCTGACAGGAGGGGACAGCCGGGGGGGTCAGGCTCTGTTCCCAGGGAATAGGGACAGGAGGAGAGGGAACGGCCTCAGGCTGGGCCAGGGGAGGCTCAGGGGGGACAGCAGCAGGAATTTCCCCATGGAAAAGGTTGCTGAGCACTGGAAGGGGCTGCCCAGGGAGGTTTGGAGGGCCCATCCCTGGAGGTGTCCCAAGAACACCTGGAGGTGGCACTTTGCGATACAGTTGAGTTGGCATGCTGGGATTCAGCTGAAAGCTGGACTTGATGGTTTTGGAGGTCTTTTCCCACCTTAGTGATTCCATTTTAAAGCCAGTTATAAATCCCTGACAAACTGGTTTGCCAGGTACCCCGTCCCAGCACCACAGAGGCCTGTTCAACACGGTGCCCTTCAAACACAACCGTGAGGGGGCTGGGCTGACTGAAAACAAAAATTACCAAATAAAACTGCCTCCTTGCCTTGTTCTGATCACAGAGAAAAGAAAAGAGGTCACGTCAATTCAGCTGAAGCTGGTTAGAAGTGTGTTTTTAGGTTATCCTGCACATCAGCACTGTCAGCGCGATGAGCAGACGCCTGGCTGGGCTTTGGCATCACCCCCCTTTGCTCCTGCTGAGCACAGTGACTCCTGCACCTCAGAGAGATCATTAAACATCAGCCAGGTACCACAGCAGTCATCAAAATAATCCAGTCATAAATTATAAATTGACTATATAAGCAGATAATCATGGGGTGCAACAAATGGTATTGGAAGAACCCTGAAGAAGCTGAAGGAAAAGCAGTGAAACAGGAATTCTGCCTGCAGACAAAGCTCTGGGGGCTGCTACAGCCCCTCCTGAATATACAGAGCCCACAAGACTTGGTTGGTTTGGAACATGAAGGTTTTTCTCTGCAAGCCAAGCTGACAGCAAACATATGCTCAAGTGCTGCTGCAGCAGCAGCCAGCAAAGCCTGGTTACTTTGTAGTAATAAATATTAAATAACTACATATGTTAAATAAGCATTTTTAAATTATATCACCAGAATTATGATATCAAATTATATTTCATAACATCATACTGTTAAATAATAATAATGAATAAATATTCTGGTTTTTTATTTAAATTGGGGACAGACTGGGTTCGAATAACTGCCTACATCAATGAGCATCCCACGGATAGCACAGCTGCTTTTCTGAAGGAGACAAATGCTGTACGAGGTTATCATCATCAATAAACCACCTGAAAGGCCCGTATTCCCTGATTTAAAATGCCAAGGCTTTTTTCTGACCCCACAGAGCAAGAGCAAATGAAAATGAGAGGTTCTGCTTCCTGCAGACTTTGTTTGTACCATTGCAACACACCTGGTGCATTCCTGGGCATGACATTCCCCTCTGCACCCAAATTCACCCATCAGGTGCAAACCTTGCAGGTCTACAGCTGAATACACCCCATTATTGCTGCAGCCTGATCTGGCAAACAGGAGTGTCTTTCCTTTCTTCTTCTGCTCCATTCCTGATACTTGCTCCCCTCACTTCTGTTGTATCAGTCTGGACCTCCCAACCAGTACAGTAACTTCAAGCCATTCTGAAAGATTTTACCTGGACAAACCCAGCAAAATTCCTTAAAAACAGGAAAGATATGTGGATGAGCCATAGTACAGCACAGCCAAGGAAAAGCTTCAGCCCAGCCACAGGATGGTTTGGGCAGAAAGGAACCTTGAAGACCATCCAGCCTACCCATTTTGAAGTTCAGACAGATGAGAATTCATCAGTGCCTTAGGTTGCAGTGCAAGGTGTAACCATCAGTATGTATTCTATTATCATCTGTTAAAACCAGGTGGGGCAGCGTTTTCTTTATCCCTTCCAGGACCCATCCTCCCTCCAGGGGATCTCTGCTGTCCATGGGCCATCCAGGCTCACTGCAGGGCTGATACAATTCCATCATCCCATGGGAGATGCTCCACCCAGGGGGAGGAGCCCAGCATTCCTACCTGGATCAAACCTGGCATTCAGAACAGCAGCACAGCCTGTTTGCACTGGATTCCCAGAGGAACACCAGACCCATCTCAGCACCACTGGAGCCTTCTACAGGATCATCTCTGCTCCAACAGAACCACATCTGTCACTGCAGGAGGACTTGACTGGGCTGACACCAACACCCTGAGCAACAGGGGGTCAGGTTGTGTTCTGACTCTGTCAGTGGTTTGGTTTTTGGTTGTTTTTTTTTTTTACTACTGCATTTTTATTTTAATTTTCCTAGTAAAGAACTGTTATTCCTATTCCCATATCTTTGCCTGAGAGCCACTAATTTCAAAACTATAATAATTCAGAGGGAGGGGGTTTGCAGTCTCCATTTCAAGAGAGGTTCCTGCTTTCCTTAGCAGACACCTGTCTTTCCAAACCAGGGAAAATATTCAGCTGCTTATTATGAGTGATGGTTTCTCATTTCAACTCAGACCTTCCCACCTAGCCAGTAATGCTCAAAAAGCTGACACTTAGAGAAAGAAACATCACAGTTTTGGGAAGGGAAGAAGTATTCACCAGAATAGCTCCAAGAGCTCAAAAACGCTGCGTTTTCCATTTAAGTGGAAAAAGAAAGAAGTGAAAAAACCCCTCCACAGAACAGCGTGACCCTGCTGGAGAAAAGGGCTGCTGTGTTTTCCCACCGGTGCCTGGAACAGACAAAAGTGGAAGCTGATGACTAAAGGAACAGCTAAAAATACCCCAAGTAGTCTGGATCTGAGAGTTGTGTGCCCTCACTGCAATTAGCAAATTGCATATTCAGTTTCACTGACACTAATGAGTGCAGCCGAGTTCATCTACACCTCAATTAACTTCAAGAGACGCTTCTTTTTCCACAAATAATGGCAATTCCTCCTTGCTTTTGCACAGCCCCTCTTTCTGCCTGACCCCTCGGGCACTAAATCACTGCCTCGTTTGCTTCAAATAGGGTTTGGAGGGATTAAATGGCTGAAAGAAAAGAGAAAAATGCACTTCCAACACAGGGAGGAAGGGAGAAGGAAACCCTCGAGCTGATGGATGCCAGCAGGTTTTGGGATGCAGCCGTAATTGTGGATATTTAAGGAAAATCAGGACAATTCACTGAAGGAAATGTCCAGCACAGGGAACAAGACACCCCTGGTATTCTCTGGGGCCTTTCCAGGTCTGGCCACCACGTTGGATCAGAGGTTAAAAAGCAGTTTTCAGCTCGAGTTGGAAGAGAAATTCCAGCTTGTACAAGAATTCCCCAGAGCAGGATTAGCAGGTGGGGTCGGAAGGCTGCAGTTTGCCACTGCTCGTGCTGAACAAAGTCCCTGTAGGTCCTTCTCTACCTCTCTCCTTGAAGGAGACAAGAAACAGGATGGTGGGGACTGGACTTAAAAAAAAAAAAAAGGCAATGTAGTGTTTGATTGTTTGATCAGATAATTTTAAGCATTACATTTAAAGCAATGAAATAAAGGTCGAAGCATCATTCAGACGGGAGGAAGAAGAAATGGATTGATGGTACCTGGGGAAATAAGATGAGGAATAAATCAAGAGATGAGAACCCAAGCCCAAACCAGCCGTGAGGATGATAATGAGGATCACCAGGACAGCCATGGGAGCAGCAGGCTGGGGGAGGGCACAGGGATTGGCCCTAACCCTGCCACCACCAGACCTCTCTGCTGGATTCACTCTTTATCCCATCTGCTCCTAACACACAGTCACAGAACCATGGAATGTTTGGGTTGGAAAGGACCTCAAAACTCATCCAGATCCACCCCTGCCATGGGCAGGGACACCTTCCACCATCCCAGGATTCTCCAAGCCACAATGTCCAGCCTGGCCCTGGACACTGCCAGGGATCCAGGGGCAGCCACAGCTGCTCTGGGCACCCTGTGCCACGGCCTGCCCACCCTCACAATCAACTTTGCTTTTTTTCAGACGCTGACAGCACCAATTACCAGAGAAGTGTGCAAACAGATGCTAATTTGAGGCAGTATCACTCCGTTTGGCAAGAGTCAGTGGCTGACGGAAAATCCAGCTATTGATTTTCCTATCGGCTGCTGTCATCGCTGCTGCTGCCTACAAATAAACAACCCCCGGAATATTTGCTTTCCGATGACAGCTGGTGTCAGCATCAGTATGCATTTGCTGTCACGCTTCCCGCAGAATAAACTGATATTTTGCTATTTAATGCGTTTCAAAATCATCACCGGAATTCCTGACGGCATTGTTGTATCGAATGGACGTGGATCTTAAAGCCCTGGCAAAGCACTGAGCATCCACAGCCAGCTCCCATTCAGATCCTTAAAAACTCTTTTCAAGATGTGGCATTAAAAAGAACTGCTCCTTTTTGAACATGTTTACTAAGGAACAGAAGAAACTCTATGTGAATACCAGCACAATAATCACAGCAATAACACAGAAACATCCTCTTGGGAAATATTTAGCACAAGTGAGTTTTGAGTGCTGCTCAGGATATTTACAGCTCACAAAAAAACCTAATTTTGGACTTGAAAGGGATTTCTATAATTATTAATTTCTCCTCCTCACTTTGCAAGTTGGATTTTTGCAAAAAGGGTTGGGGTTTTTTGTGAGGATGGGGATAAAAAAAGCAGAGTGTTTTCCCAGCAGCCCTTGACAGCTGCCTCAAAGGCACCATAAAACACAGAGAACGGTCCCACTTGGAACCTCCTTGGAGTGAAACTCATAACAAAGCTGTGGATTTGACCATCACAGCCAGAGATACTGAAATTCCATCCAAGAATATTTTTGGGTGGAAAATACCCCTTGGTGAAATGTGGTTTGTTACCATGGGAATAATTCTTTGGACTGAGCTGCATCCTGGACCTAAGATCAAAGAGAATTATATTTCTATTTTGGAAATAAGAAGTGGGCTTAAAAATAAAATAGAAATGCAGCATTTGTGCAGGACATGGAGTCCCAAATGTGCAAGTTTTATTTTCCTAAATAAACCAGCAGCTGAGCCAGGGCAGAACCCACAGTCTGGGTCAGCCTGGCAGCCACACATTCTACCCTGGCTCCTCCTTGTGCCCAGCACCAGCAGCATTCCCTGAAATCCTGCCCTTGGAAAGGTGTAAAACCTGTTGTTTCCTCAGAATGGATTTTTGCTTTTTGTAATGAAAAACGAGCCTTTTATCCTGCCCAGTGTTTACTCCAGCATGCTCTGATCACACAGAGCTGGCAGGGCTCTGCCTCTGCCCGGGCCATCTGTCTGTGCTGACTGGGACCTGCTGGTGGCCCCGGTGCCATGGAGGGTGACAAACACCCGGGGCCTGTGCTCCACACAGGACTGGCTGGCACTGATGTGGCCTTTGGGTCCCTCACTGCACATCACACATCAGCAGGGGGACAAGGGGCTGCCAGGTGAAATGCACATTTCCCACCACAGCAGGAGCAGCAGCCAAGGCACCACGGGGACTCTGGCAATGGCTCTGTCCCTTGCCAAGGGATTCCAGGGACACTCAGGTGTCCCCCAGACACAGCACATGCAAACACAGACAGGGCTTGCACACAGCTTGGCTGCTCGCAGGCCTTCTCCAGGGAATATTAAACAGAAAATGATATTATGCAGAAAATAAATCCTGCCCTGCAATGGTGGGCAGCCCCTGGCACAGGCTGACAGAGACGTTGCTCCATCCCTGGAAGTGTCCTGGGCCAGGCTGGAGCTGGATAGTGGAAGACATCCCTTCCCATGGCACTGGGTGAGCTTTAAGGTCCCTTCCAACCCAAACCACACAGAAAGACTCTGAAATTCCTTCAATGCCACTTTTAGCCTCAGAGGATATGAAGCTAAAGCAGCCAACCTGACTTCTCTGAATAACCCTTCCAGCATGACCAGAATCTCCAGCACCATAATTTATAAACACAACCCCCCCCAGTATTTTCACTTCTTCTGTTTGTTTTACATTTCCATCTCATGTTTTGACTAATCCTTCCCACATCGTAACAAATTAATTCCTCCAAGCCAAGGAAACTTTCAAAGCAAGTCTCTTTCTACGTTTCTTGAAAGATACTTGAAACTCTATTTCATAAAATTTCTTTCCAGCTCTCTGTGTTTCCTTGCTCCAGGGATCTTGGGGATTTTTCCCTCTGGTACATCTGGACCACAATCTCCAAAGCACAAAAACATCCCACACTTTTAAGCCCAAACCACAGTCCCAGTTTCACAGAAACAAATCACACACAGGTACATTTTAGAGTAAAAAATACAGGCTCAGGAGACTAAGGAAGGAGATCCTTCAAATGATATTTCCCCCAAATTATTCATATTTTGCTGTTCCACACTTCTCCCCTAATATTTTGAATTTTTATTTAATATTCCTGGAGCGCTCACTCCAAATCAATCAACAAACAGCTTATCAAGGAAATTCTGATCCATTTTCAGTCCTTAAACCTAACAAGATGAGCTACATTTCAGCAAGACCTACAATTAAACATTTTTCTTTCCTTTATTTACCTCCATTCCAACTGATGCAGAGGCACCCAAGAGCTGCTGCCCCACAGGACCCATTTTTTCAGATCAGCTGAATCCTGCTGCCTCTAAGACACGTCTTTGAGGATAGATCAGCCCCAAAAAGAAGGGCTGAGAGCTTTTTATAGGATAAATTCAGATTGTGCAGTCTCATACTGAGGATGGAAAACCTGATTGCTGAATATTTTGCTTGTGGCTTTAACATGTGATAAAAGCTCACCCCACGGATTCAATGGAATAACTTGACAGGCTCTGGCCATGCTGTAACACCAAATTTTTCCTCCTGTGACTGGAAAATAAATGTTCAGGCTGATCAATGACTGGCTGAAGCTGCAACAAAGTGAAATCCCCTCTTTTATTCACCAGAGGACCTGGCCACGTATTTGTATCCCAGGAAGTATCAGAGAAAAGCTACTCATGGCACAGATAAACAAAATATTCCATGGACAGCCCCCAGCCTCATCACACCCTCCTTGCAAAGACTGGGGGAGGATGGAAGGGGAAGTCACAGGAATTCTTTTTTTCCTGCAATTTCCCCTCTTCCCTCTAAGTGCTCCGTCAGCAGAATCCCAAATCAGCTGGGAAAACCCAGCCTGGGGAGATGAGGCTCAGCCCTTTTCCCTCTCCCCAAAAACTGGTTTGGACACATTGTGTGCAGAGAATTAAATCCAAATCCCATCTCCACGTCCTCATGTGTGTAGGGAAAGGAAGGAAAAACAGAAATTCTGTGTTTGGGAAAGATGCACAAAGCTGAGACGAGCAGGTCCCCCTGGAAAAAGCAAGCAGAATAATTTTAATTATTTGACATTTTCAGGCTCTGGAGACCTATTTCCAGGTGTTTGAAAGGACCAAGATCATAGTCTGAGAGATGGCAAAGCTCTGTTAAAGCCTTTGGGATGTACAAAGGCAAGGAAATCACATCCTGGGAAGCCACAGCAGCTCACTCTGAGCAGGGTGATGGGAAAAGGAGAGGTGAGAGCTCACGCCTGTGCTTTGTGGGTTTAACAGCCACAAGGCTTTTTCCTCCGGCAATCCCTAATTGAGGAAAAATTGGGAAAACAGCAGATAAATGTGATGTCTCAGGAAGATTTTTGAACTCGAAGCCTCAGTAGATGGAAGAGCTGAACTGATTTTCTGGCCATAAATCGTCCTGGCAGCTGCAAAGCCATGCACTGGTAGCTCTGATTTTGTGAGCTCCAAGTCAATCTCTTCCCATCAAGAGAGGAAAATGAGGGTAATTCGCTCACACAGCTCGGCGTGTCTGGCAGAACTGCCTGCTCCAGAGAGGATTATCCCAGAGATCTCAACATGGGGAGGCACTGAGAGCTTATCATACACTCTTCCATCAAAAAAAGAGAAAAATATAAATACAAATAAAATATATACATATAATATTATAAATATAGCTATAATTAT
>VWZU01019396.1:21313-45560 GCA_013397095.1 Sterrhoptilus dennistouni | reverse complement strand
AAAAATAAAGATAAAAAATAAATATAAAAAACCCCCCTGCATTTCCTCCCAGCTCTGCAGTCTGTGCCTGAAACTCATCCCTTCCTTGCCCATCACATCAGGAAGAGAAGCTTGCCCTGGGGTGCACAGATTTGGTGCTTGGGATCTGCTTTTCCAGCTGGAACCATTATTTTCCAAGGTAGCTGTCTCAAAAAGTTGAGCTCAGCCTCAGCAGGGGCAGCACCTGAGCAGTTCTAAACAGAAATCCCATCCTCAATTCTATTTACTCCATAGTCGAGTATGGAATAAATAGAATTTACATAATAATAGAATAGTAGAATTTATCTCCTCCTGGCTCTGGGGGAACTTTCTCATTCCACAACTCCCTGACAGGAGCCAGGTGATGGTTGGGCTCTGCTCCCAGGGAACAGGAGGAGAGGGAACGGCCTCAGGCTGGGCCAGGGGAGGTTTACATTGGATATCAAGAAAATTCCTTCATGGAAAGGTTGGTCCAGGCCTGGCACAGAGTCCTGAGGGAGTGGTGGAGTCCTCATCCCTGGAGAGATTTGTGATGTGGCACTTGGGGACATGGGACAATGCTGCAGGAATGGCTGGAGCTGATGATCTTACAGCTATTTTCCAACCTTAACAAGTCTGGGATTCTTAAATATTCCAACTGTGCCACGTTCCTTTCCTGAAAGGCCAAAAAAGAATCAAACTCATATTGCTGGAAAATAAATAGGACAAAATAATGGGATATAACTCAGCCAGTAACTCATTTCTGGCTGATTTTGTACCTATTTCACTGCTTTAACTTTCTGGCCACATCACAGAACTAAGCTGCATAAAGATACATACATATGGATATATGGATGGATGGATAGATAGATATTTTTTATATGTTTATATACATGTATGTGTATATATCTGTATATGTGTGTGTATATATGTATATGTATATATACACACATATTTGAAGTATGTATTTATGTATTTCTGGAGATTCAACGTATGTATTTCTGGAGAGCAGAGAGCCAAGTCTAATCATCACCAAAATCCACGGTCACTAAACTTAGGTCAACACCAAGTCAATCCTACTCTGCAAAAAAAGCATCTAGAAAAAAAAAACAAACAACAGACCGCAAACTCACACAAAATGAAACCACGCTGGCTCCCAAGTGACCTTCCGTCCACAGGTCAAGTATAAACTATAAAGTGCTTTTGTAGAGGTGAAATTAAATCATAAACATCCTGTAAAATGAACTCTCTTATGTCTGAACAGAACCTTTGCAACCAACTTAAAATCCTGAGAGATGCCTCAAAATTCATTTAATGGAAAATTCTTTTGTGTTGCCATCCACTGATCCTGGAAATTCTGGTTTCCCTCTGGCACACCCAGAGGTCTGATTCGTTCAGGAAACCAACTAAAGGCATTAACTAAAAATAAAAAGCAAATGAGATCAGCTTAAGTAGCTCCCTTAAAAAAATCTCCTATTTTCACAGCATGCTAATTAATAGAACAGAAGTGATATTTTGATATAATGATTAAGAACAGTTCATTTTGAGCATCTTCCTCACCAGCAGATCAAGGCAATTAACTGGCAATTTGCTCACTAAATGACTTCCCAAGATGTGCTACTGAGATAAAGCAAAGCCCTTTTTAAAGTGACTTTCAGCCAGCAAAAGATGGACCTGCAGGGAGTATTTTTATAAACAATGTACAAGTTGATTCTTCAATAATAAAGGAAAGATTCTTCTCCAGGAGTAATGACAAAAAAAATATTAATTTATCTGGAACAGCAAGACACTGGGGGGGGTTTCCTCCTTATTTCCCAAACTATAACCACTGTGAATAATGCCATGATGGAGAACACAGCCAAAACATCATTTTTAGAAAATCCTGAAGTTCTTGACTTCTTTGTATTTTAACCATGGGGCACATGTGGGGAGCAGATAAATCCCTTTTCGTGCCCTTGAATCTTTCTGCCCCAGCACTCACTGCTTTTCCCAGTGCTGCTTCACAAGGAGCTCTGCTGGCTCCTGCGTAACAGAAATAGAAGAAATGCCATCCTTCATGGGGTTGGGGAAAGGATGAGCAGGGAGGTTTATCCACACTCAGTTTGGTCCAAGTGAACATTTCCTGATGAGATTCCAGGGAAGGATCTCACACTCCTCCATCCCCACCAGCACAAACAGGTTAAACAGGGGAGGACACTACAGGACTGCTCACAAAATCACAGAATGAACAAGGCTGGAAAGGACCTTTGAGATCATCAAGTCCAACCTAAACTCAGCAGACACGAAGATCTTGAGAAGAACTTGGATCTCTGCCCACCCCTCCTGTACCTCCAGAACCCCAAACCCTGTGCAAAGGGCAGAGGCAGGAGGTCCCCAGGCAGGGGGGATTTCTGACCTGACACTGAGGTTCTGGTGCTCAGCTGCACCAGAGAACCACAGGAACCACATCCTGCACCCAGAGGAGGTGACTGATGCTGAGAGCTTGATGCCTTGGCAAGGCTGACCTGAAACAGAGACTGGACAGAGCTAGAGAATAAAGTAGGTATTTATTGAAAGGCCTCCAGGATACACCTTGGGCAGGACAAGAGCCTGGCCAGGGCTACACCCAAGGTGGACACAAAATGGTCACAGAACGGTCACAAAACAGCTGACCGATCACAAAGTCTTATACTTTCATAATTTTTGGTCTATTTGCATATTGGGGTTTAATTGTCCAATTCCAGCTGCAGGTTGTGAGGTCCCATCCTTCTTGTTCCTCCCTTCAGCCACCCTTGTTTGTGCTTTTGGGCCTGAAAGCTGTCCTTGGTCTTCAGCAGGAAAAGGATTTGTTTTGTGTCCCTGCTCTGTGCAGAGCTGAGTGACACTGAATGTGATCTCAGAACTGCACCCCTGAGCAGCACAGAACCTGAAATATAGGAAAGCTACAACTTAAGGCACCAAGCTGAGCCCACAGCGTCCCCACACCTCCCTGCACTGGCACTGCAGCCTTTCCCTAAATATTGCCCAAAAGAGGCCACGGGAGCTTTTCCAGTGATTCATCCACCAGCATTCCTAACCCAGCCCCATTCCCCCAGCAGAACAGAGCTTGAAATGAATCTGCATAACTTTCTGGGCAGCTTCCCAACCTTTTTCTTCTAGGAAGATCCAGCCCTAAATATATTTTCTGCCAATATTTGATACTTGCAGAGGTTTCTGTTCTGCAAAAGGGAATCCTTCCCTGCTCCAACAAAGAGATCGGAACAACACCATTACACACACAACTTTTACCTGAGATTTAATTAGTGAATGCTCACTTATGCAAAATGCATCACTAAACCCACAAGCTTAACCATTTAAGACATAACTGTATTGACTTGACCAAAATTGGGTTATTTCTTTAAATTCCTAAGCTATGGACTGTAGTGATGCTTTTACTTCACTAAGTCTATGGATCAGATTTCCACTACAGGAAAACAACCCTCCCCACATTTACAATGAGCTCTCACTTAGCCCTACAGTCTATAATAAGCACTGATAACTTAAAACATTCCATAAATGTAAAATTTTACTTTCCTCTGAATCAACAGAATTGGTTTGATTTCCCACTCTGGACCAGCATGGTTAAAACAGAAGCATAAAAAGCACAATTACTTCATGAGAATTCACTGAAAATATAAATCTGTAATGACTGTAACCACAGGATGTTTTAAGGCACTGAACTCCCCCAGAATAGCACAAACACTGGCTGTGACCAGCCCCACTGTTCTGGCAATACAGACTCTGAACAGAAATGCCAAACATTTGCTTAGACTAATGATAATTATTAAAAATAATGCATAAATTAAGCACACTGCTGGTAAGAAGCATCAGCATTTTGGAACAACACAGTATGTGCCCCAACGCAGCTGGAGTTGCACACAGATAGGAATCCCCTTTCCTAAGTCATTCCAAGGACTTTTTTTTTTTTTCCTCAATTCACAATTAGCAGTAACAAGTCACTTCTTTTCATGTACAGCCTCCTGGAGAGGATTTCAGGGGGACAAAAATGCTCCATGAGACACAATAAGTGAGGCTCAGAAGAGCCTTTAGGATCACCTGCCCAATATCCTGCTGGAAGCCGGAGGTTCTGAGGAGAGGATGCTGCAGCCCCAAGGCACCTGCACACCACCTTCACAGGGAATTTTCTTCTCCTCACAAATGCAGCTGCAATTTGCCCTCACAGAACCAGTTTTTCATTCTGCACTTTGGGCTAGAGCTCAGTTTGGTGTTCTCCACGACTTTCCTCCCCAGCTCAACCCTCACCCTTCTCCTCCAGGTTGTTCTTCACATCCTCACCTTGAATTTGGCTCTGGCCAGCCCCAGGAGGCTATTTGGATGTCCCTGTGCAGAGCATCCCTGCCCTCCAGCACAGCAACTGCTCCCACACGGAGCCATCTGCCACTGCGCTGAGCCAGCACTTCATCCCCTCAGCCAGAGGTGCTGCTGGGCTCCACAGCATCCCCTGCAAAACCATGTGCAAAGACCTCACTTTCATGTTTGTCTGGATTAAATAAGGAGCAGCCAATCTGCCTGCAGAGTTTGCACAGATCTCAGCTGCACCGCCCTTGTCAGCAGTGATGAGGTGATGTTATCACCACAAAGTCCTGAATGAGCTCCTGGAAGGTCAGGAACCTGCAGAACCGTGCCAAGTTTCGATATCTACCTCACACAAGCTTCCACAGACGTGAGCTGATGTGGTAATTGTCTGCACAACAAAATAAATCAGTTTTTAAGGACCCGGGCCAACGTAAACAGGAAGTAAACGCTGTGTTCAGAGGTCAGGCCTGGTGTGTTTTCCAGGGTTTTGATGTCCTAAGGATGTTTGTTAGGATGTTTTGGATGCAGACGGAATACAAAATCAGGACTGTGTTAACCAACATCCAGCCCTTCTACTGAATCTCTAAAAAAAACCTCAACAGAAATTGCTTTTTGATGAATATAAAAAGCTTTACAAGCCTCAGCTATTCCAGCAGACTGCAATTGCTGATGTTTTGACCATTTGCCTCAAGCACTCCACGGAGAGGAACTTGCAAATGCCACCACAACTCACTGCAGCAGAAATGCAAACAGCTCAGCCTGGATGCTCCTGGATGCCAGGAGTGCAATTATATCCCAAATATGCATGAAAAGAGTCCACAGCCTCTCCTCAAAACATCAAATAAATCAATAAATGCTTGGATCCAGTCTATTTATGCTCCAAAAGGTTTTTTTAAGCCCCCTTTTCCACCTGGCATGAATTAAATGCTTCTACCAAAAAGGCTTCATGCCCTGCAAGAAACCTTCCAAGTGATTTTAAAATTGATCACCAAAGCTGAGCTTGGCAATGAGCTCTGGACACCGCTCAGGCCACTCTTCTGTGGAAAGCTGGGCTTTAGTTTAGGTTTTCCAGGAACTGTCAAGCAGATTCATCAGTATTTTGTGAGTGTCTTTTAGCACAGTAATTATGAAAATGACTTTTGCTCCGTGCTCATTAAGGAACTTCCTTTCCCGCACGGCTGAAATGACAACACTGAGCATCTCCAGCTTTGGATAAACCCACAGAGCAGCTCCTGAGGGCACCAAGAGGTGAAGCTGCTCCAGAGCTGAGCTGGCCACACTTTTCCTGGGTATCTCTTCTCCATGGACCTCCCCCTCACCTTTAAACCTCCAGGGAATGCTGCTTTGGGGAAGCCTGGGAGGGTTTTATCAAGCCTGGATAATTTACAGGAACTTCTCTTGTCCTCAAGCTGCACATCAGGACAGCAGCATCTGACTCATCAATGGGATTTCCACGACATTCATCTGATGCTGACACCCTTCCCTGGGCAGCAACACCACGGAAATCCCTTTTTCCTGGAGATCCTTATTCACACTGACACCACAGGGTGGTAGCACCACGACAGGGATGGAGAGCAGAGGGCTCTCCCAAAGTAGTTGGGGTCCCACTCAGCTGCAAATTGGGGTGTTAGATGTTTTATCCAATCTTCCTTGAGCCAGAACTCGACAAAATCCTCATTTCCACCAGAATAACAATTTCTACTGGAGCTCCAACTCCTCTCAGTCATTTTCCAACATCTGGGCCAGATGAAACAATGGGACACAGAGATGCAACACAGATGGCTTGAAAGTAATTTCAAACACCCAACTGTTGTGGGTTTTCACCACAAAGACATAAATTGGCTCTTATTAAGCTGGGTGTGGATGGCTGCCGCCAACTGCATCATCCCAACAGCCTAAAATTCCACAAGAATCACCCTGAGCACAGCTCCAAAACAGTTATTTATTATAATTTACACAGCAACAGAACACAGTGGTTCCATAAGGTGGTTATAAACATCTTTTTAATTTTTTACTCAATGTAAGAGTCCATTAAAAATAAGGGAAAAAAATTAAAAGCCTGCCCAGCTTTACTTTCTAAGTGTCATTTGTACTTTGAATATACATTTTTTTACAGCATAATGTATTTCTACAGAACAGAAATCCAAGGATTCTCAGGCCAAAGTTTGCAAGCAACTTCTCATTGGGAAAAATTCACTCCAGACCCAAAGATTCAACCATCAGGAATCTGCTGCAGGAGAGGACACAGCAGGGAGGAGAAGGAGTATCTGCCCCCAGGAGACACTTTGCCTTGTGTGTGTCTCACTGATGCTGTTCCAACACCAGCTTTCAGCTAATCACCCTTCTTGATCAGTTTTAGCAGAAACTAACACTGAGACTTCACGGGTTTGATTGTAGAGCAACAGATGAGCAACAGGTTTGGGAAACAAGGCTGGAAGAAAAACAAACAAACCCCAAAGCCTCCAAACGAAACACTCAAGTGTTGTGGAAGTGTCCAAGGCCAAGTTGGACAGGGCTTGGCACAACCTGGGATGGTGGAAGGTGCCCCATGCCATGAAAAGATTACAACATTTCCAAGTTAAACCCCAAAAAACCCCCAAAATCTCGTGTTCTCCAAGCGCTGAGCACAGCCCTGTGCCCTCCTCCAAGGCTCTGAGCAACCTCTGTGACCTCCTCATGAGCAGCTCCTCCATCGAAGCAAACACTGCTGCATTCATTTCGGGAACAAAAAGAGTATTATGGGAAACTCTGCTGCTCACAGTTCTGGTGTGACATCCTCAAAGAGGGCCTTTTGCTTCCCCAAACTTCAACAGGGGAATTTCGGACAATCTGTAAACAAGCAAAAGTTTCAGGTTTTCTTCTTTGAGAGCAGAAGAGCCTTTTTTTTTTTTTCAAGGCATGACTTTATTAGGAAATGACCATCTTTATATTGTGCTTAAGGACTTTGTTCTGGTTTTCCTCTCTTAAATACAGGATATTAAAAACTCACGGCCCAGTCCCTGAATTTCTCCAACTGCCTGAAAGCACATGGGGAAATTCTGCCTCCAGCTGACTGGGGAGAGGCCTTACAAAACATGCCAGCCCTAAATCAGAGCTGTCCAAACTCCCAGAAATATGGAATTGTTTAGGTTGGAAAAACCCTCCCAGATCTTCAAGCCCAACCATGGCCCCCAAGTGCCATATCCACAGGACTTTGAAATCCCTCCAGGGATGGGGACTCCAGCACTGCCAGGGCTGGAATTCCTTTCCATAAAGGAATTTTCTCAAATATCCAACCTAAACCTCCCCTGGCACGACTTGAGGTCATTTCCTCTTGTGCTGTCCCTTGTTCCTTGGGAGAAGAGGCCAACCCTCCCCTCAGAAGAGCATGAAAAAAATCTCAGCATCTCCTTTATTACAATTTGTTCTTCTCCCAAAATAAGAATGTAGCAACTTTTCAAGGCTCTGGGAAAATTCCTTGTTCCTGCCAGCCTCCCCCTCTATGTGTTGTTCTTCTGCCACCTCTGCTGGGACATCAAACTCATCCCTGAAACTGCAACGTCCATAATATTCCTTGGATTTCCTCAGGTTTCTGTGCTAATCCAGAGTTTATGTCACAGCAAATAACCAAAAAGAAACCATTGGAAAAGTAATTTTTAAGAAGTAAAAAAGAAAAAGCCCTATTTCTTCTCCTCCTTAGTAGCTCTTGTGGAGTACACAATTAAACTGTAGCACAGTCTTCTTTAGGAAAGGGTTCTCTTCATTTTTTAATATCTACATTGTATTAAGATCAACTATTTAAAAGATAATTAACATAACATAAATCTATTTATAGGCTATGCAACACTTTCCATTTTAATCCATCATTTCCTTTAGGAATTTTCTGCAATAGGTGCATTTCCTTTTGGGGAAAAAAAAATAAAGAAAAAGGTATTTACATGACCTTTTTTTGGGTTGTCTTTTTCCAACTGAATGAGGTTGCAAAAAAACAAAGCCCTGGCTATTTAAATATAATATCCAGCTAAGCTATTTATGGAAGGGCAGTGTTTACATTTTGGACTACAACTCATTGAGAACATGTACAACAACAGTGCTTGAAAAGCTGCTCTGTAACTGGGATCTGAGGCTCTAAAACAACAACAACAAAAAAGAAGATAAAGCTCTCCTTCAACTTCAGCTTCCAGGTGAAATCTCAGCACCACATGAATATGCATTTTGTATTTTACATACAGCATCACAAGTTTGGGAGGCGCCTCGGGACCGCTGAAGAAGGCCGAGAATAAAGGAAAAATCATTTTAATTAAAAGCAAATTAAAGGGTCCTCTAATCCAGGCAGCGGCAGCAAATCCACGGGGAGTTTTTAGGATGAGGCTCCTTGAAGTTCCATCGCTCACAACCCTCCCTAATTCCAGCTTCCTTCCCTGATTCTCCCCAGAGGAGACTCAGAAACGGCACGAGATCAGGTTTAGTATGAAAATTGTGCTCCAGTTGCTAAAAAAAGCTTTTGCTCCAGTTTCTCAGTGGCCAGAGGCACTCGCACCCTCACAGAGCAAATAAAAATAAAAGAATTACAAAGGCAACGTCTCTGCTCACTGCAGGGTGAAAAGAAGAGATAAGATTCCATTTCAGGCTTTTAAGGAGTCTTTTCAGCACTGATTAGGAAAGTCAGAGTTCTCCTTCTTGACAGGAGGCTTTGGAAATGCAGCTCAAAAAAAAAAATTAACTAAGTAACCACGAAGGGCAATGTTATCACAGGAATGGCTTCAGATTAGAGAAGTCACAAGGAAGGAGAGTGTAAACAACTGAAATAAAATTATTACTTTTTACTCTTTACTTTTAACTGTGCTCTTTTTCACTGCTGCTCCTCCAGCAGGAGGACGTTACTGGGAATATCTCCCTGGTTTCCTCCTGCCTGTCCCCAGTTCACCGTGTCCTACCCAATAAATTCCAGAAAGAATTTACAAACGCTCCCAGAAATAAACAGGAAGCTAAACCCAGTCATAGTGTTTATTTCTGTCTAAAAGGCATTTTAATATGTATTTATCTCCTTAAATAACTGAATTCCTCTGCTACGAGGAAAAAAAAAAAGCACAAAAATCCCAACCTTGAGGGAAAGAATCCAAACAACTGAACAAGAGGAACAGAAAAGAAAAAAAAAGAAAATGGGCAAAACGCCTGGAGAAACTCTGCTTTGATTTTGACACATGGGAATAAATGGGAAAAAAAATATTCAGCTAACCCTTCTTTTAATCAAAACATCTTCCATCTCGTGTGCAAATTTCAACAGCTGAGAAAGCATCCTACTCAATCTCCCCAAAGTGGTGTCAGCATGTTTTATGTAAATACTGCTTAACAAGGGATGGGTGTTTGCAGCAAACATTTTCGGGTTCTGCTTTAGGAGCTCTGGATCAGCCTCTGGATCAGAGGAGGAATTGGAATTCTGGAGAGGATAACAGGAGATGCGCACAGAGGAAAGGTTGGGTGGTTTTTTTCCCCTTTAAACGATCAGGATGTATTTGTTAATGAGGAGTTTTCAGTAGTTTTAAATAAATCAAGGAGAAAAACTTGGTGACTCAGCTGCGCGCCCATCTGTGGCACAGAACATCTCGGAAATGTCTGGACAGAAATTGGGGTTTGGTGACATGTCACCCTGAAAGGATCCTGGGACCAAGGCAGCTCCCCTGGGACAGTCAGAGATGTGACACAAGGAGCACAAACAGGACAAGCTCCCTGCTCTCCAACGGGATATTCAGGGAAAGCAACAAATTCCTGTCAGGATTTGGGCTTTGGGCATTGCCCGACCTTCTACCCTAGGGCACTGCTGGCCTTGGCACCTCCTGGCACTGCTCCCTGCCAGCTCTGTGCCCTTCCAGGCAGAGCTCTCCTCACTGGGCCAAGTTTTCCTCGCTGGGGGCTCAGAGCTCTCCTCCCCGGGTCCACAAGGACTCGACAGTAACGGAGATTTTATTCTTCCTGCTCTGGTTCTGAGCTTTTGTCTTTGGGTGGTACCAACAGATACACAACCACCATTTGGGATGCAGCCACACGAACCATCCCACGACCATCTACAGCATCTCGTGGCAATTCCATAACCACTAAACCATCCCATAACCACCTAAACCACCCCATGGCAATCCCATAACCATCTAAACCACCTTATGGCCATCTAAAACACCCCATAACCACCCCTTAATGATCTAAAACACCCCACAGACACCCCATAACCATCTAAACCACCTTATGACAATCTACAACACCCAGCAGCCACCTCATAAGGATCTAAACCACCCCACAGCTAAATAAAGCACCCTAGAGCCATCCAACAGGCATCTAAACACCCCATAAACATCTAAAAACACACCACAGCCACGCAAAAGCCATCTAAAATACCCCAGAGTCACCCCATAGCCCTCTAAAACACCCCTAATGCCACCTAAAAGCCATCTGAAACACCCCATAACCATCCCATAGCCACCTAAAACACCCCACAGCATTAGGGAAAAGCTCTTTTCACTGTCACACCAAGCCAGCCCAGCTCCCAGCACTGGGAAAAGCAGCGTGCAGCAAGTGCAGGAATACAAACAGCACAAAAACAATCACCAAGATCAAAGGACTTCTGTTTTCCAACCTTCCTCTCTTGTCCCCTTCCCCTGTTAGCTGAGAACTCCCTCAGCCACCCTGTGCCAGGCCAGGAAAATATCTGGGTTAAAACAAATTCATTTTCAAGTGAGGATGGCAAAAGCCCTGCAGAAGGAAACATTTCCCTGATGGGATTTACAGCCCGCAAAAAATGTTCTACATCCTCAGAGAGCAGCAGCTCAGGGGCACGAGTAAGTAGCTGAGAACAGGCAGAAGCCTGTTAACAATTTCTGGAAGAAGACAAATTCTTCTGGAAGAGGACACTGGCATAAGCACAACATCCTTCACTCACAGCCAAAACAACACCAGCAGCAGTTCATTTATTTCAGCTTTGTCTGTCTCCTCTGGTTAGTTTTTAACTTTTCCTGTCCAAAAATCTCTGTGCCACCCGGGCTCCCTGGTGACAAAAGGCAAGATAAACAGCCCAGGTAGACTGGGATGGGTGAGGCAGCTCCTGATGGAGCCAGGGAAGGGCAGGTCCTGGAGCTCAAGGAGAGCACAGACCTCACAATCATTTTTCCCAGTGTGACGGGAAAGCACAAACCCCCTTCCCCCCCCGGACCCACATCAGATCCCTGATAAGAGTGAATTTCCTTCAATTCCCCCTTCAACATCCCATATAATGCAACTCTACTTCACCAACACCAGAGATTGTGCTCAATGTTATTAAAGGAATATATTTTTCCATCAGCTGGAGCAATAGAAAAGCTGTTCCCAAAGCGATAACGTGAGGCTGGGGATGGCAACTCCTATTTTTACTCTCCTCAGAATGTTATCAGCATAGAGGAAAGGGAACTTCCAGATAAGCACTCACAGTCTCTCCTTTCTGAGGCACTGAGATTTATCACGGGGGAGTTCTCACAATCACACACCTCAACAGCAGGAAACGCTGGAGTATCGCCCTCATCTCCATCCTGCCAGCCTTTCCTCAGCCCCAGCCATCCCAGGATCCAGCAGCAAGGAGCTGTTTTGTCATTTAATGATGTCCAGGAGATGTGACTTGCCCCCCCACAATTGTCAATTTTCATTTTTCATCAGTGCCCTGATGCCAAGTTCACCTACAGCCTTTTCTTCCATTATTTTCTAGGATTAACATGATGTGAATAAACTGTTTCTGTGCCTTCCAACTTCACAAACTGAGCCAAGTGGAGAGGACTTTTCCTTGGAGAAGTGCACAGGAAGGAGGACAGCATCCTCCAGAGATGCTTCAAGGAGCACAGATTAGTTCCAAGTTTGTTTTCTGTAACATTGAGGGGATAAATTAAAAGTTGTTGCCCTCAGGGAGCATTTCTTGTTTGCATTTACATAAAATTTCCTTGATTTGAAGATTTTGGGTAAGTCCTACAGGGATTTGACCTTTTTGCTTGGATGCTGCAATCCTAAGACCTTCCTGCAGAAGCCAGAACCACTCTTTGCCCAATATGGGGAACAGAAACTCAGATTTGTATCAATTTTTGCTTATTTCAGCCATTCTTCAATACAATGATCCAAAAAGAAACGGTGAACTCCATTCCTCCTTAAGTCATTATTCCTGCTGGCTCCAGGAGCACTCAGATGTTCCTGTTCAAAGGCTGGATAAACAGCCAGAAATCCAGATGCAAAACAAGAACTACCAGTGGGAGGCTGAAACAAAAATAGATAAAACTCCTCAAAAAAAAAAAAAAAATACAAGACTCTTGCTGTTCTGCAAATTCTGCTGAGGAAGGAGGTGGACAACTCCAAGCTGAGACACAAAATGGATGAGGGGAAATCTTCAGAGAGCTGCTGAGGATAACAACAAGGGCAGTGATTCCTGTCACCTCCAGGCTGACAGGACTTCCAGTGCATGACATTTTTACAGAGAGAAGTCCACACACGACAGGGATTTAATCCAGAAGCAGACTGGATTCTCCACTCCTGAAATGGTGGAGAGTTATGCCCAGCTTTTGGCATGGGCTCTGTTTTTCCACAAAGAAAACCCCCTCTGTGATTTGGCTGCTTCTGAAAGGCTCAGATAACAGAGCCTGTCTTTCAGATGAACTTTCCTCTCAAAAACTGGTGCTCAGATGTGCCTACACAGATGGGTTCAGCTCTGAACAACACAGGGCTGGGAATCCAGCAGCTCAGAAAGGCCTTGGGTGCTTTTGGGCAGCCACAGCTTCTCTGGGCTCCCTGTGCCAGGGCCTCAGAACCAGAAATTCCTTCCCAAGATCCCATCCATCCCTTCTCTCTGGCAGTGGGAGCCATTCCCTGTGTCCTGTCCCTCCATCCCTTGTCTCCAGTCCCTCTCCAGCTCTCCTGGAGCCCCTTTAGGCCCTGGCAGGGGCTCTGAGCTCTCCCTGGAGCTTCTCCTCTCCAGGTGAACATTCCCAGCTCTTCCAGCCTGGCTCCAGCCCTCAGACAATCCCCCTGGCCTCCTCTGGATCACTCCAGCAGCTCCACATCCTTACACATAACTGGCTCATCCCCAATTCCATGAATTATTTCACAACAGAGTAAATATTTCATCCCAGGATCAGCACAAGTCCTGCTGAAATGGAGCCTCAGTTGGTTCCTGGCGGGTCCTGGTGGGCCACGGGCAACTGAGGTCAGCTCAGCCAGAACATGCAACACATCTGTTCCCTTTGTTCTGCAGAAACATCAGGACAGGCCAGCAAAATGAAAACCAGCAGAATTTGCCTTTCAAATGCTCACAGTAAAAATGTCATTCAAGACATCAGCAGCCAGGAGGTCTCTCCCAAAGAGATGAGCCCAAAGTGAGGCGTGACAAGGCCCAGACAAAGCCCACCCGCACACAGGGACCACTGCTCAGCATTCCCAGCAAGAAAGTTGCTCCTTCTCCCGGAAAAACAACCTCAGAAAACGCCCCAAATCCGCTCAATTAAACCCGGGCTGGAGTGAAATTCAAGTGCTTTCCTTGAGGCTGCAGCAAGGGATCCCTGCTTGCCCCAGGGCATCCAGTTAACACCAAATTGCATTTCAAATAAAGCTTTGCCAGGAACCTGCAGAATAAATTTGCTGACTTTATGCAAGGGTGAAAGGAGAAACAATTTGGATCTCTGGATCACAGGGCTATGATATAATTTTAGGCCCCTCTGGAATCCAGGATTTTGAAGAAGATTCCTCATCCATTCAGATCCAACTGGAAGATCTGAATGAGGTTTTGCAGACTTGATCCTACCTGGCCAAAAGCTCATGGACATACACTCAAGACAGTCCCAAACAATACCAGCAGAGACCTTTCCAAAATAAAGAAAGTTAGCAATCTACTTAGAATTTTCTTATCCTGCCCAGAGTATCAGGTCAGATACATTAAAGCCTAATTCAAAATAAAATGCAGTAGGAGCCTCCCAAAGGACCAATAACAATGTCCTTTCCCCATTGTCCCAGCTTTGTTTGCTTGGGAACAAAGCACACAGATGATTTTAGCATTCCAGAAATTTATAAACAGGGGATGCCTTGTTTGCCCATCTTTCCTGCAGAAAGCCACATCAGCATAAACGTGTTTTATACCTGCTTTGACCACTTGGGAAAATGAGATAAAATTAGGAGTAAAATGGGCTATGGGGATTCTGTATGGAGAAATCCTCTTTTTGGGACCCAATAACACCAGGACATTGCTGCCACAAACACGAATCTTGCTCAATTGTTCAAAATGGGTCACAAGCAAAATACATTTTAAGAAGTCCAAACTAAAGAAACACACCAACACTCCTGCCCCAACGACCCCAAAATTAGTTTTACTACAACAATTGCCAATTGCCACTGTTTCCTATTCTGATACAACCAGAATTAATTCTGTATTTACCATGCCTTAGGCTTGGAGCTATTTTAAGGAGCCACAATTTCCCAAATTCCTATTGCCAAACATCCCGTGTTGCAATCAGACAAGAGTTACAGCTTTTAAAGACTGATCAAAGAGCAGTGACATGATGCAATTGTTTAGATGTTTCCAGGGAGATTTAAAAAGCCAGAAAACACCTGGTGGTTTTAAGAGGTCCTCACGGGAGTTCTTAAACACAGAGCTGGAAATTACACAAATGCCTCTGTGGTTTCTGAGTGTTGTTTCTTTTTGGCCCTGCAAATTAACAGAATCTCTTTAATACCTTTGATAATTTATTAGCTCCTGCTCCACTGCTGCAAAGCCCTAAGCAGCAAATCCCTGATGCCACCAGTTCTGCAAATGCATTGCTGCCTGTGATATTTATGTGCTGCATCACTCTAGTCATTGATCTGAGGTGCTGAAAGCAGCTTGAAAAGTTCCTCTTCTGCCTGAAATCACAATATTTTGCCATGTTTACATCCCACAGATACAATTCATCAGTGCATGTAGAACTAATGCATATTTTTAGCACTAAATTATAATAGAAACACAAATACTACAAGGAATTTTTAAGAACAGCATCATGTGAGAGTTAAGTGAGATTAAGAGAAAAATAAACCACAAATCCATAAAACACAACCACAAGGCCCCCAAAAAACCCAAGAAATGTCATCACCTGCCTTTGGCTGAAGGAAGAGGGGACTTCCCTACGCTCCTGCCTCGCCCTTCACAGGATGGAACAAATCGCTGCTGAACGGGCTCATTTTCCCCCTTGGGCTTTGTTGCTTCTGTCCCCGAGGAAAATTCCAGTTTCCCTGCAGGGATAAAGGTTCCTGTGAGCCCTGGAGGCAGCGCCCATGAATGGCTGCAGTGTTCAGGGCCAGAGCCACTCATGCTCCCCAAAACAATTGGTGTTTGTGGCTCCTCGGGCACCAGCCCACTGGGCATCAACAAAGGGCTGGCATCACCTCGGAGAGAAAATTTCAAAAGAAATACAAGATTTTCTCCAAAAATCCACCTTTTTCCGTTCATACCTTCTCCAAAAATCCACCTTTTTCCCATTTTCTCCAAAAACCCACCCTTTTTTGTTTCATACTTTCTCCAAAAACCCACCTTTTTCATTTCCTACTTGTTCTCCAAATCCCCCTTTTCCATTCCATATTTTCTCCAAAAATCCAATTTTTTGTTTTGTATTTTCTCTAAAAATCCCCCTTTTTTGTTTCATCCTTACACATCAAAGCAACTCTCAACAGCCACCACCAAAGCCACAGCACGTCTCAAAATAAAAAGCAGGTGGGAAATGAGTTTAACTAAGTGAAAGCTCCAGCTCAGCCACACTCAAGTCATTAAAAAACGAGGGCAGATCTTGCTCTGGAAGTCAATTTTTATGACAAAGTCTTTTATGCACATAAAGCCACACGTGCAAGATGTTTTCTGTGTTCAGGCTCTGATTATTCAAAGCAGAAATTCAAAGCCCATCACCCTCGCCAGCTCCAAATTCTTCCCTGGTTATCCTGGGAAGGTGAAGAGCAGAGATGGGATCCTCCAAACCCTGGGAAGCCACAGCAGCTCATTCTGAGCAGGGTGATGGGAAAAGGAGCTTTTGGGAAAGGGAAGATGAAGATAAGCAGAAATTGAAGTGAGGCTTGAGGGATGCCCAGGGTGAGTGGGGACGAAAATCCCACCTAAGGACAGGGTTTGGAGGATCGTTTTTAATGCATATTTTTAGCATAAAATTATAATACAAACACAAATATCCATTGTTATTTGTACAGAAATCACTCCTTAAAAACATTTTCCTCTGTTTTGTCTTGTTCTCTTGCCTTTGATTCATTTCTTTTGGTGGCAAGGATCAATTTCTTTGTATAGCCATAAAGGTGTGAAATGTACATTACCCAACGGTAAAACTCTACCAGTTTATCTCCCAAACTCCTTTCCCTCAGCAGAGAGAGTGAATCAAATATCTTTGAATAACAAAATAGTCATTTAAGATGGTTTAAGGCGTCCAAAGCACTGCTGGAAGGACACAAAACAGCACAAGACGTGGTTTATGCTCAGCTTCAGAAGAGCTGATAGAAGGCACTGAATTTAAGAGTTTCTGATACATCAAAATTCAGCAAAATTAAATTTTTTAAAAAACCATTTACCAGAGTTCTGAATAACTAATATTCAGCTGTGACTGCATTTCTAGCTGAAAAATCAGCCCCTCATTGCCTTCTCCCTTCCCCCAGCCCCTGCACAGCTGGGCACAGTTCTGCAAACGCTCTCTGGCAGGACAGTTCCTTCCTCTCCTCCTTTCCCACGCTCCGGAGCTGGTTCCGATTACAGCTCCCAGTGATGGCCTTGGGAATGCAGGGAAAAACAAAAAAAAAAACCCCTCCAGGATGGCCTGGCCATCCTTGAATCCCGTTCCAGTAAAAGTACATGGAGCAAAACTGCCCTGGAAGAACACGGTCAGCAACACCAGCATCCCACATGGTATTAGCTCCTGGAAACAGAAATGTAAAACTCTCTTCACAGAGAAAGTTTTGAGGGTTCAGTGATTTTTTCAAGGAAATTATTCATGTTTCTTCTTCAGAAAATTATGGTGAACGAGGCCAAATTTCAAGGGTAAATAGTTTGATGCAATGCAGTTGAGCTTCTTCAGGACAAATTACAGCTCGAGTTACACATGCACAAAACTGATAAATAACTTTATATATATACATATATTAAAAATTTGATATATATATATATAAATATATAAAAATAACAGGCAGTTCACCTGTCAAAGATGCTGTTTTGAGGGGCCCAACACTGACCCCATGATTTGAGGCCCCTCCTTGAAAAATGCCCCACTATGACAGACCCAATTATCTCAACACCACAAGCTCCTAAGCCTATCTGTAATAGCTCAAACTATGTAATGTAAATAGGTCATTATTTAAAGAGAGTTCCCTGTTTCCACCTTTTCCTTTCCTCTCCGCCTTCCCAGAAATATTTAAGTCTCTGCAACTTCCTCTCCCCCAACTTGTGCCGGGAAGCAGTGCTGGAGTGGGAGGTTTGCCTGTGGAAAACAGATTAGAATTAAGTGTTGGATCTGTGGCCTTGAAATTTGCCCTCAGCTGAGTTTTTAATTTGGGCTTTTCAAGATCAAGCAGCACACGTGTAATTTAAAAGCAATTTGAAGCAGCAAGGTAGGGAGTTTGACTTCAAATTAATGAGCTTTTGACATCTGCAAACAAAATGATAACGTGAACCCATTTAAACTCAGGCCTGTGTTTAACAGGGAAAGCATCTATCATTTTAACTTGGTTACACAAAGGCTTTTCTGCTGCAATCTGAAAGCTGTTCCACCACAATCCTCCTCTCAGCAGCAATTTGCAAACTTTGTTGTATCAGATTAGTGGAAAGACAGGCTGCAGATCAATTAATATCATTGAATAATTAAATGTTTTAAGTGACATCCTGCAGCATGATTGAAGACATCCATGAAAACCAAATTTAAATTAACCAGACTCAGTCCCTGAGACATGGAAACCCACAGAACACGGGGTACAAACATTATTTATGGCCTGTTTAAATCAGGATTTTACTACTCAGGAAAGGCCCAGCACTGTAGCTCTAGCAATATCCCAGCAGAAACCAAGACTAGGAATGCAGAGGAAAATAAATCCTCCAAGGACAACCAGCAAAGATGACAAGATTAAAGAGCAAAAGACAATCAAGATGGAATTTACCAAAAGAAACAGTGCACAGAGCGAGGGAAGGGTTAGGAAGGAAAACTACTTTGAAGCTGAGGAATTACAGCTCTTGGCAAAGAAATATTTACAGATCCTTCATCAAATATCCTGCAAACCAGAGGGTCTGTAAGCAGGAATTTTCATCGCTGGCTTCAAGTTGTGATCACGCTGATTTTCATTTACCAGAGTTAGATTTTCTTTGGGAGGAAAAATTCAATTAAATGAACCAAGGGAGGTAAGAAATTACGGGAGCAAATGCCAAGATAAAAGCAGGCATGGTATGAACCTCCCAGCTTTGGGAATTCACAGACAGGACAGCAGCAGCCCCTGGGGCACCAGTGGGATTCAGGATCACTGACAGGGAAGTATCAGCCCTTAAAACCAACCCAAATTCAACCACTCCATCCTCATCCCAACCCATATCACCCCCCAGTCATAGGAAAGGGGAGTTTGGAACCATCGAGTTCCCAGTTCATCAAACCTGTGCGATTCAGGATCACTGACAGGGAAGTATCAGCCCTTAAAACCAACCCAAATTCAACCACTCCATCCTCATCCCAACCCACATCACCCCACAGCCACGGGAAAGGGGGGTTTGGAACCACTGAGTTCCCAGTTCATCCTAGTCTGGCTCAACCAAAATTGCTCTGCTGGTCTTCAAGGGGCACCAGGATGAACCATGGCAGCTCCAGTTCAGCTTCCTCCAGACCTTATTCCAGGTGAAAGAGATTGGTTTTGGTGGAACCCAAATTAAAGGAACACCCTCACTAAAGGAACCCCAATTAAAGGAACACCCAAGCAGCAGGAAATCTGGAATCCACTGAGCTCAGGACGGTGAGATCTTGCCACAGATGTGCAGTTGGGTATTCCATTCTAAATTATTTTCTCCAGAGCAAGAAAACTTCAAGTCGGGGAGGTTTATCCTCCAGCTGCCCTGATTTTTGTGTCTTGATCTTTTAGAAGTGACATGAATAACCCACTTCTCACTTCTTCCCTTGCAAATCTGTTCTTTGCTTTCTCTTTCAAATTCATTGTCCTACTGAACCAAAGCCTTTCCAAGTGCTCATTCTTCCCGGTGGTTCTTGCTGCTGCATCCCTGTTTGTGTGTTATCTCCAGGGAACAGCTGTTCTGGCACAGCTCCTTCCAGCTGCTGGGGCATCCTCACACTCCTGTGGGAAAGAGCAGCCTCTTCCCAACACAGGTATCCCAAAATCGGCACTTCGAGAGCTCAGGTATTTTTTTAGTTTATGTCTCCTCTCACCTCTGCCTGATTTACAGTTCTGTTTTTTGGTTTTACCTGCTCAGATCTCTCATTCTTACAAAAAAATACTACTGTTGTACATTAGGAAAAGGAAATCTCAGCTAAGACAAGCTTTCAGGACTGAGCACTTTTTCCTTTTTACAGAACGAATAAAAGTGATAGAAAACCCCAGAATTGAGTTGTTGTACATTTCCCAGTGACAATTCACCATCACTGCAAGCAACAAACCAATCCAGCCAATTTCTTCCCAGTTTTATTTCTCCCCTCAGCCAGGAAACACCTTTGAACACAGACAGATCTCTGTGAGCAGATTTGACTTTGCCATTTCAGCACTGAGTCAGTGCCAGCAGCCAAAGGGAAAAGGGCATTTTTGGGGCAGAGGATGTCACTGCTGAGGCATCCTCTGCAGGAAACACAGAGGATTTGGGCAGGCAGAGGGATATCAGGGATGGAATTGTTATTATACCTGCAGTATGTTGGCTGAACGTGCCTTAAAAACGCACTCCATGATGTGAAGAACTCAAAATTAAATCCTGTACAAACACTTGAACAAAATGCTGCTGCTGAGTTCCTCCTAATCGCTGCCTTATCAGGATCTCATTTCAGCTCTGGCTTACACAAGTATTAAATGTATTTGTACAACAAACCTGAAGAGATATCCACATTTCAGCAAGAAGTTTGGAATAAATACAGGCAGGGTTTTTTTACTGTTAACACTTAGAGCATTTGAGATTGTAGAATTCAGATCAGACAGACCAGGATGAAACCCTGTGCAGAAAGGCATAATGAGCAAAAAATACAGGATTAGAGTTAGAAAAGATGCAGAAATCCTGCACAGGGCATCCACTCCTCATTCAGCCCGAATTCTGCTGCATCACATCACGAAACAGCTCAAGCAACACCCAAATCATTCCCTGAGACAGCTCTGAGCCCATAAAACCAGAGCCACATCCAGGGGAGCCCTAAACGCTCCACCAAGACCAGGCAATTCCGAACTCCTTCATAATTCATGGCTCCAATTCACACCACTTCCCATGCTGGGCACAGAACGATATTGCAGCTTACAGAGGGATTCTGCTGCCATTAATATTGCAGCAGGAGATCAATAATGAAATGCCCATCAAGGAGCAGAGAGCTGCTCACTGCGGGCATCCAAACAGCATCCCTCAGGTCTGGCTGCTTCTCTGCTGCTTCCCATCCTGCAGGGATGCAGGAAAAACTGCAGCCTCCCTGGGGGTGCTGGACGAGGAGCAAGTGACAGAGTTGGAGTCTGAGTTACCAAACCCATCCCACTGTGCTGTTCCCACCATGCTGCTTGTAAAAGAAATATGGTCCCTTCCTGCCAGCCCTCCCTGGAATAAGGATGGAATTGCAGGTTCTTAGCCAAAACATCTGTTTGCAACCTCTGCTTCTGAGGAATTTTCATGACGTGTCCAGAGACAGAATAAGAAAAACTCACTTTAAATTCCCATGTAAAGCCAGGTTTTGGCCACCCAAACATCACCATTCATGGCTGATGGCCTTTGAGTGCTCTGACACCATACACGGGATCTCCACCTGCTGCTCAGCCCTGCCAGCAATCCATGCTGAGGAATAATTTGGAAACAGAGACCGAAACACAGCATCACATTTACGAAGTGCCAACATCGTGCCCAGGAGGGACCAACACAACCCTCAGGCTCTCTGTAATTGAATAATTTTCCAGCAGAAGCTCCCACTCCTCCATCGAGCACAGCGAGCAGGGTGTGGACTGTGTGCTTCCAATTATCATTCCTTGGGATTTTCCTGCTTTCCCTCCTCCACAGCATTCCACACCTGCTCTTTTTTATTTTCCACTGCAGCTGAGCTGCTCCAAAACCTTGAACAAATTTACCTGGCATCACCAAGCATGAAGAACATAAAACACTTTGCTGATAACAAGAGCTGGAGAGGGGCTTTTGACAAGGGAGCAACAAGAATGGGTTTTAAACCAGAGGGAACATTAAGCTGGGCTATTGGGAAGGAATTTCTCCCAGGAATGGTGGGGAGGCCCTGGCACAGGGTGCCCAGAGCAGCTGTGGCTGCCCCTGGATCCCTGGCAGTGTCCAAGGCCAGGTTGAAGCAGCCTGGGACAGTGGAAGGCATCCCTACATGGCAGGGGTGAAATAGGATGGGCTTTGAGGTCTCCTCCAAGCCAAACCCTCCTGTGTTCCTGTAGCACATGGATCTGACTCTCAGAAAACACCAAGGACATCTGTGACAGGGCAGAATTGCGCTGACTTCCTCCAGCTCTATTTCACTTGGCAGTTTGTCAAACCCTGTCCACTCGTTTTTCTTCACAAAACCTCTTAAAAACAAGTGAGAAAAAGGTCACCGAGTACACCAGACACAGCTCTGCTGGAACAACACACTCTGAAACCAGCTTGGTTAATAACACAGCTCTGCAGCTTTGGTCAGGACACCAACAGCTCCAGAAACCCAACAAACTCCAAAATCCTCCTGCAGGGCTGTCACCTTCCAGCTGGGAAGGTGCGGGAGCCCAACCTGTGCAGGGCAAGGAGCAGCTCCACGAGAACCTGTGTGGGACACAAGGTTTGACACAGACATTCAACCCCCTGAGTCCCCCAACAACCCCTGTCCAGCTTCCCATCATTTCAGCATTCCTGACACCACCCAGGAGCTGGGAATGCCATAGAGGGTGAGGGAAGAAGAACAAGACAAAGAAAATTCATGGATTAAAGACAGTTGGTTTATGGAAAGCCAGCCCCTACTCACAGATGAAAAACCTCGACTGAGTTTGTTAACAGATAAATAACCATACACGTACCAGGTGGAAAGCAGGAAAAAACCCCAAGATACAAACATAAACTAGGACCCAAATGTGCTGAAACTCGCGCAGCCCAAACAGCCTCAGCACCCTGCTTTAGGTACATAAAGACGTCTGGGTTTGTTAAAGGTGTCAGCAAAGCTTCCAAAGCAGGGATTCAGTTTTGCTCGGTGCTGGGGAGAATCCCTGCATGCCAGGAATACAGAGCAGCATCAGTGACAGCCCGGCGGGGACGGCCGGGGGAGCACAGCAAGGCAATCAAACACTACACCCACACCAGTTTGTTCCTCGCATTATTTTCTTCCCCTCCTTCTCGCACATTTCTGAGCTCGCTCCACACATTTCAGCTCGTCCCGGCACTTGACAAAACAAACGTTTTCAGCTGAATTTCCCTGGGCTCTGCTGAGCCATTACCCCACAAGCGATGTTTGCATCCCCACCAGCACGGCCCCCTCATCCTGGGGACCCCAACCTGCTTGTCCCGCTCCATCCCCACCCCTTTTCACCCCAAGCACAAAGCAGACAGGGATTACCCCATAGATACCTCGTTACCCCCATTAAAACTCCTCTCAGAGCCCAAATTCCACCTTGCTCAAGAGCAAGACCAAGCCAGTCCTCCCAAACCACCTAAAACTTCCAAGGTTTAACTGGTTCCATTTATCCCCCAGCAAAGCCAAGTGGAGGATAACGTCCCTCCAGGATGAGGAAAGCACATTTTATCTACATTTAAATCTCTGCTAAACTACACCCAGCTTCCAGCTGAATGTCATTAGTTTTCATCAGAAGTTATTTATTTATTTATTTACAAGCCCCAAACACAACACGCACAGAAGGTACAGCTGTCACGCACTTTAATTTCTTTTTTCCCAATTCTCTGCATCTTTATTTCTACTTTCCGCAGATTATAACATCGTAGGGGAAAAAATATAATAATACTAAAGAAAAAAGCTCGTTAAGCACTGTCTTTTCTTTCAGCTCAGCAGCGTCTACCCCATCCAAATCAGACACAGACACACACATCAGACACACAGCTGAATACACAGCAAATCACCACATGGAGAGGAGCCTCACTGGAGAACCGGGAGAAAACCCAGGAGACAGCCTTTTACCATCAGCAAACACTGTTCACCCCACAGCAAATACCCATTAACCCTTTCCACAAAGCCGCGAGAAAAGAGAAGAATAAAATCCCGTGATGGGAGGCAGTGAAAAGCCGCGTGAAAACAAACTAATAAACGGAACAAATGGAAACAGAGGGAGTTTAAACACCACCAGCCTGGACCGTGGCAGAGCAGAGCAGTTCGTGCGCAGCCCCCGGTCCCGCTCACCCGAACGCGGCCCCGCTCCTTCCAGGAGGGGATGGATGAGAAGCGACGGGAGAAAATCGCTTTTAAAGGCGCAGCTCAGGCGCCAGCCCCGTCCCGGGAGCGGGGCAGAGCCCGCGGGAGCGCACCTGGGAGGGATGAGCCGGGATGTCCGGGGATGTGATACCCAGGGATGCGCGGGGATGTCCAAGGATGTCCAGGGATGCGCAGGGATGTCCAGGGATACCCAGGGATGCGCAGGGACGTCCAGAGGATACCCAGGGATGTCCAGGGCTACCCAGGGAAGCACGGGGATGTCCGGGGATGCGCGGGCAGCCGGCGGTGCCCGTGTCCCGCATCTCCCGAGCGCGGCGCGGTCCCAGCCCCGCCGGGAAGCCGCG
>VWZU01019396.1:0-14657 GCA_013397095.1 Sterrhoptilus dennistouni | reverse complement strand
AAAAAAAAAAAAAAAAGCCTAGGCAGAGAATGAACCTCAAGGTGACAAGCAAGAAAAAAAGCAAATTATGGTCTCATTTACAGAGCAACTCCCTGAGCCACAGGAGAGTTTCAATGATTTGAGCCATAACAATTTGAGCTGAGTCACCAAGAACTAAATATAATTGAGTCAGATTGCAAAGAAGGGAACTCCAGGCTCTTCACCACGCTCTGAGTCTTTGTTATTCAGTATTTTTAAAGGGCTGGATGCTCAATTCATCAAAATTGAAGGAGCTGAAAAAACATTCCCTGGAAGTTTTTAGCAAGACAAACATCAGTTCTTAAATATTGAATTTTTTAGCCTATTTCATATTTTTAACCATATTTCATAGGGGACAAGTGGCACTGCTGATGGCAGGAGGGCAGGTTTGAGCTCAGTTTATTAGAAAATATCCTTGGATTATAAAGTCTTGGACTCTGTCCTTTGGAGAACAGAACTGTTGGATTAATGAACCTGGAGAGGTGGATCAGCCTAACAGAGCCTTCCCATATTTCTGTGGTTAAAGTTTAACTGGGTGGTGGACAGAAAATGAGGCAGGTTTCTTATTATTTTATACAGGGTAAGAAATTTCCCTTTATTCCTCAGAGCTTAAATCAAATCCTGACTGATTTCCACTATGTTAATGAAGCTTTTTGATTATGTAGGAATAAAACTTAATTTTTTTTTAATTTTATATTTATATATTCCTATAAAAAATTACCTCCAAGATATCATCAGAGTCTCAAGTAGTTTGAAAAATAAAATAAAAGTCAATAGACTATAAATTATAAGGCTATAGCTTAAGACTATAAATTTTTTATTTTATAAAAATAAAACCCATGGATGTCAAATCTAATTACTGCTTTAAAAAATCATAAAACCCAGAAAAATCTCAGTACAATAACACTGCATTGCAGAACAAGTATTTTCCCAGGTATTTACTCCTCCTGAGAAATTCTTGGCTATTTCAAATCCATAAAAAATTCAGGAATCTCTCCTT
Source organism: Sterrhoptilus dennistouni (assembly GCA_013397095.1). Classification (NCBI taxonomy): domain Eukaryota; kingdom Metazoa; phylum Chordata; class Aves; order Passeriformes; family Zosteropidae; genus Sterrhoptilus; species Sterrhoptilus dennistouni. The sequence continues at coordinate 13,639 of VWZU01019396.1, read as the reverse complement.
GTTATCACAGGAAAAAGCAGGAAAGCTTCAGGACAAGAACTTCAGCAGCACTGTTGAAGCAGATTGTTCCCTAAAGGTTAATTCAAAAGCTCTGGATGATCCAAGAGCAGAGCTCCAGTATAAAGTGGAATAATGACATTATCATTAAAAGAAATAAAAGCTAATGGAATCTCTGTTACTCGACACTGACAATAAATTATTAATTTATGTTCCAGGTTTCAGCCCAAAATACTGGGGACAGAGTTTATCTCAAATTCTTGAAATTTGCCTTCAGTCTTTTCATTAAGCAATGAAGGTTCTGTTTGAAATCGTGTTCTTTGGTCATTGTTTAGGTCAGCTGGGGTCCAGAAAATGAATATATTCCCTTGGTTTGTAATCCAGAATAGATTTTTCCAGGATTTCTCCCAGTACATATCCACTGATGCCCTGAAATGAAGCCCTGCTCGAGGTATTTGTTTCCTCCCTGACAAAAAGCAAAAGGGAAGGAGTTATTCTGTAAAAATAGGTGGAATTAAATTAGGAATTAGAGGTCTTTCTTAGAAAATAACCCATTGACAGTAGATAGAACCTCCTCACCCCACCAAAACCCAAGGCCAACACAATATTTTCTGAAATTTAAAGAGTTTGAGATGTTTCCCAAAGGGATGGGTGGGTGGCTGCTTAGGCAAGCTGGGAATTTGAACAGAGAAGAAACATTTTACAACTTTATCATATTAGAGAGCAATTAGACATAGATAGGCAGATTGCAGCCTGGCTGTCAGGACTTTAAGGAGAAAGAGCAGGAATTCAGAACTGTCCCAGGAGGAGGTGGAAACGTGCCAGCTCCAGGCTGTGGATGAACCCACAGCTGGGATCTGGGAAGTGACGCTTTGGCAAGGACCGTGAATGATCCATGGACAATCCCAGTGGCCTTTGCCAGGCTGCTTTGGTTGTCACCCTGGCAACACCTTTTCCCCAGAGCAAAGTTCAATTCTTTTACATTTTTATTGCCACTGCTGTTTGTCTAAAGTTTACCAGAACCACTTTGTGCTCGGACAGCGCCGAGGAGGAATCACCCTCATGCTAAACGGGATTAAAGGAAACCAAATCCTCTGAACTGGGGGGAAAAAAATCAGTGCAAAGATGCCATCCAGGAAGAAAACCTGCATGTTTGCCTCTGCTTTTTGTACCTGTGTGAGCTCCTTCGTGGTGGTCTGTGTGGTGCTGGCCACCCCGCAGTGGGTGAGCAGCGAGGTCCGGTTCTTGCGCACCGGCTCCAACATCACCATCAGCCTCAAGTATGGCCTCTTCACAGGCACCTGTGAGCAGTTCGTGGAGGCAGGAATCCAGGTGTCCCAAACCATCTTCCAAGGTAAGTGCTGGCACACCTGGAAGTGGATCAGAGCGTCCCAGATTGGTTTGGGTTTGGAGGGAGTTTAAATCCCATCCAGTGCCACCCCTGCCTTGGCAGGGACATCTTCCACTGTCCCAGGCTGCTCCAAGCCCCAATGTCCAGCCTGGCTTTAGGCACTGCTAGGGATCCAGGGGCAGCTACAGCTTCTCTGGGCACCCTGTGCCAGTCCTTATATCAAATTTAAATCCATATCTCATATTTCTAAATTACTTAAAATATTGTAAGACAGATGTGTCCATCAGCGGCATGAGTGAGAAGATCTTAGGTTTGGGTTGGATATTGGGAAGGAATTGGACTGGCCTTGGACGCTTCCAGGGATCCAGGAGCAGCCACAGCTTCTCTTGGAAACCCATTCCAGGGCATCACCACCCTCACAGGGAGGAATTCCTTCCCAATATCCAACCCAAACCTAATCTCTTCCTACTCGTGCTGCTGACAGATGTCCATCTTCCAATACTGTAAATGAGAACAGGAATTTAAGTGGGTGATTGAAGTGATATAAAATAAGACACCCAAAAAAGCACAGAAATTCAACAATAACAACTTATCACCTGTGATCTTGGCCTGCACCCTGGAACAAGGGGGGAAAAAAACCCCACAAAATGGGAGCTATCGGTGAAATTGACTTTGATTTTCAGAAGTTTGGTGAGGAAGAGAAAAGCAACACTCACCACTTAATTAAGGGATTTACAAACCTAATTCACCTTCCAGGTTTTGTTTTGGTTTTTGTTTTAATTTCATGATGTTAATTTATTGTTTTGACTTTAAACATTTTGCCACCTACTACTGAATTAGCATCGTTGTGATAGAGAAAGGCTTGAAGGCTGCGGCAGGAAAAAGAACAAAACACACAAAACAACACCCAAGGACAGATAAACCTGAGAGCTGCTGCAAGGATCAAGGGTTTGCACTGATTTTATCTGCCTTGCTGCCTAATCAAGTTCAGAGCAATAATGCTGGTGACACATGGGAGAGGCAGAAAAGCCACTCAAAAGAAAGGTACCAAAAATATGAGCAGGTCAAGTAATTTTGAAATGTGAGATATGGATTTAAATTAGATATAAGGACTGGCACAGGGTGCCCAGAGCAGCTGTAGCTGCCCCTGGATCCCTGGCAGTGCCCAAAGCCAGGTTGGATGTTGGGGTTTGGAGCAGCCTGGGACAGTGGAAGATGTCCCTGCCAAGGCAGGGGTGGCACTGGATGGGATTTAAACTCCCTCCAAACCCAAACCAATCTGGGATTTTAAGATGCTTTAAGAAATAATTTCATTTTTTTGGTAGGCTGTTGTGAGATGCCCCAGCACAGCAGATCTAAACTTACAGCCTAATAAATGAGGTTCTTCCCCAGCCTAATTTATTCCAGAAATTGCACCTACAGAAACAGCTGAATTCCCACGGTGGCAGGGCCATGTTACACAAACCAGTCCCCACGTTTAACTGGTTTCCATTTCATTTATGTTCTCACAGAATCCTGAGCACAGCAGCATTCCCAGCAAGAGGTGGAACATGGATTGGTATCGTTACACAACTAGCACAAAATCCCAAATCATTCAATCTTAGTTCATTACAGTCACAGCAGAATAATGAAAGCGATTTTTAGGAGAGTAAATAATAATAAATAAATAAAATAATTTAGATGTGTTTATAGTTGGCCGAAGCCCCAAACCTTGAGCCATGTTGGCAGCTCTGGCTGATTTGACTTGGGCTCCGTGGGAAAGGTGGAATCCTGCCCTGGAGAGCAGAGGAGGATCCAGGCTGGCTGCAGCCCAGGGATTGTGCCCTGCCTTTGTCTAAAGCACCTCCTACAGCCCAGTCCCAGAGCCTGGGTGTTGCCACCAGATCGATTTTAATTACAATTAATGAAATGAACTCACAACACTCTGGTATCAGTGAAGGGTTTCAGTCTCTGCATGGTCTGCATTGGTGATATCGGGTTTTCCCTCACCTGATTTGGGGAGTTGTGCTTATCATTTATCAAATGTTGTGAGATCATTTACAAAAAGTGATCTCAACTCTCCCCATCAGTTATTTAGGGATGAACAAAATGAGTGAGCTTCTGGATTTGTGAGTTTCCTTCCACGGCTGCTGAAGGGAAGTGATGCTTTATCAATAATCTAAATTTGGGGTTGCCCACATCCCTCACTGGTTCTGTCAGGCAGGTATTCAGAATGAGAAGAACTGACTTCAAATTAATTCTTAGGCTCTATAATTAGCAGTATTCTCATGTTTTAGATTATTTGCTAAAGAATTGGCTAAAGAAATCCTTCCCTGTGAGGGTGGGGAGGCCCTGGCACAGGGTGCCCAGAGCAGCTGTGGCTGCCCCTGGATCCCTGGCAGTGCCCAAGGCCAGCTTGGACATTGGGGCTTGGAGCAGCCTGGGACACTGGCAGGTGTCCCTGCCCATGGCAGGGGTGGCCCTGGATGGGCTTTAATGTCCCTTTCCACTCAAACTAGTCTGTTCAGTCATTCTATTGCATTTTTAATGGAAATAGGAAAAATACTTCCTAGAATTCCATACGTACTCTCTTTGTATTCATATTCATTTATATTCCTGTCCTCCTAAGACAGGAGATGTGTTTCCTTTGCTGATATCCTTAAATAAATGGTTTTCCAGTGCTATGGAGGAACAAAGTGCTGAGCTTTCTCCATTCCAACATTTCAGACACCAGCAAGAGAAGTTCCAAGCATCCATTTAAATCCCAGCATGATTTAAAAGCGACTGTGCCCTGCCTGGGGGCTTTGCTGTGCACCCCACATGCATTTCTCAAATGGCATTGTCATGTTTGGGGGTGGGGAAAGAAGGACAATCCCTGAAGGATAAATCAAAATCAAGAACTTGGGGATTATTTTCAGCAATAGCCCAGGTTGACTTTTATCAGTGGCCATTCAAAAACAGATCAACAACAGCCTTTACAAAAAAACAAACAAACAAAAAAAATCAACTTATTTCTCTAGAAACCACAACATTCAAAGAAATTTTCAAGCATAAAGATGAAAAGAATGTCATTTCTGGCAGTGGCAGTGCCCTGTGCATGGGTGGCTCTTTTCCAGCCTTAACAGAGCAATAAATCCCTGCAGCCACTCCCCAGGCTCTGGGGATGGACGGGCTGGCAGAATGCAAAAGTTATTGAATAACCAGAGTTATTTAATATCCCTCTCTTTGTCTTAGAGAGGAACCAGCTATGAGTAAAATGTCTGTCAGAGAAGGTTTGGTCACAGCTTTGGCTGGTCCAAGTCAAACACGTAGAGGTTGAGCCAGGCTCAGGAAGAGCCACGCCCAGAGAGTCTGGAATGTCAGGACTTATCCAACTGCTGGCAGCCAGCAAGGCCAACAACACCCAAGGAAGTCTTTCCAAATTTACCTCAGCACAGAGGAACCATTTCACTTTCTAATTTTCTAAAAAAACATGACAAAAGCTTGGAAATTGCTGGAATTCTTTTCTATTCTTGTCAGTTTCCAGAGATCTCCTGAAAAGTTGGAAGCTCTGTTGAACTCTCCTCAGGATTTTTTGTTTGTTTGTTTGGGTTTTTTTCAGTGATTAATTCCTGATGTGTCATGGGTGATTGCAGAGCTGTAAAAGCTGCTGGGAGGGCTGACTAAGCTCAGTGAAAGTCTGGGAAATCCTACCCAAACATGTCAGAATAAAAGATGAAAAATAAAAGAAGATACAGGAAATTAAAGAGAAATCTGACCAAACCCTGTTTTCATTCTAGAATTGTTGTTGTACACAGATCCAAAGGTTTTCCATATGCAGGGTACCACTCAAAACATTTGAGTTTGATCCCACTCAAATAGATCAGCTGCTGGAGATTCCTTGTGTTAGCACAGATTGCTTTATTTAGGATTTAAAAAAAAATCAGCTGCCACGAAAAGAGCATTTTCTTTCAAGCCCTCAGCCTTGTGCTGTTGCAGACACGGCTACGACAGCTGGAGGCTGCCAAAATGCCCTCCCCTAAACTGCAGCTCCGTGTCAGAGATAAACAACATCAATTAAGGGGGTGCAAGAGGTGTAGCCAGGCAGTTGTGGAGATGTTCTCAGAGATAAAATTAAGTGAGGCTGCCAGAGGGAAATTACACAAGCCTGTCTGCTTTGGCTCCAGACTTATTTCTTCTTCAAGAAATAGATCACAGGTGATGGCCAGGCTGCAAGGCTGCTTCAGCCTGAGTGCAGGGTACAACCTGCTCACTTCCATCTCGCTGAGTGATATGCCCTGGATGCCCTGCTTTCCTTTTCTTCCAGGAAAATTGCTTAAATTTACAACTGATCTCCATAACACATCCTTACCTGCCAGTGCCTCAAGCAGAAATTAACTTGTACTGCAGTATTAGATAAAATGTGAGAGGAATTCTCCTTTTCATTCCTTGCCAACAGCTCTTTTTATTATGTTTATTCCTCTTTATGGGGTTTTTACTATTTTTTTTCTGCTGTGCTTTCTCCCAGTTATGCACTGCCTGAATATTTTACAATAATGGCTCTGTTCAAGAACAGCACAGAAACGGATTTTTCCTACAGAATTCTGTCTCTCACAACATCTATTTGAACAGAGATTCAAAACATTGTCACTGTATTTCTTACAACATAAAGCACATTATAGTTGCATTTTCAATCTTAAGATTGAGAGGAGGAAAATAATTCACCTCAACAAAATAACAGTTGGAGGGTGTTGCATTTGGGGTTGAGTCTCTTGTTACCAGAAACTTATTGAGAAACTGGAAGGATTTTGGCAAAAATTAGTGACAGTTCTGAAGGATTTGACCACAAGAACCATGGAACTACAGCAGGGGATGATCTGGGAATTAGCTGGGGAAGGAGAGGAAGCAGGATCTGGGATCAGGCCCATGTGCCCACAAAGCTCAGCCCTGTGGGAGCCAAACCCTCCCCAAACCCAGTCCTGTCCTGGTGGAAAACAGCAGGAGCTGCTCCTTTAGTTTAAAATAAAGGAGCCACTCCTGCCTGCACCAAGTTTTTCCTGCAGGGCACAGAGACAGATCCAGTCAGTAGATGAGCTCAACCATCCTCATCTGCCCATGGATGACCACACTCAGATTTATTTGTCCTGACCCATCCAGGCAGCAGCTTTAGTGGGCTTTGGGAAGGTTTTCCCTGTCAGATTTATTGCATGTGAGGGACTGCTGCTATTATAAAAGAAAATACAACTAGAGCAGAGTTTGAAATCGGAGCAGAGTTTTAAATAGGCATTTGTGGAGGTGACCAGACACTGGCAGAGGAACACCCAGATTTCTGATCCAGTTTAGGCAGAAAACTCCTGTCTGGCCTCATCCAGAGGAAATTTTTACAGAAGTGTTAAAGAATGGAAGTTTACAACCCAGTTAACTGCAGGATTAGCAGGCAAGGATTTATTTCAGCCCAGTCACCCTCACCCCATGTGGGATTTGGGTTCATTGCTGTTTCCAAACCTCCTGCACTTTCTCCATCCCAAACCCTTCAGATCAGCCAAAACCCTCAGGCACCACCCTCTCCTCTGTCCCTGTCCCTGACCCTGCTGTGTTTCAGTGGCAGATGCCATGAGCAGCTCCAGGACCAGGGGCCTGAATGTGGCCACCATCGTGGTGCTGGTGCTGGCCCTGCTCAGCTCCCTGCTCAGCTCCGGCTTCACCTGCACCAACGCTGTCAGCAACCCCTACCAGACATTCCTGGGGCCCATCGGAGTCTATACCTGGAATGCCGTGTGTGGTGAGTGGTACATCTTTTGTCATCATTTATGTTTGTTAAAATCCAACATTTGGGAACAGAGAGCTGCAAGAGGAAACACCTGGGAATGCCTTCTGCTTTTTAACTCTGCCTGCTGGCACACCTGAAAAACCATCAAATATGATTAAAAGACACGATATAACAATAAAATAATATTTATTGTTATATATTGNATATATATTGTATTATTTTATATTGTTATATATTTATATTGCTATAGTATTTATGAAAATAATATTTATTGTTATATGTATTGTTACATATAAAATATATATTGTTACATTGTTTTATATATTGTTATATATTTATAGTTATCTATTGTTATATATTTATAGGGAGGGAGCAGTTTGGAGGAATAAGCCACAGCAAAACTTATTTCCTCTTTAAAAAATAAAATTCACAGGCAAAAATAAGTTTAAACATTCCCCAAGCATTAAAAAAAAAAAAAAAAAGGGGGGAGATGCTGAGTCATTAGAGCTGTGAAGCTGTCCAAGAGCTCCTGGAGGTGGAAATCCACATTCCTGCTTGGATTGAGCCTGGCTGCTCCCAACTCTCCCTGTCCTGCAGCTCTCACACTCAGTTAATCTCCAGAGGATTAGCTGTGCCTCTAATAAAAGGTTTGCACTGGAATAATTTCCTTTTAAGACATCTGATTACAGAATACTTTAGCACATGGGTATTTTGGCCTTCAAAAGCTCTGCAGGTGCAGGAAAAATGTGTCCCCAGAAGCATCACCCTGTCCTGGGGACAAACCCAGACCTTGGTGGGAAGGGAACAGTGCAGATAATCTGAATTATTAAAGGTATAGGTGGAGGTGTATAAATCACCCATTTTTTTTAACACAGATGCTGGAACAGCAGTGAAACGCAGTAAGAAAAGTGAACAAAAGCTTAATCAGACAATTATTCATTTCTGAGACAAGCAGATCATTGTCTCATCCCACGAGAAGGTTTTTCCTGAGCCCAGCACCTGAAACTGCAAGCTCTGGCTGAAATGAAAGGACCATGGGCTGGTCAAAATAAATATTGAGGAGAAAATAAACTCTTGTGTTGGCTGAGGGCTGTGGTTACTTTTAACAGCCCTGCAAGTGCTGTGACCTGGAAGCTTATTTTGCTGTGGGTGGATTTTTATGGGCAATCACGCATCATTTAATGTGGGAGGTCATCTTGGAGGTTCCTAATTCTCCTACCAGTGCTCTCCTGAATAAAAAATGAAGCTGTTCCAGCGTGAGCTGGGGTAGGTTGAGGTGTCTGGAGAGCAGGAATGGAAGTGTTCCACCAAAGTTCAGAGATTACAGCTCTGTTGGCACAAGGAAAGCAGAGATGCAGCAGCAATATTTCAATAAATGTCAAAACAACTGAACTTTTACATTTGGGATGCTGTAAGAAATAGACCCAGATCTAATAAGACATCACATTTTGGCTTATCCCAGACTCATCCAATAACTCAAGTTGTAAAGAACAGGAGGGCTCCAAGTCTAAGCTTTTGGGCCAATCCTGAGCACAGGCCAGGCTGCTCAGGGCTTTATTCAGTTGGGATATTTATCCAGCTGTGATATTTTATCCAGCTGTGATATCTATCCAGTCGTCGTATTTATTTAGCTGTGATATCTATCCAGTTGTGATATTTTTATCCACCCATGATATCTATTCAACTGTTTTTATTTTGTCCAACTGTGAGACTGCTGCTCCATGAATTTGAACTCATATCAAACAAACATTTACAAATCACTCAAGGGATGAATACATGATACTCATCAGCACTAAATTGAATGGAAAAAAAAAAGTTGAATTAATGGCCTTACCTAAGAACAATCAGTGAGAATCTAATAATTTTAGTTATGTCATTGCCTATATCAAAACACCTGTCAAAAATACTATTGAGTGGGGCAAAAATTCTTTCAATACCCCATAGTTTACTAATTATAATATTAGATAAATTGATTAAAATTCCTGGACTAGGACAAGGATTAAACCAGACTTTAAATCACTACAGAAATAGCAGTACAGTTCCTCCTCTAAAATATGTATTTCTATTTTCCAGGAGTCCTCATCCTCATAGCCATGATCCTTTTCCCTGTGAATGTGGAAGGAAACAGGCTGTCTGAGGAGCTGGCCCACAGCTGTTCCACCTCTCTGGAGGCACACATTGGATCCAAGCACACCTATGGATATTCCTACTGGATCATGCTGCTCATCATCTTCCTGAACGTTGCCTCTCTCATCATCATCTATTTCTATGACCACGCCAGATATTCCAAGAAGAAAGAGCAGGAAAGACCCATAGAAAATGCACCAAAGGACGTTATTCTGTTTTAAGGACACTTTGGAGAAGGGGGTGTGAAGGAAGATGACTTTAATATGGACAGCAAATTCCCATTTGCTGTGTGCACACTTCAATTCCCAGACTGTTTTGAGGACACAAAAGCCTGGTTTGGTTTTAGCTGCTTTCTGGCCTGAGCAGGAAGATCATAGCCACTGTTTTTGTTGTGTGGGATTGGGATCTCAAGGGACAGAAAGACTGCAAACACCAGGATCCCTTGGGATGAGGAGAAATAGCCACTGAGGGGCTGCTGCTCCATTTTCTCCTTGCTCTGCTTAGGCAGCTCCTGCAGCCCTGGAGGCTCCTGGACACAGAAGCACTTGAGGCTAAAATCCACAGAACCCAGGGTGGAGTCCCCATGCCTGGAGAAATTTAAATGCTTGTGGAGGTGGCATTTGGGGAGATGGGGCACTGGTGGCCTTGGCAGCACTGGGGAATGGTTGGACTCCATGGATTTTCCAACCTAAATGATTCAACAACTCCACAACAGCAGAGAAACCCAATATCCACAGGTTATGAATGCATGGAACATCAAGAAATCCTGTTTGACCTTTGAGCACTGCCAAGAGCCAAGGGTAGAGGTCACACCTGGGACAGGCGTGCCCTCTCCACATGTTCTCCCTGGCACAAAGTGCCCCAGGGACATTATCAGGGTGATTTCTGGCCAGGGCCATCCCTTTGCCCAGTTTAAGTATTTATTGTGTGTATTTATTGTGAGTGTTTATTGTGCTCACAAAGACACACGACTGCAGAACTGCCCAGGAGTGGGGAGCTCCCTTCTCATTCCTCCCAGGGAAGTGGAGGAATCAGACTTGGGACAGATCCAAAGTGCAAAATCCTGCTCAGAGCACATGTTCAGCACTTCTGTTCCTTTGGCCCTCACCTCTGCAGCCAGGAGAGACTTTCTTTATTCCTTTAAAAAGACAAAAAAAGCCTCCTTTTCCTTTCCAGTGTGATTGTCAGTCGTGCTCCATAAATGTCCTGTGATACATGAGGTGCTCATGTGGAGATAAAAAAGCGTTTTGAAGGGGGGATGAGGAGATACAAAAAGTGAACCCTCACTATTTATGTCAGAAAAATAAAGTTTGGAGATGAAAGCCACCAGCACTTTGTGCAGCTGTGCTCTTTCAAAGGAACCAAAGCGGAGGGATTTTCCGTCCCGCTTAAAAGGTTGGTGAGGGCAGAGTGGGGAATAAAATAAAAACAAAAGAGGGTTTCTAAGACTTGAGGGGTGGCACAGGTCAATAAAATCAGGGCTGATCTTTGCTCTGCGTGCCTGGAAGGGCTGTAAACATTACAGTGGAGCCAAACATTTGCCAGTTTTGCTTTGGCTGCAAAAATTTTCACAGTTTCAGCGTTCGTCTGTCAGTGCTGGGCCCAGCCAGCATCTGTCACATGCCACAGCTCGGCTCAGAGTGGCCTGATGGAGGGATGGAGTCAGGATACTGCAGGAGGAGCAAGAATTCCTGCTCTGGAGAGGCCAGAGTGAGCTGATGGAGGGATGGAGTCAGGATATTGCAGGAGGAGCAAGAATTTCTGCTCTGGAGAGGCCAGAGTGAGCTGATGGAGGGATGGAGTCAGAATATTGCAGGAGGAGCACGAATTCCTGCTGTGGAGAGGCCAGAGTGAGCTGATGGATGGATGGAGTCAGGATATTGCAGGAGGAGCAAGAATTCCAGCTCTGGAGAGCAGGAGTTTCTCCTTGTCAGGGAGTTTCTACTGCATCTAAACACTGATTTGGGAAATAAAATAAATCCAGCCTTTGGATGGCTGTTGGGAGCACATGGCTCTGCTAAAAATCACTCTGGAGGTCTCTTGTTTGCCTGCAGACACCACAAATCCGCTGCGTAAGGAGGACTCAGCTGCTTTGATGTGAGTGCCAGATCAAAGGCACCACAACACTGAAAAAACCCGATTTAAACAGGAGTTCAAGTTGCAGGTGACTAACAAAGCTACATCGGGATCCTTCCTCAGGATGTTTTATTTCAAACTAAAGGCAGAATTTCCCTTCCCAAGCACAGAGAGCTGCGGGGTGGCAGATGCTGCTGTGGGGATGGAGCAGGGGGATGGAGGAGCAGCCACACATCCCTGCACGGGTGAACTCCCCCAACCCCAGCCAGGCACGGCAGGAGTGAACACACGGAGCTGTCACCGACTTTTCACCCTAAAATGCCCTAAAATGCTTCCCTAAATTTCCCTGCTAGCACTGGGAAGTGGCAGCAGAGCACTGCTGTGCAGTGAGGAATTTTAATTTACAAGGCAAGCTATAAATTATATTTATAACATAAATATATATTCTGTATACTATTATATACGTATTATATATTATATAATTTATATTATATGATATATACTCTATATACTATATAATAAATATATAATTTATTTATTATATTATATAAAGACTTTTATATTTTATATTCTATTATATAATACATAATATATTATGATAGTGTATTTTATATGATAATATAATAATAAAGGATTATAATATAATACGATATTATATTATATTAATACAGATAAAAAGAAGTGTGGCTGCTCCTGGGTCCCTGCAAGTGTCCAAGGCCAGGTTGGAGCACCCTGGGATAGTGGGAGATGTCCCTGCCCCTGGAATTGGATGAGTTCAGGGTTCCATCCAACCCCAAACCACTCTGATTTCTTTGATCCCGGTTTCTGGCTCTCCTCCCTTTCAGCCCCCAACTTGCCCCAGGGCAGCAGAGGAATATTTATTTCCAGCTCTCTGATACCCCTGTAACAGGCATCATTGGCTGTGTCTGTGATCCTAGGCTTGATTTAGAATATTGATTGGTAATTCCAGCGGCTCTCCCACCAGCAGAGATTGCTGAGCAGCAGGAGCTGCTGCCTCTTTAGTGGAATAGCTCCTGGGGGACAGGGATTGCTTTTATTGACTCTCTCTCTTTGCCTCTAGGTAACAGCAAAGCTGCACTGCTTCTCTCCTCCCCTATAACTGTGAATTAACCAGCTCTGCTGTGCTGTCCAGGAGCTGTGCCCACGTCAGAAATTATTTCATTTGCCTGCCTGGAGCTTTGCAATGTGTCTTATTAAATGTTTTCGGCTGCTGCTAAACATTAGGGTGACTGCTAATTTACCAAGTATTGAGGCTCCTCTGTGGTTTCATGAAAAAGTTGCCTTTATTCAGCATTCCTACTGTGTGGTGGGGTCACTTTTATCCAGTGTGAAACTTGCAGAGTGAACTAGGAAGATAAAATAACCTGATATAATTAAAATCACAGAATAACAGGATAGTTGGGGTGGAAGGGAGCTTAAAATTAATCTCATTCCATGGGCAGGGACACCTTCCACTGTCCCAGGGTGCTCCAACCCCTTGTGCACTTCCAGGGATCCAGGGGCAGCCACAGCTTCTCTGGGAACCTGTGCCAGGGCTCAGCTCCCTCACAGGGAACTATATCTTCCTAATATATAACTTAAATCTCTCCTCTTTCATCTAAAGCCATCCCTTCTTGTCCTGTGTCCCTGCAGAGAGCGAGGTGAGGATGTATGGCCCAGTTAATGCTCTTTACGGTTATTTCAGACCCTGCAATTCCATCAGGATCACTTTAGTAGAAGCGTCCAAGTGATTTACTGAGACAGAGAAAAATAAGTCACTTATGGAGTCAGAGCAACCATTAAGGACAGGTCAGCATGGTCTGGGAATGAGGATTGACTTAGATTTCTGCTTTGGGGAGTAAAAGAAAGAAGAGAGGGAGCAGATGGGAGCTGGGGGTGCCTTGCTGACAATCCCCCCTGGTTCCTCCCCACTCCAACTCAGCTTTCGACATTTCTGACCCGGGCACAAGGTGGATGGTGGAGCGGGAATCACCTTTCGGGCATTTTGGGGCAGGATCCTTCCCCCAAGTGCTCAGACACAGCTCCGGGGGAAGGCAGCACCTCAGGGCCTGGCCTGTGAGGAATGTGGGAAATACCCGGGGCGGATAAACGGGGAGCTCGAGTTTCCCCTCAGGAGTGGATCGGGCTGACAGCGGCAGCTGCTCCTCTGCACCTGAGGGGGAACGGCCGCCATTTCTGCTCATTAAGGGTTGAGAACAGCTCCGATCATTCCCTGCTTGCCAAGAGCCAGGCCAATTCCTCCTGAGCTCCTAAAACCTGATACAGGCTTGGGTCAAATTGCATTTTTCCCCCCCGCTTTTTCCCCCTCCTTTTCTCCTTACCTTTTCCTCCCCCTTTTT
>VWZU01019389.1:619137-633351 GCA_013397095.1 Sterrhoptilus dennistouni | reverse complement strand
AAAAAAAAAAAAAAAATTGGCTCAGTCTCTGTCCTTTAATTACTGGGTGCCTGAGGAAGTATTTAGGGAAGTAGTTCTTTCCAGTTCTCCCTGTTCATGTGTGTTGATTTGTAGAAAATCACTGATCCCAGGTTAAATCCAAATGGTTGAGTTAGGAATAGATCCTAGCAAGGCAGCATTTGAGAGGCTGCTCCAGCAGTATAGTGAAAGGTGCACCAGGGAGATGGCATAAGCTGTCTGGAATATGAGTTATCCACAGAGATCAGTGCAAACAAAAGTTAGCATGTTCTTCGTCTGGCCAGGTCTGAGTCAGCTCCTGTTTGAAGCTGTGTTCTGAATGAGGATGATTCTTTTTGCCTGTATTTCCTAGCAACTCACGTCCAAAGATTGTACAAATCACTTTGACAACAGATGTTCACTTGTTGGTATCTACTATTCAAAGTTATTTTTGTCCCTTTTGAAGGTTTGTTTATTAAATTCAGCCAGTGATTAAACACACAGTCAGTAGAAAGATGCAGTTACACATGTCAAATATGTATTGCACTTGAAATTTGGAAAGGAAAACACATACCATATTTTCACGTGACTAAATGGGAGGCTGAGGTGGATGGAGGTTAAAACATAAGGGTAGAGTAAGGGCGGGAAGGGAGAAGAATAATTCCTAGAAATGAACCTTGTCTGTTGGGGAGACTAGAACTGTGATCTCTCCAAGAAAGCCTAGAAAGTATAAACCATGCTTGGAGTGACAAATAGTGTTTTGCCATTCTTAGATCTGTAATACTGTAACAGTTGTATTTATTGCAAACTTTCATTCTAAGAATGAAGTAAAATTTCCTGCTTTTTGTCTGGAGTTTGGTTTGATGTTGTGGGCTTCTTTTTGGAGGGGTAGGGGGCTGGTTTGTTTTCCAGAGAAGTAAGAGAGGTAAAAAAAAAAAAGCCTGCAGAACTCTACTGGACTAGTAGACTAGTCTCAATTCTTGTCTTTATTCTAACACAGCTTTTGAGTGTGCCCAAGAGTATTTTGACTTTTCTGAGGTGATCCATTTTACTCTGGTGATATATTTTACTTTCTGGAGGCTTAGTAGTTTTGGGAGGAAGGGGCTTTTTTTTGGCATTTCTGAGAGAAAATATGGGAGTGTAAGGAATTTTCAATTATTCCCTTAATAGGATAAGTGAAGAGTTCCTCTTCATTGTAACATGAGTCTTGATTATGGAGAATAGAATCTTTAAAAGTTCCTACTTCAAATAGGTGGTTTTCAAATGTTTTCTTTCTTTGTAAAAATCAAAAACTTGTCTTAATAAATTTTCACTGAGAATGAAGAGTGGTTAAAAAAGGAATCAGAGCTTTGGAGAATCCTTTCTGCAGTATTTTGTGATAGGATATTCAAAGACTGTCCTGGAATCCATCTGAAGATGACAGTACTCTTTATTAACACTACTTTTTCTTCCACTCCAAATAATGAAGTTGTTTCCTGGTAATATACCCTAGCATATCAAAAAGTAAGCCTTCTTGCACTGGTTGGATGTTTCTCTGGGTTACTTTGATGTAGCAGTTGTCAAAATAGCATGTCTGGACTCAACCTGGAATTTGAGCTCTATCCTTCATCTGCTGAGAAGATTCCCATCCAAACTTAAGCAGCATCATTAACCTTGACAGACATACTTCATCCTGTGACATACAAGTGGTTACCTGAGAAAATAGTTTAGGGGAGCTGCCAACATTGTACATAGTGAGGTGTTCAGTATTGACAGCTGGGAGCCACACTTGGATATCTGCCACCACGTGGAATTAAGCTTGAGAATTATTTGCTCCATAGTTCCACTTGCTAAGTGCCTTTCTAGTACTGAATTAAGAGCTCGGTCTAAATTGTATAGATTTGTAGGCCTATTCCCCTTTGGGGATAGGAAAGCTATAGGATGTTAAAGGATCACTTCTAGAAATCTGCTGATTTCTAGGACATTTAAATCAGGTTACATTCTACCTTATATTCTTTCATAAGTGTGGGGAGCCAACAGGAATGTAAGCATGTTTTTACAGACATAGCAGAAGCAAAAGAACTGTCTAGAATTCAAGAAAATTTTCAGGCATGTGCTGTATTCATAAAACATGAACTATGTATTTCAGAGTTCTGCTAGTGATAAACTGAGCCATCCCTCTGTAGCCTAAAGGGAGCCTTGGCCAAAGAATCTAAACAACAAATGGCAAAAGTCAGTTTACTAATCATCTGGAGAGTTCTAATAAAGCACAGTGGAGCAAAACCTAGATCAAAATTTTATAAAAATACGCAGGCGTATGTCTTGACTGCCTGTGTGGCTGCTCAAGAAGCATTCCTTGGAATTAAGTGGTCCTTGGTGGTGTGGTAAAATCGGCCCCTTGCATGAACATGAGACCTTTTATTAAAGTCTCCTGCTCTCCCAAGTTGCCTTGAATGTCTTGTTTATGGACGTCTGGTTATGATGTGACTACAGCACTGCTGAGGAATACACCTAGTGCAGGTAGCTGGGCTTGAAAGCTGCTCATTGGGATGCAAGTTGAGCTCTGAGTGGGAGCCCAAGACAAGATATCAGGAGCTGCCAACCTTTGGTATAAGAAAGGGCGTGAAGATGGGTGGTGCCAGCCAGGTGAATGGACACTTGAGAGACACAGCAGAAGCCAGGAATTGCTGACTGTTTGGATACCAAAGGAAATGAAGACCTGAGACCCAGCAAGGTGGATGGACATGGAGAAGAGGGGGCAGGAGCACGGGGAGACGGGATAAAAGCCCGGTGGTTCCTTAGTGAGAGGTTCTTCCTTGGAGGCACCAGCTTGGGCTGTGTCTCTGGTGCTGCATGGACAATAAATGGATTTCTGGAACAAAGCATCTGAAATTCTGGAGGAAACCTGCTCTGACTGGGTGAGTGGGGAGCCAAGCGAGGCTCCCATCAGGTCACTGGAGCTCCCTGCTGGGAAGGGGCTTCACTCCCTGCACTGGACGCGTGGCTTTGGGGAGTGTGACTGCCAGGGAGCCTGTGAATGGCAAGACTGGGAAATTCTCTTAGCAGCACTTGATAAATACATGATGTCACAGCTTGAGCTGCCATGCAGTGTGCTCAAGAGACCAGTGCCACTTAGGGCAGCAACACCACCATATGTTTGACTGTCAAGGCAGGGCAAGTGCTGTTCTTTCATGTGGTAGCTGTAACTTGTAGAACTTGTGCATTTAATCAGTAATTAAACCTCCTGTATGATTTGTATACCCTGTCAGAGCTGCAACTCTCTACTCCACTAGTCTTTTCACTAACTGGAGATTTATCTCTATTTTACTCACTGGGAACATCCTCATCTATTGACTTTTTATGGTCCCAACAAAATCAACCTTCCCTGGTGTCTGGGTGTCATGCTTCTGATTGATAGGTGGGAATTGGCACATACATGGTAAGGATATAGACATTTATGATCATCTGATTGGTCTGTTCTAGTATCAGGGTTATGTTTGTCTTGTGCTAAGAGTTCTCAGGCTCCTTTTTTAAGATCTGCCAGCAAGTCTAAAGTGCAGCATTTTTATCAGTCTTCTTAAATTTTGTTTAAAAGTTTTCTAGTCCACTCTTTGTATATAGATAATTAACCTTTTATAGCATTGTTTAGGAATATTACAATGTTAGTTTAAACTGTTGGTTTTTAGTCAGAATTTTAATAAGTATTGTGGATTTCAGGGAACATTTTGGGGAAGTTTCTAGTAAAGCTAGGGAATTTGCAATTTCCCTGATTGCCTCTGACTTGCTTTTAGAGTTAGCTTTCCCCTAAGCATACAAGGTAACAAGAAATAACTATGCTCCCAAATGTTTCCTCTCTATCTTTGAAGGGTCTAAGAAATGGGTTATAGACAAACCAGCAGCTTTCTTTACTTTCTTCAAACTTCAGGAACTGTTCTTTCTTCCCATCTGCTGCTTGTCTTACCAGTCTATACTACTTCTCTGTGTTTCTATATAGATATATATATTTGTGTATATAAACATGGGGGAATGCTACTAATAAATAAAATCTAGTATATATTTATATCCACAAAACGTAAGGCAAAGAACAAGTAAAACCACTTGCTGCTTTATATCTACTAAAAATGATGAGGAAATGGAGAAGGAATCACTAATTTGACACAACAGCATTGCATGTGTATTTCTTCATTCTCACTGGTGGTGTCTGTGAAAGTAAGTTCTTCCAGGAAAACTTGTTTGGAAGAGAAAGAAAGTTTGGTTGGAGTTGGTTGGTTTGGTTTTCCTGCTCTTTCTAAAATCTGGAAATTTGTAGGGTGAGCTTTTCTGCCTTAACTAGACTGCAAACATGGGAAGATGCCAGAATACTTGGGGAGTGGTGAGGAGTGCAGTTGGACAAAATGGGGAGAGGATGTGGATAGAATCCCTTAATGGATGATGAAAGAAAGTGTGAACAGTTCAAGTAGTTCTGAAGTCACAGATGGTTGGAAGCATACAAAAGGAAAATGTTGTATTTTTTCCTAGGGATCTGCTATTACAGTTGGGATACTGGGTGAACAGTTATCTTGCCACAGCCCTTCTTCCTACATGCTCATGCAGGAATCTCCATCAAGGAATTGGCTGGCTATGCTATATTAACAGAGTTAGGATGGCTTAAATATCTAAAGAAAGTTTAGTGTCATGAAACTGCTTGTAATTGATTTAGTAAGATGGTTCTTGCTGTGGAGTTTGCCCCAGTATATATATTTTCTTAGATGATTGGGCTGTTATTTTATAGTGAGTGCAACATTGCGTTAAGGTAAACTAAAACTGATCTAAGTTCTGGGTTTCTCATAGTTGAAATGTGCAGTTGACTTACCCTGTAGCTTTCTTGTTCTGTCTTCTACTTAGAGACTGCCGTACTGTAATATAAACTCATCTCGTTCCAAGATGCCTTGCAAGCTGAAGTTAGTACTATATACTGTTGCCTACTGGTTAAAATTCTCAGACTCTGTTGTGCTCATTTTTCCTTATTGAATTCCTATTGAATTCAGGTAAAAATGGAATAGTTCAGTTGGAAGGTATCTATAACAATCATCTAATCCAACTGCCTTGATAACTTCAAAAAATTAAAGCATGTTTCTCAGGACGTTGTCCCAGTGCCTCTTAAACATTGTCAGGCTCAAAGCATTGACTACCTTTTTAGGAAGCCTGTTTCAGAGTTTGACCACCTTCTCAGTAAAGAAATGTTTCCTGATGTCCAGTCTGAACCTTCCCTGGTGCAGCTCTGAACTGTTCCTACATGTCCCATAACTGATCTGAGAAGAGATCAGCACCTCTCTCTATGTTTCTCCTCAGGAAGCTGTGGAGAGCACTGTAGTTGTTCCTCAGTCTCCTTTTCAAACTACACAACATCAAAATCCTCAGTCACTCCTCATAGAACATCCCTTCCAGCCCTTCCACCAGCTTTGTTGCCCTCCTCTGGACACATAAAAGGACCTCAATATTCTTAAATTGTGGACCCGGCACTGCACACAGCAGTCAAGCTGAGGCCACACCAGTGCTGAATACAGAGGCATAATCCCCTCTCTTGACAGGCTCGTGATGCTGCATTTGATGCACCCCAGGTATGGTTTCACCTCTTGGATGCCAGGGCACACAGCTGCCTCACACTGATGGTGGCAACCAGAAACACCAGACCCCTTTCTGCAGGGCTGATCTCCAGCCACTCCTCTCCCAGTTTGTCCTAGATGCAGAATTTGATATTTGGACTTGTTAAATTTCACATCATTGATTATTATCCAATGCTCCAATCTATCTAGATCCTTCTGCAAGGTCTCTTGTTTCTCTAGAGAGTCAACAGCACCTCCCAGTTTGGTGTCATCAGCAAACTTGCAAATAGTGTGTTCAACTCCACAGAATGTCAGCTTGGGACAACTGAGACATTTGGCTGCCTCAACTGAGTCGATAGAGCTTAATGACAGAAATTTATGGTTCAAGTAGGAAAGGAAATAGAATTAAAACGTGGATTTGAAGGCAAAAGTTCAAGGTCAGCTTCAGAAACATCAGAACACATAGGTGTTTTAAGAGTGTGTTCTGAGGTAACTGTTCATTTTGCTCCTTAATATAATAATTACCTTTAAGTGTTTTAAAATTCTGGCTATAATTGTTTGCAGTAACAAATGTATAATATGAAAGGCTTGTGTGAACTTCTTCTGAGCTAGTGTGCAAGGAAGTGCATCTGTTGCATTGTTATATGTAACTGTCTTTCATTTGAGTGTCTAATTGAAAGGAGAACTGGAAGAGCTTCTGGGGTATTAGATAAATGTCATATCTTTACAGATGGCAATATAATAATTTGAGATATCCTTTTTATGAAATACAAAGTTTTCATAATTTTAATGGGATAAATATGATTTTTATTACTTAAGTAATAAAGGAAACTCAGTGGTCCCAAAACTTAGCATGATGTGTTTTGTATTTACTATTCTGGAATAGAAGTTAAGTAGTTGCCATGTTTGAACAGTTGGTGGCTCCAATGCTTTGCAGCTATGACAATACATACTGCTGAAACAAGTTCAATTCTAGCTGTACCAAACTAGTTAGAAGTGTAAAAGGAAAATTGGATTCAGGAACTCAGTAAATAGCCAAATGCTTGCAACTTGCATTTTAAGCTACTAGGTAAATAGCCCCATTTTTAGTTCTTAGATGAGCATAAATCCACTATTGCTGTCTAGCTTAAGATAAATTACAAAGGGGCTCCTTTACAAAGTGCCAGTTCATAACCAGTAGCAATATTACTAAAAACGGCATAGCTGGCAGCATCCCTGCTCCATACTGCCGATTTATCCAGGCAGGACAGTTGACAGCTATCCTGACCAAGAAAAACGAGGGAGAAAATAATCAATCCATTTCCAGAAAAGAGGCAGAGATGAGCATGTGGACAGTCTTTAAACTGGGACTTGCTGAAGTTCTTATGTACCTGAAAGGGAAAGTACTTCTGTTTGGGTGTGGAAACAAAAGATTTAGTGGGCACTGGCACTTGATAAAGCAAGATGACAACTTCTTAACAGAAGAGCAGGTGCTACTTTTAGCTGTCTTTTCAGTCATTGCAGGAACATTTAATAAACACAAAACTTGAAGAGGAGGAAAAAGGTTGTGAAAAATGTTAGTTCTAGAAGTGTGGAGAAAGTCTTTGATAAATGTGTAGACATGAGACTTGAAGCTTCTGGTGATTATTTTTTTCCAGTTTTTTGACCCCCAGAAATATCAAGAGATAGAACATTACTCCACAGGTTTTCCATATTCTAGAGAAAAGGAACATGTAGAATTTATTTTTGTTTATCAGTGTTGAAAAACGACAGTTTGTCTATTTTTGATGAAATACTTGTATTATGCCATCCTGAATTAGTGTCGGTACTGTGTTACTGTTTTCCTTTCTGCCTTGTTTTTTATCTGGATTGTATTACCATGCGTTGTTCTTGAAACTTCCATAGTTTATGGTAGAAACAGCAGTGCGGGACAATCACAGGGAATGCAGCTTGCAGGTACAGCATGGCCCTCTGCATCAGAGTGAGGTTAAGAGCAGTTTGAGAAGACACAGTGAATGGAATCATATAGTCACCCAGAATTACATGCAAGTGCAGTCTGGGTGTAGCATTTTCTTTCTGTACAGTTGAATGTTAAGTGCTAAAGAAGTTCTGTTTGGGGCTAAAAAAAGGGGGAATGATTTGAGGAGTCTTTTATAATGTGCAAAATTAATAAGACCCTTCATTTTTATTTCCTTCTGTTTCTGGAGGAGATGAACAAAAATAGCCCTGCTGATCACAATTTGCATGTCCATTTTGATTCCTGTATAGCATTATACTATCTTAGCAATATTTCATCAGACAACATATGCTACCAAAGTGAAACAAAAAAAAACCCAAATCAGTTCAATACCCTCACTTTTATTTTTCTTTTTAAATTAGGATTTTTGAACTCATTTCTTTATAATAAAGTAATCTAAGAGCTGCACTTGAAGATAAGGCTGGAATATAGTTAAGAGATATTTACTGGAGAACTCCCTTAGCTTTTCTTCTAAGCCTATAAAATTCTTTCCAAGTATGTTCTGTGATCACTTTTTCCTATTTTTAATAATATTTCTATATATTGATAAATTTTACTGAAACCAGGTAGTACTAAGATTGAACTTACATGCTTGTATTATCTACACACTACTGTGGAGCAGCCAGTGGATAACAGCAGACTAACATCTCAAAGTATTTACATGCTGCACTGACTAATTCCTGTTCCTACAGTGGTCTCCAAAGTTGCTCACATGTAATACATAGCTTCCATGAAATATATGTTAATGCTGTTGAGAAGATGGGAAAACACATCAATCTGAGATGCTCATCCAGGACTAGTCAGCTCATTAGTGGAGATCAGTTTGGTTTCAGTTTGTGAAAGATTTTGTGTCTCTAAGAAAAAAAAAAATAGGTCTTTTTTGTGGCAGTAAGATGTAGTAGGAGAATTCATGGTATCTACGTATTTCCTTACTGATGCTATTTTTTTTTCTTTTATAAGGACCTTGGCCTTACTTTTTCCAGTGGTTTCATTTTGCTGTTTAATACTAAATAAGAAATAAACTTGAAGTACATTTCACAAGTAGTTCAGGGATAGCAGTATTCATGAAACCTTGTGTGGTGAACGGCTTTGGTATTCACATTATTTCCACTTGAAGATTTGTCCTGTAACTGAGGCATTTTGGATATCTCATACCTATACAGCAATGAAATACCTATTAACAAATAACTGTAGGCATTAGGCATATAGCCATTAATATCATTACACAGTGATTTTTATTTTTAAAAAATTAAATAGAAGATTGGAAACTGATTTCAAATTGTGAATTTCATTATCAAGTTAATAAAGTTTTTGTGTGCTGATGTAAGTTGTGTCCTGATAGATACAGACTGGTCCATAAAAAGACCACATGATGTGGTTCAGCAGGAGGTTCAACAGCCTTTGAATAGAAATCTGTGGCTTATTTTCTGTATTTATAATCCAGGAAAAGATCAGTGCTAGCATTTTTAGATTGAATTCTTGGTCCTGTGTAGAAAAGGTATCCCACTTGGTAGACTGGTGTTCTGGTTTTCCCCAGATAAGCTGTTACAACTATTGCAGTGCATGTAAGATAATATCAGAGATTCACTGCATAGCCTTGCCACTCCAAAGATCTATCAGTATCTTGCATGTTGACTTGGGTGAGGTGGGAAAGTTTGGATCTGTGTCAAGCAGACAGAGATAGCCAGTCACTCGAATCTTGAATGTGTGAATGATATTAAAGAGAATGAAGATGACTACATTAATTTTCTTTGGTAATTAGATACATCAGATTAACAGAGTTACTGTGTTTTGGTCTAATTTCAAGACCTCGTACGAATTCTTTACCTTAGTGTGTCTATTCAGGGGGCTCCTAATGGGTAAGGTAGGTTACCTGTTCAACATTGGCAGCATGTAGCTCCTAGTAATCTAAAAATAGATGCCTGAGAGTTGTTACTAATGGAAACTTAAACCTATACTGACTTTCAGGAGTGCCTAGGTCTGTCCTGATTTTTAAAATTAAAAGAAAATAAGAGATTAAGAGTGTTCGCCCCAGAATATCTAAGGAAGTCTCCATGGAAACAGTGTACCTAGCAGTAAGGAGAAGTGCTTTTGAAAGTAAATGGCTGACTGCTGAGCTATGTTTGAAGTATAAATTATTAAATGAATAAAACCTTTATGAAAATAGATGTGCAATTACCTTCTGGATACAGTACTCTGAAATGAGCACTGGAATTCGGAATTACTGTGAAGAACGGAAGCTGTGCCTGTATAGGCAGGATCTCAGGTCTGCACTTCTGCACCTCTTTCACTTTAAGGGGGCAGTCAGTACTGCAGAGCTCGGGGGCTGGGAGGTGTGGTGGTGGATGACGAGGAGAGGACCTTTCCCCTACCCCCGTGTCCCCAAGCCCAGGGAGCACCTGCGGGAGCGGGACAGTCCCCGGCAGCAACAGGCAGGCACAGCACTTCCTCGGCTCTGCCTGCCAGCGCCTTTCCCTGGGTGACGCTGGCTGCCCGGTTTCACCGGGAAGATGAAGAGCGTGTACAGAGTTATGGAGAGGCCGGGAGCTGGGACAGAAGGGATGCTGAGACTGTAATGCGCGGGGGAAGCCTCAGCTGAAGTTAATGGAAGAACAGCATTTGCTGCGTGCTTGGGGACGGGAGGAGCAATGCTGGTGGTCTGTGATTGTTGAAGATGTACCTGCTCATCACAGGGGCATTGGAGTAGAGGACCTTTAAACGTCCCTTCTAAAATTTTGATCGTAATGTACTCCTCTGTGGTCTGCATCTGCTGCCCCAGTGTTCTCTCTCTCATCTGTCCCTACCTGAGTTCTCAGCTGACAACTCTTTGTTGTTGCAAGCCTGAAACAATAATACGTTTTTTTCTTTAAGAGTTCAAAAAGATTTTCAGTTAAAATTAATTTCTTTTCCTTCTTTAAAAAAAATAAAAATATTCCAACCACCATTTTTGAGAATTTATCTCAAAATCAGGTAAAACTTTTGCAAGACTAGTATTAACTCTTTCAGCTCTACTTTTAATGAACCATTAGATGAATTAAATTTAAGAGTTGTGTGTGGAGTTCTACAGGCCTCGCTAACTTTATGGTATCATTGGTAATGTGGCACTGTTATGAATACAAATGCTGTGTAGCTTTTAGTCCTACTTTATGAGCTTTATTATCCCAACCTAAAATAAGATAACTGGGGTTTTGTTTTTGGTTTTGGCTGTGTTTTTTTGTTTTGTGGGGATTTTTTTCTTACTATCTATAAAATCATTATAATAGTTCTGTATAACTTAAGAAAAAGTTGGTGATTTGTTGTGTGGTTGTTGTTTTGTTGTTCCTTCCCATGCTGTTGCTGTAACTTCAGGAAGTTCTATTTCATTGCTAGGATCCCTACTCTGTTCAAAGCTATATAAAAATCAAAAGGATAGTATCAAAACCAAGAACTTACAGAGAGCATGTATTAAATCAGAAATATTATTTGACACTGGGAGATAATGTGAACATGCCAGTCAACACAGACACTAGCATATCTTCTTAATCAATAAAGAACTTCCTTTACTATAGTACATATAAAAATAATAGTTAAGACACTTATACTTCTAAATCACTCTTCAAATCCTTTGTTTTTACTATGAGGCAGTTTAATAGATGTTTGAACTTTCAGATACATGAGACAGAATACATGTGGCAGCTGGCGGCGGTGGTGGGCTATGGGGGGGAAGAGCTGTCTCCAAGTTCATTTCAGAACTTGAAGATGGAGACAGGTGCTGTAGTCCTTTAGAAGTAGAAACTCCCCTTTGCATCCTGAGATGGGACTACTTAGAAGGATATGCAATCGAAGCCAAGCGAGTTGTGTTTGACACAATAAGGAATATGAGAAAAGTGATCGTGGTCAAAGCAACAGGTTGGAAAGGGTTATTTGTGTAGTAGCCCTCTGAAGGGATGAAAACAGGAAAGGTGCCACAGCCATATGAAGTGTTTTCAGTTGTTACAAGATGACAGTCCAAAGGAGAATGTCATTTGTGTAGATGAGGAGGAAACTTAGCTGTGTGCCAAAAAAAACAAAGCTTCATTTTAGCTTCCTGTGATTTAGAAGGATAAATTGAAGATCCTCCTCTGGCATTGCACCAGTATTTCAGGTAATAGAGTGGTATTGTTTGTGATTAAGGAAAAGAGGCAAAGGGAGAATTTGTAGAAGGGGTATTAAGTCATCTTGTGCTAACGGCTAGATATCCATGAGGAGCCATCAGGTGTGTATGTTAAGGCTTTGGCCAAGAAGATACAAGTCTAACCAATGCTAATGTTCTCTCATAAACTTCATATGTATGTATATATATTCTCATGTTAAAATGAGAGGAGTTCTTCTGCAAACCTGCTCCATCCCAGGTATCTCACAGGGTCACATCCTCCTTCAGGTGTCCACCTGCTCTGGCATGGGATTCTCCATGGGCTGCAGGTGGATCTCTTCTCCATCATGGACTTATTCACAGGTCACAGTGAATATTCACAGTCCTTTCAACTTATTCACAGTCCTTTCAACTCAAGTTCAGACTGAAGTTCCAGCCTGTCCAGTACAGCAGGACAGGAGCAGCAGCCACACTGGCCACCTGCTGTCCCATGGAGGCACAGCTGCATGGCTGTTACCAAAGCATTCCCAGGCACCATACAGTAAGGTGATAAGCAGTACAGCACTACAGCTGGCAGCAAAAGCAAAATATATCCACTAAAAAGCACTTGATTCAAAATACAGTCACAGAAAGTGAGACCTATGGCAAGAGAAAGGAGCTTGCTCATTACTAGCTAAACAGCACTAGCAAATATAAATTCAGTCTAGTATATCCTAGAATAATTAATTCATGAAACTTGTTAGCTAAAATACACATTTTAAGACTAAAATCAGGGAAGCTTTGAAGCATAAAACCTGAAATTAAATTCAATCTCCTAATGAAGCCAAAAATAATTATTTCCTTCACACTTCCTATTCTAAAGTTATTAACAAAAAATAAAAATTGAAAAACCAACTCTCCAAATCCCCCAACAAATAAAAACCCACTTCAGCTTTTGGACTAAAGCAGAGTTGTTTTCATCTTGTAAATCTAGTTAAAACACGTACATTCAATTTTGTACCAAAAACCTCCCTTTTCCCTTAAACTGTAGAGTTGAAGGACAGAGGTTTCTCTGAATTGCTATCAGTAGAGGGCTGGTTCTGTTCAAAGCAAAGAGGTTCTAGAAATTTCCCAACATAATCTGTTGCTGTAGGCAAACTTACATGTGGTTGTGGGATAAAGGAGAAATCTGTAAATAGAAATACTTACATGTTTTTCTTAGCTTGCAAGATTTTTTCCCTGAGTACTAATACTTTATTTTCATAAGTACAGCACTGTGAGTGCTGTACATCTAGCGTTAGGTGTGGAGGAAGACATTTCATAATTTCCAGAATTTGCTCTGCCATCTTCAAGTTGCTGAATAAGATCTTACGTTCTCTGGCTCCCATGTTCAGGTTGTTTTCCCCAGTGATATTTTTCAATATTTAAAAGAATATTTTACTAAATGACAGGGGGTTCACTGCCTACTACCAGCTTCTACACAAGACATTGCAATGCATCTATTTATTTATTTTAATCTAAACCAAATCTTTTTATTTGCAGTAATCTTTTTATTTGCCGTAGTGTGCTTTATCAAGAAGATTGTAACCTGTCATCTGTGTTCACCCTTTATTACATCAGTGTATAAGACCAGTAGAACAAATTCTGTTAAAGGATCTTTCATATCATCTATGTTGGAGCTTGCTGACAGAAGGGAGTTGCCAAGCCCTGGAGTATGGATAATTCAGAAATACTAGTTCTGTCCCCCTCGTATGAACTGTCATTCAGTGGACTGGATAATGACATTGTTTTATTGCTTTGTGGTTGATCTCTAGTGCAAATTTTAATAACTTATGTTTCGGTTTGTTAACTGTATTCAAATGTGTGTAACAATCTACACTTAGAACTGGTTTTGCAGTCTTGTGTTGAAATTGCTGACACGGATTGAAGATGTCTTTAAATTGAAAGCTTTATGTTTTACAGTGCTAAATGATCACTTCCAGTTTTGAAGCAAGCTAAGAAAGAATTCTGGCTGTAAGGGGTGACATTTAAAATTTGTGCATGGAGAAGACTATTGACTTTGGCATCAAGAAAGCTGTTCAAAAGATAACCTGATGCCTCCCACCTGCTTCCTTGGCTGCTCTAACAGTTCTCATCGGACTTCAGCTCGTAGACAGGACAGGGGTTTGTAAATTGGTCCCGTGTCACGTTTGCCTCAGGAAACTGAAACTTTTGAAGATGCCTTGAAGACTGCCGAATTCTCGGAACTTTAGTCAGAAAAACCAGTTTGCCATTTGAAGCCAAACCGAATGGGGTACCTTACTGACAGTGTTACGCCTGTTGCTAGCAGTTCCCCAAAGGGCTACAAAATTATTTTTTTCTTTTTCTTTTGCGTGTTTGTGGGTCGAAATTGCTCCGCTACCATGCTATCGGTTCCTCTGCCCTTGGGTTTCTCCTGTGCAGCCCACACTGGCAGCCCCCCGGGAGTCCGCGGTGGGGAGGGGAGGTTTCCTCGTCCCAGCCCCGACAGGGCTCAGGGCAGCGCCTCTCGCCGCCGCGCCGGGCGTGGGGCCCCTCCTCGGGCGGGG
>VWZU01019389.1:421205-618950 GCA_013397095.1 Sterrhoptilus dennistouni | reverse complement strand
GGCGGGCGGGGTCGTGGCGGGGCTTGGCCCCGCGGGCAGATCGGGTGCCTCGCTTCTCCCCGCGGCAACATCGGGGTAGCCCCTTAGTCAAGAGAGAAAACTCTCTTCTCGGGCTGTGGGCTCTGGAGCACCCCGACACCTGCCTGAAACCCGCTTGTGCCCACCCAGTTGCGCTCCAGTGAGCCGGCTCCAGCTGGGCTCTCCCGCTCCCAGCCGGCCGTGGGCAGGCACAGGTACATCCAGCGCGGACCTGGGGGCTGGGACAGCCGCCGAACTGCGCCTGGGGCTGCTGGAGGTGCCCTGCTCTGAGATGGGAATCGCTTACACCGCTGCGAGTGGTCGTGCTGCGTGTTTTCCGTGCTGGATATCTGCCTGTCACCTCAATGTAGTAAAATTCCCGCAAAGTAGTGTCTTTATGGCAGTTTGAGTATATATAGCGTTTCTATCGACAATGAATTTTAAAGTAGACGCTGAATGACGCTGCAAAGCACGGATATATAAGGTGTACGTTTTTAGGTTTGAGGCTTTGTACCCAGGTTTGTGAGAACCTCAGTTGAACTCAGAGAATTAAAATGCAAGTATTTAAATGATCAGCGATATAGGACGAGAAAACAACTCTTTTTTTTCCACATCTGTAAAGTGTGTTCATGTTTGGATGACAGGTTAACTAGTAAATGTGAGTCAGTGTTTTTTTGACAGAAAATGCAACAAAAGCTGAATTAATGTTCCCCTCACTTTAAAATAGTAATAGGTAGCCTCACTTCTTTTTTTTTAAAGATAATTTGTGTGGTTCTTGTTAACTCTGCAAGTTGAGATAAGGCATACGAGGTTTATTTTAAAGGCATCCCTCTAAAATACAGCTTTTAATGACTCTAGCTTTAAATGTGACAGATAATGCTTAGCACAGTCAATATTGCAGTGTATAGCTTACAAATTGGAGTATTATATTTATTACTAGTACATTTATCAACATGTATTATTGTCTTCTTGCATTGTCCTAACCTAAAGATTTTATAATTATCTTTAATAAAAAGAAAATAAACACTTCAGTTGGAAAGCCTGATGAGACAGGTACTGTGCACATGAGGTGTCTGGAAAGTGAAATCTGAGTTACAGCCCTGTTGGCAATTTAGGTTTTTTGTGCTGATTATTTGTGTGAATAATCTCAGTATGAATGATATGTTACCACTTTATCTATGTTCTTCTCGTTCCACAGCCTACTGTAATTTTTATGCTTTCTCTGTCATTGTAATTTATTTTGATTACTATACCATTAATTTGTGTACTAGGGATAGGGAGGAAATACATTGACTGGAGAAAAGAACTATTGTACCTTATATATGTTTCTTCTGCTCTGCTCTCCAATTTCCTCCTTTCCCCTATAATATTTTTTATACCACCACTTACTTTCTTTTTTTGATTTTGACTTCTCTGCATTTCCTGTTCACAGGAAAAGCCATGTTTGAATTGCAAGAATATAAAAGAATTCCATTCTGTGCTGCTGCCCTTGCCAACTGTGGGCAGCAGGAGGTGTGGTACAGCTGCATGGTCAGCAGCCTTTCACTCTTTGAAGGAATTACATTGCTGTGGGCAGCCAGAGTTCTTGTTCTGAATAGCACTGATCTCAGATATCATGAAACAAATTATTGGCAAGCAGTAAAATAAATCCAGAACTGGCAGTGAGAAGAAAATGGGGATTAAATGAGTATTTTAGAAAGTTTAGGTGTGATTAAAGGTATTTGTAGGCTGAAAACATAATGTGAAGAGAAATGTCAGGTTTTGCTACTGATCTTCTATGTTAAGCTTTCTTTTGAGGCAAGATGTAAAAATACTTTAAAAACTTTTCTGCTGGCCCTAAGAAATGTTTGTGTATAAGATGCACACATGCACCTGTGTATAAGATGCACACATGCACCCTTACAGCACTTTAATTTTAGTGCTGAAATGTGGGGCATCTGGTGGCATTTTAATTTTCTTAGAGTTTCCATGATGTTCCCAGTGGGGCTGAGAGATGCAATAACTCTGAGAAACTTATATCTTTCTGGTAGTGCAGTGTGTGGGATACCTTTGGCATCTTACTCCAAAGTAAGTGTGCTCCTTGTGGGCAACCACGAGCTACAGCATTATCAAATGCAGGTGTTGTCTTCAGAATAAGTGGCATAAGTGCCTCAACTGCTTTGCCTTTGTGTCTTTATTTTAGTGGTACCTCAGACATAACTTCTTAAAGAGCACTTTCATTTAGTTGTCTCAGGCTGAATCTTTGGGGTGTAGTAAAATCACCAGGTGAAGAACAGCAGGAATGCTGGTTGATACATGGTTTTGTATATAGTGGAAGTCAATAAAATTATAGGGCTTGTATTTCCCATGTTTTCATTGCATGTATAAAAAACAGACTGTACCATTCACATTTTCCCTCTTCTTAGTAGAAATAAAACCAGCAGCCTTATATCAGTAAATCATGCAAATTCTAATCCTGGAGATTGTCACTTGTGTATATTTTGAATATACGTTCGCTCAAAAACCTATGCATTATTTTATATAATTAATTTTGGAGCTATTCTATAAAGGTTGTGTATCTTTAAGGGAGAAAAAACCCCCTCTCTCCTCCTATGCAAAAATGACATATATGTACATGAAGGTCATCTTGAAGGAGATGGAAACTACAAATTTGAGTGTGTGTTATCATTCACATAAGACAGGATATAATAGTGTTGAAAATGGGAACTAATAATCAAGATAAATTACTGTATTTACCAATCCCAAACTACTTATTGCTACCCCTAGCAATCAAGATATTTGACTAAGTGTTCTTGGTCTTTTGTAAATGTGATTTGGGAACTATAGAACAGACTTATGCTCAAAGCCCCATCACGTGCTATATTGGAACATTTATCGCATTCATGCTGATTTGAAATGTTGGTTGCAAAAATATGTTAGTTTTTTTTCCAGTCTGATTCTGTGCTGCAAGTACAGTTTTGATGGGACTGTACAGAACAACCTCAGTAATTAAAAATCCTAAAGGACGCTTTTTTTGCTGTAGAAAGAATGAAATAAATAAAAAAGTACTCAAAGGTCAGCTTTGGAGTTTTTTATTTTATTTTTTGTGGACCAGTATCACTTGGTTATTTGAAAAAAAAAGTCTGCAAAATACATTTTTGCATGTTTTTATTTCCTGTGTTCAAGGTATTGTATATCCTTTCTGGTATTATAACCTAAGTAACTTTCTTGAAGTGGAAACTCTTTTACACTGTATGCTAGTAGATCTAGAGATTTTAGCTAATTTCAGCAGCTCATTTTTTTCACATAGATTAAATGGGAGCTCTGAGCTTTTTTTGTTATTTTGGTTGCAAAGAGTATTTATTTTCTGGTTTCTTTCTCTCTGAATATGTAGAGCAGAGAAGTTGTGGATCTCCAATCCCTGGAAGTATTCAAGGCCAGGCTTGATGGGACTTTGAAGAACTTGGTCCAATGAAAGATGTCCCTGCCCATGGCAGGGGGTTGGAACTAGACGTTCTGTAAGGTCCTTCCAACCGAACCATTCTATGATATAATTTTAGCAACAGCAGAATAAGATGGTTGATAAACCATTCACTCTTGCCTTCTTAACAGAGAGCCTCCAGTAGGTATGTCAGTGAACAAACATTCAGGCTTCCGTTTGCACCAAAAAGCTCAATTCTGTGGCTTATTGAAAAATGTTACATTTGCTGTCACTGTAGAATCAAACAGTTCCCATGAAGTGGGGGGGGGGGAAAGTGCCAGGGATATTTTTTCTCAGCAGTTTGTTTTTTGATTGGTTTCTGTTCATTTGCTGTTTTGGGTTGGTTTATTTTCCAGGAATCAATCTAGGGTTCTTTTCAGCAAACATTGGGAGATCAAGCAGTTATGAGAACAAAAAGCATATAAGGGAGTGAAGACTGTGATTAGTATAAATTTTATTGCAAAGGCTTTTTGGTAGAGAACCATTATGAATATGAAATTGAATAAATGAGAAAAACCATGCTGGAAGGATGAGATAATGTCAGAAAAATTGGTCTATGGTACTATTGTTAATTCAAGTTAAAATATTCTTGTTAATTCCCCTTAAAGTAACATTAGAACTCCGTTTAAAATCCAGCAGGTTACTTTAATGCAAGTCCAAGATCATATTGGAATTTTATTTTGGGTTTTTAGTATAATTTACATTCAGGTAATTTGGATTTTGGTTCTACCTTAAGTCAATTTTATTTTTTTTTCTGTTGTGTGGAGGCAGGGAAACTTCTAATTACTCTGTTTAACAGGCATTCAGAGCTCTGGAAAATGATTTAGTCAGAGGCAGAAAGTGAAATGCTCTGTCAAATCAGTTGCTGATGTTCATTATATCACATCTGTTTTTGTAAGGACCGTTGCCAACAACATAATTTTCTGTGTGTGTGAGCATTTCACCTCTGGATCCACAAAATGATCACTGTGAAAAAAAAAAGTACAATATTTTGAGATTAAAATCAGCAATAAAATGGGCTCAGCTATATAGCAGTTCCCCTGTCTCAGTCTCCAATCTTTCAGCTTCTCTAGGAAGTCATCAGTGCTCAGTAGTCTTGGGACTTGATCCAGCCTGGTGGTGCAGCTCAGTAGAAGACAGAGGACTGTCTCCTGACTCTCATGCCGAGTGGAAGAGATTGGGTCATGTCTACATTGCTTAAGGCTGGTGTCCTGTAGAAGGACTGGACTGTCCTCACTCCATGGGATTTTCTCTTGAATCTTCTTGAGAACCAATATGATGCTTTTGTGGTGCCAAGACACTGGGTTCCCCACCCCAAATTTCAGGCAGTCTCAGAAATAGGAGGGCTTTTGGACAGGACAGTGTGTTTTGTTCTGTGAACTGTCACATGGGTGTATGCAGTGATGGCTTCACCTTGCTGAGGTGCTTCTTAGTTGGCAGGAAGATGAGCTTCGAGTGTATAAGGAGGGAGCCAAACTTGTACTACCGTGTTGTGTGGAGTGCCCTTTGAAAACAGTATATAGAACGCACCATCTCTTGAAGTGCAGGTGAGAGAAATACTGGTGCCTCCTGCATAGAGCCACAGAAAGAAGTGAGGTGATAGTTCAGCAGTGTCAACAGTCAGGGCCAGGTGCTTGAGGCTCATCTCCATCTCTTTTACTGAGCAAAGCTGAAGTACTTTACAATAGTCGTAGTGACAGCAAGTAATGCTAAGTCTGGAGTGGTGCTTGTAACAAAAATAAGTTAATAAATATTAAAGGATAAGCATGAGAAGGACTTACGTCTGGTACAGGTTCCAAATCCATTTTGAAACAAACCACTGATTTGACAATTGCTTCCAAGCCATATGGCATTTCAGTGCTGGCTTTTGAAAGACTGTTTGTCATGACTGTCCTAAGTCTGTTTTGGGATTTTTCAGACCCTAGGTTTGATCTCTTGGAAGTCTAAATAGGCAGAAATTTACCACGGATCTGGCATTTTCTCTTCCTGGCAGTTAATGTCCTCATCCTGTCAGCATTTGTTTATCACAAGGTACTGAAAATACAGATTTGTACAGCTGAGACCACGAATGAAAGTTTGAAATCAGTTCCAGATAGGTAAACTTGCACCTCAGAACAATTAATGTTTTTCTTCCCAAACTTTCCTAGACTGATTTAGATTATTTTCAGTTCTAAAACCTTTTCTATACTTTAACTTTTTACTTCAATATAATTTCATTACAGGCTATGGTATTTCACTTCTAGCTGTCTTGTGATCTTGTCTCAAAGTGGATCACAGTGTAGAGTCATCAGAATTTGGTACTGAAAAGAGCCAATATGCCTTTTTGGAGTAGAAAGTGTTTTCTCCTTCTATTTCAAAATTGATTATTGACAAAACAATTCTTGTGGAAAGTGGAAAGTTTTTTAGATGTGAAAACTCAGAGAATTTATGTGGGTTTTGTAATATTGCTTGTGCTGAAATGGAAAACCTGTTTCACTTTCTGGTTTACATGTCTTCTGAGACATTATCTGTAAGCTGTTCCTTAGATCTCTAAAAAAACAACTACAAAACCACTCTGTGGGTTTTGAGCAACAATCCAGTTTTTAGTCAGTTGGGTTCTTTGTATGTTGTATTTGGGTACTTTTTCCTGGCCAGTGAAAGCAGCTGTGTTTAATGAGCCGGAACAAAAGTAGGTCAATAAAATGTACTTTATATGTACGTGATTAGCAGTCTTAAAAACTATAAAACAAAATTCTCTTGGGCTTGGGAATGAGATCCATGTACAAAAGATGCTGCTTAAAAAATATTTTTGGTAAAATCAAGGGAGTAAAATAATGCCAAAGAGTCGTCTGAAGCCATATAGAAATATTCATTATTTCTTTAAGGTTTTGCTGAAAGTGTGTCTTCTTGAAGCTTTACTCAAGTCCATAAAGCCTCGGTAAAGTTTCAGATTAGCTTCTGGTTTACACTAGGCAAAGGTTTGAAAGCTAAGAAGTGCCTAACAATTGTTTAAAATACTAAGAAGAGTTTGTGTAATAGAGCTTCATTTTAGGTTATTTAATTTTAATATTAGGCAAGTATTATTCATGTCTCTGCCTGTGTACACAGGGAACTGCATGTGTGCAGTTACGCTGTATATTATTTGTTTAAAATGTAGAAGTTGAAATGTTATGAAAATAAGTTTCTTACTATGTTTCAATGAAATCTTGTCATATCTGTCAGTGAAATAACATATTTGAGAACAAAATTCAGATTGGGACTGTCAAATTTTGTATTAATATAATTTAAATTCACATATTTATTCTTTCATGGTATGTTTGTTCTTTATATTAGAAATAATTGTTTAGATAACAGTATTAAAAAAGAAAAAGATTTTGAATACCACATGATAACAAGAAAGGTGAGTAATGCCTTTTATACTTGATTATGCTCCAGTTGTAAAGTTATAAAAGTACGAATTTTCCCTCTGGTATTTCAGTGTGCCCAAAAGCAAAAAAAAATACTCCTTTGTAGAAATGTCTCCCAACCTGTTAGGGAAGTAGGGAGTTAGTGTCATGAATTCATGGGAATGTTTGACATTAGAGAAAGACACAGTTAGGAAGATTAGACTGGAAGTCAGGACTGCTCCATGTAGAAGTTAATATAAGCATATTCATTATGAACCTGTCAGGAATGGGCTTTCCAGTAATGTGTTTATAATGTTTGGAAGTAGTTAGCTTTTTCTAGTCCAAGATTTACAGAAGCACAGGAATGCCAGCCATGAGCTACTCCAGCAATTCAGTATTCTAGATGATCATAGAATCACAGAATAGTTTGTGTTGGAAGGAACTTCTAAAAGTCATCTAGTCTGCAATGAACTGGGATATCTTCAACTAGATCAAGTTGTCCAGAGCCCCATCTAACCACATCTCAAGTGTTTCCAGGAGTGGGGCATATACCACCTGTATCGTGATGTACAATGCATATTCAATATATTTAACCAACATTAGTTAGCAGTATTCACGGCTGGAACAAGATTGCAGTATCAGGGAATTTATATTATGTGACTTTAATCAAGTGTAATAAATATATTCTTCCCACAGAATTTTAGTTAGTATCTCCTTCTGTTGAACAAGACCAAATGTTTTAAAGCTTTGGGTATTCTATTGTCAATTTGTCATGTTAAAAAAAAAAGATAGCTGTTTTCTAGGTGTTTGTATTTTGCATACTTCTGTTTTATATTAATCAATGTAACTGCCTTTTCCTTAGGTGTTGATCTCCAAGTTTGTACTTCTAAAAATCCAACATGCTGTACCAGAAAGATGGAAGAAAGGTATCAGACTGCAGCAAAGCAAGATATACAACAAGTGCTTCAAACATCAAGTGCTGCATTAAAATTTTTAATATCTCATAATGCAGCTGCTTTTCAAGGTAAAGCTTTGTGCTTTTTGTTTCCAAATTTGTTCATACTTTTCTTGATTTTCATCTTTGATTATTTAAAGGTTATTTATTAATTTTTAGCTTTTCCCTCTGGTTTTATGCTTTCAAATAAGGAGTATTAAGTCATGCAGGTGATTAGAAACTGATTGCTTTCAGAATTTGTGGCTTCCAAAAATTGTATATGAGAAAAAGTAAGACATCATTCTAGTAAGATGCTTTGATTTTAATTGTAAACCTGTAACTTAACCTTCCTCTTTAACTTCGTTAATTTGGGCCATACTAAAATGCAAAATTAATGGCTGGAGTGCTACAAAAGAGAGATATATGTTATACCACTATTTCCACCCCTATATTCTTTGTCTTTTTCTAGTAAAAGACATTCTTGGGTAGTTTGTTTTTAAGATTTTGAGATTCTTTTTTAAGATCTAGTTTTGCAGACTTTTGAGTTTCTAAATTTAATTGATAAAAAAAAATTGCAGGTTGAGCAATAGTTGTTTTAATAAACAACAGGTTGTTACCTGATAAATAATAGTTATTTGGACTGCTGGTGGGGTTTTATTTTTGCGATTACTCTTCATACACTATTAATTTTGTTTTGATTTAATTAGGCAGAAGTTAATGCAGAAATTGGTTAAAGAGCTGAGAAGATGGAAAATAGTAGAGATACGAGGTTGTATGTCATAGAAAGAGATACAGAATTCACATGTGTTGAGGAAAACGCTCTGAAGTCTTGTCATTTGTCTGTTAATATGTGCCAATTAACCTTTAGGACCGCTTGATTGGAAGGGATAGTGTAACTTAATACAGGCTTGGGAAGTTGTCCTTCTGTCAGCTCTCATGTCTTTAACCTGTGATGCTGAAAGAATTAGCAGAATGGGGTCCTAAAATGCAAAGTTGACTTTGGAGTCCTAAAGCCTTCCTTTTTTTAAATTTAGGCTGTCTAATGCGAAAAACAAGCTGGAGTTTTGAGTTGCTCTCCACCTTTTGGGAGTTTTGCCATTTAGCCTGCCTAATGCAGCTATCAAAGGGTGTTACAATCAGGGGATCATTGGTAAAATGTCTAAAGAAATCTTTCCATCTCTCTTCTGCCTTTGTTCTTTCTTTCGTCTTCTGTGTATTATCTTTTTCTTGGTACCAGAAGAGTTAACGTAGAGTTTTGTACATATTATAATATGATAAATTTGGTCTGCTGTCTTTGGGCCATCATTTGCATTTAAACAAATACTTTTCAAAACATATACTTAAAAGCTAAATCCCTTTTATATACCTTATACACTTCAAATATTTTCGAAGTACATGCTTTAGTCTTTAGTAGTTTTGTCTTTATTTTCTTTTTATGTGAAGAAGTATAACAGAGAGAATGTTGCATGGATTCTGGTATTATTTAAATTTAAAACCTTGTTTAACCCTGAAGTGTAATTATTTGTGGAAGAACATGCTATTGAGCA
The DNA here is from genome assembly GCA_013397095.1 of Sterrhoptilus dennistouni. Taxonomy (NCBI): domain Eukaryota; kingdom Metazoa; phylum Chordata; class Aves; order Passeriformes; family Zosteropidae; genus Sterrhoptilus; species Sterrhoptilus dennistouni. Next base: position 609,626 of record VWZU01019389.1, on the reverse strand, counting down.
CACCACTAATTTTTGAAGAATTGCAGTCATTGCTAACTAAAAGCTAAATTATTGTAGATTCAGAAAAAATAGTAAGATGCTGATTTCAGCTTGGAATTCTTGGAACATAGTGAGATACTATATCTGATCTGAATTCGGTTTTGACCCTGTTTTGAGCAGGACTTTGGACTGGAGACCTCCTTAAGGTCCTTTCCAATCTGAATGACAGGGTGCCTATCTCACCACCAAATGTTTAGCATTGGGCTGGGCAGCTACTGGTCAGACATCTCAGGAGTCACCCAGAAAATGTGAAGGGGATTGTTGGGGTGTGTAGAGAAGGGAGCAGATGTCATGGATTTTGTCACTGCTGTTACCTTACCTCTTCTCAAAATATGTTGAGATTGGCCTTAAAGGGGTGGACTAGATCCCAGCAGAACAAATAGCTAATGTTTTGTCTCAGCTTCTCACATATTCAGTAGAGAGAAGTAGGCAGTTAAAATAAGTGATCTGTATCTGACTCTGGAGGTCTTCAGAGGTGTGTTTTCATTCAGCATTAAACACAGTCTAGAGATCATGAGTCTTCTAGCTGTCTTAACGACCAGGGACTTTATGGTGACTGTGAAATGAGGTGAAATGAGGCAGCTGTCGGCCCATCTATTAACTTGCTATGTGTGTGCATGTGCTTATGAGAGGAAATTCATCTATATATGTTGACATACCTTTATCACCTTCTAATATGTGCGAAAATTTCTTGGTTTTGTATTGTGGTAAGTACTGCCTCCTGACAGTAGCTATTGGCAATTTTCAAATGTTGCAAAAAATTCCAGGTCTCTTAGGACATGTCAAGCTGCCTGGTGCAAATTGCTCTACTTGTGTGCTGGGTACTGTTACAGTCTTTTCCTTTTGTTTTGGAGGGTTTCATAATGCGTGTTTTCTTTTTAGTTGTGTATCTATTTCTTTTTAATAGCTTTGAGGAATGGTAAGGGAACAGAAGGATGGGTGACAATGAAGTTTAATAAAATATTAATCTGGTAAGTAGGAGATACATTGTGGAGAGCGAGAAAGTCACTTTCAAGACATTCACTTTAATAGGATAACATTCTTGCACATTTCTGATTTTTAGCATTTCTTGTCTTAGTATTTGAGGAAGAGATTGTTGCTGCTGTACAGCGATTGCTGTAACATCTCCATTCTGGTAACCATAAACCCAAATCCTTTTAAACCATCTACCTGCTGTAGATGCCTCTCAGTATGTGCACACTCATTTTGTACAGTTCTTAGATGGTACTCAAAGTTTACACTGACCTTTGTCTATACCTGTAATCAAAAGATTAACAAGTGCCACCAGGGTTACAGTGTAGTCACATTGCAGTGACAGTTTTTGTGTAGAGAAAAAAAGAAATCCCTACAATTTCTAAAATTTGGAGAGGAATTGAATAGGGATCTAAGAATCTGGTGATCTGCCCTTGGAGTGCTGTGCAACAGAATAGCAGATATTGTGTCACTTAACTATTTTTCCCCCGCAAGAGAGCTCTTAACCCTTTAAAATGTGGCCACACATGACACAGAACAAGATAACAGCTTTTCTGATTGAAAGGGAAATTTGGAGATAAGAATTTAGTTATGGAGTCCAAATCAAATGGAGTTTTCTTTGTGTTACTGTATTTGGCAACTCTAGTACTGTAGCGAAGCTTTTATAAATATGACAGCATCAATAATTTCTGAGTTGGGCTGCCTGTCACTGAAACAGTGGACTTGGCAAGCATGTGTCTGTATGCAGTAGGTAATAAACTACACTCTTCAATTGATCATTACCTGAAACTTCCTGCTGTGTAGGAAAAATTTAATGCCTTTGCCATGTAAGTTCTGAAGTATATTGAATCAGGCTTTCTTGATGCAGTTTCATGTTTTTCTGTGAAATTATTGCTACACAGTAGATCAATTTCCATTTTATCCAAGAGCAGAATTAAATGAAGTCAAATTATTGCATCATATTGTTTGAGATCACAGTACAGTTACTACATTTAAATAGGATAAAGTTTTAGTCAGTAGCTAAAGTAAATTGTGTGAACTAGAAAATGTGTCGAAATCTTCTGAGCTGCTTTTTCTGGTTAAGAAATAATGGCATTTCTGTTCATCTTTGTGAAATTAAATGTGCCCTGGCACTGATTCAGTTGCTTTCCATTTGTGAATTTTTCTGAAGAATGATTTGAAGATTGGCTGCTGTATCTCTCCTAGTTTCGAATGATCTATTGCCCTTCAGATCATTTACAATATGAACTGCTTTGATGTTCCAACATTTTCTTCTTTCTCACCCCCATAATCCTTTATATTTTAAGTGTGATATAAATAAGCCTAAATCTAAATCCTGGTGAATTCCAACTTCATCTAATTAAATTAAACTTAAGGATTCTGTTAAAAGACAAAAATGTGGACAGGTTGAGAGACTCCATTTGTCACTCTGTTACACTGAGGGATGAGGGTTTCAGAAATATCTGTGGTTCACCAGAGTTATATTCCTCTTTCTTGGTTGCTCTGTAGCCCTTCCCCGCAGCTATAATCATGCTACCCTCTGGACTGAGGAAGTAGGGAATTTTAAGAACACAGAAGAATTATTATACCCAGCGATGAGTCTAAGGAACAAAGCTGTTAAACAGACTTTATTAACTCCAGAAATCACCTATTCATATGGTATTTTGAGTCCTTTATAATGAAAAAGCGGGATAAACATTGTGCTAATATAAGTTAGATTTGGACCCAGTATGTCTGTATATACATAAAACACAGCATTAAGGGACTGCTGTAAGTGCAGAAATCTGGAGATTTAGATTAATACCTAAAATCTCATTATTAGTCCTGAGTTTTATTTCGGTATCACAAGCAAGTCTTTTATCATTCCAAAGGGATTTGGTTCCACTCTATCTCATTCTTATCTTGAGATACTTATTTGCCTATATGTGTGCTGTGCCTGTAGGCACTCCAGGGGTGTGTATCTATCTATGTATCTATTTATGCATAGGGATTTAATGGGCTTCTGTAACAGTTTTCATCCCATCAGTCTTTCCTTAAATAGTTCTTTTCAAGTGTGCACTTGTGCTTCTGGATTCTAGTCTCAGCCTGTTCATTTATCATCAATTATTTCTCCTAGTTACAATAATGTCTGAGTTACAATTAAGCTGATGCTGATGAACTGTTCAGTCTCATACTCGGTGAGTATTAAGATTTTTTTTTTTTCATATTTTTGCTAGTACCCAGTTAAGTACTGTTTTGGTTTATGTTTCTGTAACACAGTAATCAGTATAGACATGCTAATTTAGATTTTTTTATGCTTTATGAAGTTCTTAGGCATTTGGAAAAAGAAGTGAAATACAAATTTAAAGCATCATTCCCTTGGGAGCAGTGGCCATAGAAAATTTGCATTTTCATGGATGCCTGCTTCCTGCTTATTCTGAGAACTTTGGGTAGCTAATAGCTGACAAAGTGCAGGAGTTAGGAAGACTGAACTCTAGCAGAGACGGTAGTGTAAAGTTGATGGTTTTGAATTAATGTTTAGTATTATTTCAAAGGTAGACTTGCCCCCACAGCCTTTTAGATTTCCAAGATTTTCAAATACACATGGATGTTTTCTTACTATTTTTATTCTGTGTTAAGAAAAAGAAAAAGCCCCAAAAAGTTAGCAAGTCATATCTTGTTGAAAGACAGAACTCACAATGGAGACAAGTATGATAAAATTATTGTTCACTGGGAACAAATGCAAAGTGCTCCCTTTAGCTGAGGAGGAACAGTGGAAGACTTAATAGTATGGGGGATATCTTGTAATGGATTTGTTCTGTAGGAGAAATTTTGAGAATACTGATAGATCAAAGGACAACAAAAGGCAGCAGTTTCATACTGCTGTCAGGCAGGCAACTATTTTAAGATCCTTAAACAGAAAGACAGCGGAGATCTGTGAATTGGAACTTCTGTTTTGCATTGGTAGACCTGAGGACATTGTTCAGTTTTGGGTTGTGTACTTGAAAGACACGGACCAATTGGAAAGAAGAGAGGAAAAATATTCTCTGAAATCTACATAGAGGAAAAAACTACACATAAGAAAGGGCTTATCTGTACTTGTTTATAGTAGATAAACCCCAGTGGTGTTGTACTGCACCAAAGAAAGCATAGGCTCAATATTAGCAAATATTTTCCAATGACAACATTAAAATGCATTTGGTTAAAAATTTTGGGGATTCTATGTCTTAGAAACAAGCTGTACAAGAAAACAGTTTCCAAGAATTATGTTGTAAATAAGAATAATTCTGCTTGGAGGCCAGGGGTTAGACTGGACTGCTCAACAGACTTTTACTGGCCTTAGGACAGGTTTAAAATGTGATTTACAAAGAAAAGCAAAGTGATTTGAAAGCTTTAACTAGTCTTAGGATTAATCTGTGGGTGTTATGCTCTAGCAAAAAGGGTTTGTTCATTAATCTCTCTCCAAGAAGATTACACAGTTCTTTACTATAACATAATGGCATGGATTGCTTCAGTCATAAAGACTCTTGCAGAATGGGTTTAAATTTAAAATATTATAAATCAGTATTAAAAGAACACTATTTTTTTCATAACTTGGTACTTTTTTTTTTTTTTTCATTATTTGCCCTACTGTGGAACTATTGTGTATAGAACTAATGGATCTGTACATGGTCACTTCAACAGATACTTATGCTATTATATTCTACATGGCAAATTCCAATAATTGTGCAGTTTTTACACATTTTTAAACTTTTGGGTTTTTTTCAAATTCCATCTCAGTGAACATGACAAACTGCTTAGAAGTGGAATCATGTACTGTATTTCAAAGGCTTTGTGAGAGATAAAACCAGTTTGCTTTCCCAACACAAGTAGACCTAACATTACCTGGTCTTACATGGAATTTTTAAAGATAGGTATGTTTACATCTAGAGTGGATTAATCTGATTGTATTTTAAGTGACGTCTTAAATTAGAAAACCATCATGTCAACACAGCAAAAAGGAATAATGAGGGAGGGTAAAATTGCATCAATTTGGAATTAATCAAACATTAAAATACATTATTACAAAATTTAGAAAACCAAGCACTGACTTTTCTTGTAAAAAAATATACCTGTACTTGAAGTAGATGAAGTATAGTAAAGAGAGAATTAAGCCAGGTAATATGCAAAAAAGTACTGTACTGTACAGATAAACCTGTAAGGAGGATTTTGCTCCTGTGGAGGCAAAAGCCCAGGTTTATCTCTGAAGACCTCAGGACTTGCCAAATGTCCCTGGAAACCTGTGGTTAGACAACTGAGCCAAGCCCAGTGTCACCACTGACTGTAATGACAGCTTGGATACTTAGCTAAATTTCATTCATTTAGATACCTACACTGTTGTGTGTCTGAAGCTTTGCCCCAGTGAGTCTATTCTACAGACCAAAATAAAAGCCCTCAGAAGTTCCCTACTCTCTGGAACCTTACAGCCACCCTATCTGACAGTGAAAGGGTGTGAGTAAAGTTTAGGAACAAAAGTGGTTATTGAGCAGTAAGCTCACACAGCCTGTCAGCTGCTTGGAGGTGATTGCTTTTCTCCTGATGTAGATGAAAGCTGGATTACTACTTGGGAGCTTCCCTCCTGCTGGAGAGGTATAAATGTGCAAGAAGGTTCTGCAAACATATTGTCAAATCTACTGCTCATGCTTTTGCTTATCATTTGGCAACTTGCTTACATGCAAAATAAGAAGTGAGTATCTACTTTTCTTTCTGTTCTTCTTGAATTAAGCAGAAGGGTATGTGTATCATATAATGAAGTAGGTGAGAGTGATTTTAACAGTAGTAATGAAATGAACTTACTCATATAAAACAGGTCATGAACAAGCGTAAGTAGCTGTACTTTGATTCTTAAAAGAGCTTGATACAAGTAATACTCATTTTCAATAAAGCTACAAATTTCATCTTGCATTAAAAGCTTGAACTTAGGTTTCTGCAGACTCGAGGAGTGCCATGATAAGAGATCTGCTGATCCTCAAGTTTTGGAAGAAAACATTTTGTCTTAACTATTTCAGTGCATTTGAAATACATATGCATTGCAGGTCACAATACAGCATGCTACAGTTCTGCTGTAGATCAGCTGTATAGCCATTCAGTATTTGTACAGTAGCCATTCATGCAGAGGTTTTTGATACTGTCTAAAAATACAGCAAAATTTACCAAGGAGAGTTGGCTGTTTTCTGGGTTATTTATTTTGCAGTGTGTAACTCTTCCCGGTTCCAGCTGTCTTTGTCTGGATACCTACTTAATATCCACTGTGATAGAAGCAAAGTGAAAAATTAGCCCTGTACTTTGGTGGTTAGGGTACTCGTGTGCCACGAAGCAAGGGCACTGCTCCAGTGAGTATTTTTAATTATCTGTATAATTTATAAATATAGTTGCATTTGCAGGCCTGAATCACTTCAGAACAAGCGTTTTTCAAGAAATGTAGGAGCTCTGGGCTGGATATACTTCCAGTGTCCAGATCTCATCTATTTTATTGCCCTTTTCAGTGACTCCTCTAAGGTCACCAGACTTTTTAAAAAAAGGAATTTTTTGCTAATTGGGAGACAATTAGCTAAAGAACAAAGAGATACGTATCTAAATTCCAGTGGACGTTTCCCTCCATTGCTACCACTGTGATAGCCATGGGCTGGCTGTTTGTAGAAATGAACTTGTGCAAAGTATAGCCAAGATGTTCTGCAAGGCCAGACTTGCTATGTGGCTGGAATATTTCTTTGAAATCAAGTTAATGTGTTATTTTTAAACTGAAGTATACCAGTCTTGGTTCCCTACTTGTGTAAAACACATTATGGGTATGTAAATATATTTATTTATTGTTAGGCATCTGAAAATAATTAAATATTTGAAGTATTCTTTGTTCTTTATGTTGTGCCTGTGAGTCTTTTGAGTTTTGTAAGATAGGATAATGTAATTATAATTTACAAGGTTTGTAGATGTACAGAGAAGGACTAGAAATTTGAAGTTATGGAACGGCTTTCCTTTGTGTTTCCATTATGTCATAACAGTTTCAAACTGAGATAGTTTGCGAGCTGATTTTCTTTGTTTTGCCTAACACAATTTTAATGTCATTTTAAACAAATTGCTGATAATATAAAATGCCTGATTATCACAATGGGTAGTTTTTTTCACTACCGATCTGTTACTTAAAAGTTGCAATCCAGAATCCTATATGCAAAGTGAGGCCTAGTTCAACCATATTAAAATTCTGGGTACATTGTAATTTGATTTTGGCTGTGTGACCATGTTACACTGAAGCTATTACCTGGCTCAGTGGTCCCACAGACAATTTCCCTTTCTCATTCCGATTTTATTGTAAATGATTGTCAGCATAGTACAGGAAACTGCAAATTCAATTTTGATCAGTCCCATGAGAGACTTGATTCTTCATAACTTACTCCTGTTGTTTTGAAAATAAATTGAAATAGCCATCTAATTTAAAGGTTTCTTTCAGTGTAGAGGATTAAAATCTGTAATTTGTTTTATGTAAGGTCTTTTTCTTTATTGTATTATTAGGTACAAGCTAATATTTAAGGGAATTTCATAGTGATTACTCCCATGGGAAAGTTTTGGTTCTTCATTTAATATTTCCATTTTATATTTAATGGTTTAGTAAGCTGGCTTTTTGTTTTTTCCCCTTTCTTTTACACCTGGGGATCATAAACCTGCTATTTTCTTTTAAAGACAATGTTTTTTGAGTACTTATTGTAATTTAGGATTTAACTTCCACTCATTGCACTTAGTCCTTACTGTGAGGCAGATTAGTGACCCTTTTGGTTTAAAGAACTTTGATTTTGCTTCCTCTTTTGGTGCTGTTACTGTGGTACAAACTAGCCCAAAACATGGAAGTTGAAATAGTGAGAAGTTAGAAGGGGCACCATGAAGGGAAGAAAAGGTAACTGCCAAAGAACAAAATGGTTTAATGATGCAGTTCAGTGTGACCCTCCCAGAGGCAAAGGTGCTGACACTAGATTATTGGAATGAGATCCAGGGTTTGATTGAGGTGCACAACAGGCATCTATCTAGTGCTGTTTTAGCTGTCATAGGGTATCCTTTCTGTCCTCCAGGCCTTATGCTACAGCAAGGTGCTGATCCCACAGAGATAACCCACAGATGCCCTGCTAAACCTTGAGAAAAGCAAATGACACTGTATTCTGGGCAAAAGATTTAAGTTCACTCTTTCAGAATGTAGAAGTCAACAATACAGTGTCTACATGTGAGGCAGGGGCATTTACTCCCTTCATGTTCAAGAGGAAATGAGATCAAGTATGTCTGTTTTAAATGGAGTAAACTCCAATGGTTGCTCCTTTTTGTTTACATGAACTGTATATAAGATACACGTATATTCTGAAAGTAAGGGGCTAAGTTGTGTTGAAGCCCTACATAGAATCACAGAAACAGAAGAGTCACTGCAGTCTAGGGAAAGAAGATTTAAAAAATTTTAATTCAAATTGCCGCTTTTCAGGAACATCCCAGTTTTTGAGTTAAGATGCAGAACAGACAAGGTAGCAGGGTGAACAAAAATCATGATGATCAGTTTGTTCTTGCTTCTAACTGCAGGTTTGCTTCACTACCTGAAGTAATTCTTTGATATTTGGCTTCCCTCCCAGCAGTTGCTACGGTTCCTAATGCAACTGGAACAGAAACACACTGTCAGAAAGATTTGGTAAGATGCACAAAGGTGCAGGCTTTTTTTTTTTTTTTTTTTTTTTTTTTTTAAGGGAAGACCACTAAAGTTACTAAATCTCTCCATGGAACTTTGCTTCTAAGTGGGATTTAGCATTTTATGTCTATCACAAAGTTATTTTTAATTTTCTTATTTAGACAAAAGTCTAAATATCACATTATGTTTATGGTTGATTTGGATACTCTTCACATGCTTTATACATTTTTAAGGACCTTAGGATCTATGTGTTTTTGTATCCCAAATGAATACTTTTGGATGGTTTGGGTGAGGAGTATCATGTCACGTTACCTATTCAGGTGCTAAAGTCACTTATTTCTTTCAACATCACAGACTTGTACCCCACTGACATTATTGCTCTGTGCAGTCAGTTTTTATATAGTTATTCATTAAGGCTTTTTTAAAAAAAAGATAATGGGCAAAATGTCTTCCTTTTATATCACACTCTTCTCCATGATTCATACTGTCTAACTGAATTTGTCTTGGGCTTTTAAGAAAGTAGTAAAACCTGAGATCCATTGATGGGACTTCAAACTGTCAAGTTTTAAAACAAAACAGGACTTTAAAGATTTTATCACAGCTTTTATTACTTGCTCACAGATGGAGAAAGGTTGTGCATGACAACTACTGTATTTTTTACAAAACTGAGATATTTTGAGCATCTTGACGTCTTCTAACACTGCTGTTTTATCATGAAGAAACAATTTCTGCCTGTTCCTGTCCCGAGTCATCTTCCCTTTATCAAATGAAATCTGTAGCACTATGAAGGGGATAAAATTATATTGGAAGTAAGCTTCCATGATTTATTATTGCTAAATGAGTCTTTAGCTTATGTAAGTAATATTTTGCCTCCGTTCTTTATCAGGCTAAAACTTAGCATTCCTTATTAAGTGAAACCAGGTTATTTTTACTGTGATTGTCTAGTGAATGTTATTTTGAGAAGTTGTTTGGGTTTCCTTTCAACTATCTTTTTTGATTCATGATTCTCTTGCTATAGTAAGTATATAGGATTGAGAACATTCCTAGCTGAAGGAAATAAACAAATGGTAAGAAGAAAAAATAGGACTTGTATAAGTTATCATTAAAATTCTAATTTTTACTAGATTTTATTATATAAAGTAAGTTAAGCAGAAGTTTGTAGATGGAGATAATTTCTCTTAGGATCTGTATTGAGTGGATAAACTTTCAACTATGTTTTTTTACCTTATAAAAAGTTATCCTTATCTAGAAATCCTAGTCTTACCTGTGTAGTGAGGTCACCAGAGTTATAAGAACAGTATAGTAGTACCTAGCCTACTTTAGATGTAAGAAAATTAAACTAAAGAGAAAATTCTTGTACTCCATGCTGTCTCAAATAAATTATACTTCAGGAATTTTTTCTTTGAAAGAGTCTTTTACTGTTGTCTGCTCCCAGATTTCTTCCAACACCAGTATCTAGTTTCCCTTTGAACATCAAGGCCCGTTCTAATCTGCTTGTAGTTATTATCCTTCACTAGTTATGCCTTGGATGACCTCTGAGAAATGCTTTACGTGAAAGTATTTTTACTTGTGATTTATATTTTTCTCTGTCACTTCGTTGAGTTTTCAAAAATTAATGTAGCAACTGCTTCCAGGTATTAACTTTGTGAGAGCACAATAGCTGGAGTCTTTCCTAATGCTTTAATTAGGCTTCTTTTTCTGCAAAACTTTGTGCTCATTTCTCTCTCTTCCTATTCGGGGTGGGAAAAGGTGTCTACCTAGAGGTGGACAGTAGGGGGACTTGGACTCTGTTCTCCTTTATATTTACATATATTACTTTAAACAGCCGGTGGATTCAAAACATAGAATGCTTCAAACACTGACAGGACACCCTTGTTCTGTGTCTCCATAGTGGAGCCTAACCCCCTAGTTCTTTCTGCCGTTATTTCTGAGTTTTTGCTGATAATGCTAGGGATTTCTACGTCCTCTCCTTCCCATCTTGAGAATTTTACATCCCAGGGCAAAGGGTGGCTGGCTGACCTTTCACAGGACTAGTGAGAATTACTTGCTTTTGCACGACTTGTTAATTGCAAGGAGAAGCTCAGATTTAAATAAAATAATTTGAGCTTTAGAAAAGTGTTTGGGTTGTTGTTTGGTGTTTTAGATCAATTTTTATGTATGTATGTATACTTAATAATCTAGTTGCTTTTCCTTTGCATGGTGTGTACAGAGAGTTAAACTACTTTTGTTGGGGTTTAGTACATCTTAAAGAAAACCATCAACACTTTATGTGTTAGATATTTTAACAACATGGACATCCAGATCTACTCTGTTGCTGCTTTTTTTTTTCCTGTCTGTGTACAGCACAGATATCATATACTTCCTTGCCTGAGGAGACCACAGGCAACTGGCTTGGCTAAGAGCAAAGCCAGGGCCTAAAATACAGAGGAGCTTGAAGAATGAGCTAGAAAGTGATTGAAAGGCTTGTTGTGAAGCTGGAGGGAGAAGTGTGTTCTTCAGGGAAGAATTTTAAACTTTATTCCCAAATATTGTGCTAGGAAACCAGCATATCTAAATTCAGGTGAACGCTGCGGTATGTGTACAGACCTTTGTTTTAGTAATTTTCCTTTGTGTCTATGGATAAATTGTGGTGGTGTTTTTTTTTCCTTTGGACCAATTTCAGAAAATCTATTGCAAAAATAAACCCCATTATTTTGCCAAGGAAACACAGGTGCTAGTCACTCTCATGCTAGAATCCCCTGATAATGCCTTTGATAGATACACCAAATTCCTCAGCAGAATAAGTGTGGAGAAACAAAAACATTCAGTCATAGATAACAGGTCATAGCCAGCTCATAGAGCAGGAAGGGTCCTGGTTCTTCTGCAATGTACTTTTCCTTCCTTATATCACATTTTAACTTGCATGCATCGTTCTCTTGCTCATACATGTACTTTTCCAGTCTGATTTATCTGATGTTCCTTCTTATGCTCATAACTTTCTTTCTTTAGCTATTTTTAGTATTTTTTTTTCTTTTTTAGTTAGTACTTCCATTTGAGATTAAAATCAGTAGTTTGGTTTCCTAAGCACAAACATTAATACTGTATTCAGTGACCTGAAACCTCTTGCCTGGCCTTAGGGGTTCTTCTGGAGAGCCACAGGTCTCTTGTGAATCCTGTGGTGCATCTTCCTATCACAGATACTCTGGGGCTCCTTCTGTTCCATTGTATGGTTTTTCAAGTTGCTTTTGTATGCTTGTATGGTTATTCAAGTTGTTTTAAAGCAGATTTTATTCTTATTAGCATTGACAGAAGTTGAACTGCTGGACTATAGCATTTTTAACACTGCTGTTTAGGAATTAGCTGAATGCAATGATACTGGGAGAATAAGCTATTTTTTACTCAGGAGGCATAAAAAGTTTCGTATATATTTATAGTTTACTGGGATGCATGCAGAAATCTGGCTTTCCAAGGAGGAACAAAGTACATAATACAGTCGTATCCTCTTAGGGTCTTTACTGAAGTTATACAGTTATTTTACCCTGTAAAGCTTTCAGCAGCCCCATAATGACTAAAAAGTATCTTGATTCCTCCAAAGAGAGAATTGATGTCCGTGGTAGAATTATGCAGATAGGCTAAGGCTAATGTCTAGTCATATCTTTTTTTGAAATTTTCCTTTTTCTATTTCAGATATTGTTGCTCATTAGAATACCTAGCAGCCAGATTCAGATCCTCTTGGGGGAATGTTGGAGAGTGCTTTGATGTGCATCAAGACTTGAAGCATTCATTCTGTTTGATCTGCTGTATGTAGAGGTAGAATCACTTGCTCCCTCTTTTCAGTGGCAGCTGGGGCTGTTGCTGAGGGAGCTGGGGATATTTAGCTTGGAGAAAAGAAGGCTCGGGAGTGACCTTACTGCTCTCTACAACTACTTGGGAGGAGATTGTAGCAAGGTGGGGATCAGCCTTTTTTCCCAGGCAACCAGCAACTGGACAAGAGAAAATGGCCTCAAGCTGTATCTGGGGAGATTCAGATTGAACATCAAGAGGAATTCATCAGATGGAATTTCTTAACTGAAAGGATTGTTAAATGTTGGAATGGGCTGCTCAGGGACTTAGTGGAGTTACCATCCCTGGAGATATTCAAGAAATGACTGGACCCGTGGTCTTGTTCACAAGGTTGTGGTCAGTCAGAAGCTGGACTCGATTTCAGAGGTCTTTTCCAACCTAATGGATTCTTTGATTCTTTCAGTGTTTAGTGTTAAGGTAGCAGAAACTCAAAATAACCTGATAGCATTCATTATTTCAATGTACTTTTTTTGTAACTAGACACCATTTGTTTCATGATTTAGATTCTTCTAAATCTATGCTTCTAAATCTATGATTTTTCTAAATCTTATGGTTACTGCATCCTTTCCCAAAAAGGCTTAGAAGTCAAAAGAAACAGCATTTTTTTAGGTGTCTCTGAAACCCTCTAAAAAAACAGAGCTCTCTTTTTAGAGAGTGCAAGTATTTCAGTCAAAACTAACTTGATCAAACATAACAGATGACAGAGATTTTAACTGCACTTTCAAAAGACAACTTTGTTGATAATGTGAAACCTAAGCAATTAGTTTCCTTTCCAGACTTCTCAGCTGTTATGCACAAGGAAAGTATTGTGAGAAATTCTACTCTTGCCTTTGACCCTTTCCTTCACACTTATAAATACATAAAAGTGAAAACCAGTGTTCTCTGTTCTTCATAAGTTTTTCACTTAAAGCTCTCTTAAGAATAACCATGAAGGATTGCATGTAATGATTTATAAATATAGTTACTCTAATACTTCTCTTTCAAGAAGAATAAAGAAAATGATTGTGGTTACATTTGCTTCAAAAGTTAAAGTTCTTTGTGTTGAATGTCTGCAGTATCCGTCTGAAGGAAGACAGTTTAAAAAAATGGTTTCTAGCTAAAGAGTTTTCTATACTGTAGCTCAGAACCTACAAGCACAGTAATTCAATTTCCAATTTTGTTGTCTTTTCTGGTACAGTAAAAGCGGGAGGTTTTGCAACTTATATCCTTTTTTTCTTTTTTTACAGTTCTTAAAGAAGCATAGGTGTTTTTCCCACCCTGCCATACATACATTGAATCTGTGAAGACCTCGAAGTCCAGAATTTATATTTTTCACCTGAGAGGTGGCAAGTGAGATTAGTTTCTTAGCATGGTGATTTGGCATTGAGTTACTCGAGACAGCTGAGTGGTGGAGTCACTGAGATAATTAGTTCATCTGTTGAGGATCTGCTGAAAGACTTTGCCCAGACACAGCATCTGAATTTGCCATTGGAAGGTGCCTATTTCTTACTGTTGTTTACTCATACTTAGTGATGATAAGTTTTAGGAATTCTATTGGAAGTTCTGTCCTAAATTAGGCAGTTTAGCCCTCAGTGTAGGCTGTGGAGAGAAAGGGCGGTGAGGAGCACCAGTCATGACTCCTGCAGGTATTTTTCTCCATTAACAAGAGTAAAGGCCTAGAGCTGTGAGACTCCTTGCTGTCTGTACTTAAGTGGAGTGCATTTGAGCAGCTCGGTTAAATCCACAAGGACACCAAAACCCATCTTCCTTCCACGTAATTTGGACAACTGAATTAGGAGCCTAGCTTTCTTGAGTTCTGCAGTCAACAGTGAGAGAAAGGTACTTGCAGAGGAAAGTTAGCCTACTTCTTCATCTCCCACCTCAGTGCCTCAGTTGCTCCTTGAAGTTAGACAACAGCAATTGAGGTATCAAGTCACATCAATTTCAGTAGGATTTGGGTCGCTATTATGAATTTGAGTATTAAAAAACACATTCATTGTCTTTATTTTCTAACATCCATGTTCAGACTCCTTGTGCAAATAGATGTTCAGCAGATTCAGTTAAGAATCTGCTTCTCTCTGTTGGATTTGTGGGATTTCCTTATTTAATGTAAGTTCCTGAATTAAAGTCAGTATGAGAGTCTAAAGCATTACCTTTATTTTCATGTTCCATGCTTGTATACCTCTTTACCTTTTAAGTATCTGTGGTACTGGAAGGATAACATTTCTTCCAAGGCTTGTGAACCAGCTGCATATTGGAGATCACTTCAGTTTCATTGATTTGTATCAGAAACATTTATGCCAAAGAATAGTATTCTGTTCAAACAGAATGGGATACCTTTGTCTGGCAGTTTCTCAGTTAAGTCCCAGTTTTCATCATGGGCATTTCTAAAGTGCTTTCTTATTTTTTTCTTTATTTTTTTTTTAGCGTCAATATGAACTTTAGGTTATTTATGTTCCTTCCTTGCTGACATTTTGGTGGTATGTGGCGTCCTCTGCTCTTTGTAGTAAGTAGCCCAACCACTTTTGTGGCTTCTGAGTGAAGTACAGTGGGAAACTAACACTGGATAATTTTTCCTGCTGTATTATGTTTGAGTTGGATACTTTCCCTGATCTGCTTCATGGAGCAGCTGCACAAACAGTCGTGTGTCTGTCTGGTACTGCAGCCGGAGACTTGTGAAACCGTAGCCTAAGTCATGGTGCTTTAGAGCTACTTCCAGTGCTTATAATTAAAAGGCAGCTATGATTACATCTCTGCCATAACCTTTGTTTTTGTAGTCATTCTTATTAGAGTAGGTACTCACATTCATCCCAATGTGGCTATTAACCCCATGTGTTTTACTGTAAATCAAATGGGCTACTTTAAGTTCAGGGAAGGGGAGCAGTAGGGCAGTCTTGTAACTTCCAGTGCTTTGTATAACTAATGCTAAAATGTGTTATTTAATTAAAAAGTTGACATAGTTTGTCTGTAGTATGGTATAATTCCTGTTGATAATTTATAATCAAATGAATGCATCAGAACTGTGTTCTACTTCATACAGACTTTTTTGCATGAGTTCTGTCCAGTGCAGACTAAAAATATAATGGTGTTTAATTAATACACAGACTTCTTTCAAGACAATTGACAGAAACAATTCTAGTATAAAATGGGACAACTACACAGATTAGATCTATAAGTCACTGTAGAATTTCTGAATTGAGCTCTGAAATTCAGCAGAACTTAATCTGGGAATAAATGTTAAAGTGGGAATAAATGTTAAAGTGCATTGAAGTTACAGTGATGGAAGATATAATATTTAATTTAAAATATTTCTTCTGTCCTGTAAAGTTGCATCCATCTGAAGAAAATACATTTTTGAAGTTTAGCATCTGTCTCAGCTTAAAATAGATATGTGGTTTATCCAAAATACTCATATTTAAGGTAATAATAATTCAGAAGACAGTTATGAATCAAAGGAAGAAGGAATATATTTCCTTACTCTTGTATCTGACCAGCAAAATCTCAGAAGTGAGAATTAATCTATAAGTAATATTTATTTAGAAATTAGCTCAAATACCATCAATTTTTTCTCTTTTTTACATTTTTTTTCTCAAGTCTTTCCCATCCAACTCCTGCTTCACATATACTCCAGACATTTTCTGGGGACTTTCGGACAGAATGAGCTTGGAACTGATCCATGTTAAGTATATTCACTTTCTGCATTACGATCTGAAAGAGTTATTGTATTTTCATTTTATTATTGAATAAGCACATATATGTTGTTCTTAGTCAAATAGGACTACCTCTCAGCAGATACGTAATATTCCTTAGTCATGTGGCACTCTGCTGGGTTTTAGTGTGATTATTTTCAAAAGATTGTGAGGAGTGTGAAATGTCTTTTTTTTTTTTTCTGGGGAGCAAGTATTACAAAAATGTAGTGTAGAGATTTTAGAAGTGAAGGAAGAAAAGAGGCAAATGTTTGTATTGACTGGGGTCACAAACATTCCTTTTGATCCAGATGTGGTAGATCCTTCTGAAAGTCTTGTCCTAACCAAGCCTAATCTGCTTGCAGATGCACCAACTCTCAGCAATTTGCAACCAAAATGTAGCAAAGGAATAAAATGGGAAATCAGCAAGCTTTTGAACAAAAGGAAGCCTAATTCACCTAGCAAGCGTAGACGTAGACTTATGTGGGAGAGGTGGAACTCACACTCGTTCATGTACGGTCTCCGAGATGGGACGTCACACCACAGCCATGCCTTCAGCAACTAGTTACTCTCACTCAGGGTGACAATACTAAGATCTTGGGCTTATATTTGCATTTCCTAGCTTTAATTTGAGCTGCATCTGTGCTGATAAATAGCACATTGCCTGGGAGGAAGATTGAAACTACTATTCATTTGTGTTGCCCGAGCATTAGTGTTTTCTCAGATAGTGTTTGTCTTGTGTCATGTTGTGCTTGCTAAAGTGTTCATCACAGAGATGGCATTTCCTTAAATGCCATTTAGATGGTGGTACATTTGGCTGTACTTATCCTGCGTGGACCTCACACATTATTATCACAACACATTATGTTCCTTTATATGCTATGGAAAGGTGCCGAAACAGACTGTGACACATATTCAGACACTTTCAAACTGATACGAAAATGGAAATGAAAATTAGGTGCTGATGGCATAAGGTTCACCAGTTACTTGATGGGCCAAACCTATGCTTCAAAGGTGGCACAGACCACCCGAGGCCGACCTGATCTCCAGTATGTCTCTCTTACTGGTACAGAGTCTGAAGTGGCTTTGGTTTTCATTTAGGCACTCAACCCCAATTTAATATGAGGTCATCTCTGAGTTTTTTTGTATCTGAACATGCTGAGCTTTATGAAGAGATTCCAAAGTATATAAAAAGTGGAAGATTGAGTGATACTAGTACATTTTTCATGTCTATCATATATAAGAGCTTTCTGATTCTCTGCAGAGGTCTATACTTGAGATATCAGCTGAAGAGGAAAAAGTATCTTGCTATGAATATAATTTTCTTAGAATTGCTTGTACACTATGGTGATGAGTATGATAGGTAGAGCACATGACATATTTCTTTTTTTTCTTGCTGCATTTTGTGGCTGATGTCTTTTAAAGTATTCCCTTAAATATTTTTGTGTTAGGTCAGAACAATCTGGTATTGTGCAATTACTGCATGTTTTACTTACCATCACACCTGAACAGATGCATTGTGTTGTTTACATCTCTTAAAGTTTTTTTCCCCTAGTCAATTAGCTGACCTTTAGTAATGCGCATTAAAAATGTGGAATCCAGAATACTAACCTTATTTGTCTGTGTAGTGTGGAAATTCACTTATACTGCAGAAATTGATTTTAGACCTGTCCTTCAAATCACAAATTATTCTTAAAATAGTTAAAAATATACAGAATCTCTTCTTGTTGTTTTAAAATTTCATGGAGTAAAATACATATCTAGCAAATGAATGAATATAAGAAAGAAAGCAACAGTAAAAAACATTATGTGATGGATTAAATGTAGTAAGCTTATTTCCATTTTCTGTTGTAACACCTGCAGGTTTTAATTCAGCTGTAGTTTTAATGTACAGGTTCTGGACCGTGAATTGGTAAGGACAGATGTGCTTAAATGAGATCAGGCCTGCAAGACTGAGGTATTCCTCTTGTGCCCACTACTGTTTCTACAGAAATCCACATCTTTTAAGACACATGACACTATTTCCTGTGTCAGCTTGGGTGTCTTGCTCCACTGCAGTATTAATGCATAACTCTGTGATGTGTGGCTGGTTTGTACTTTCTGATTACCAGGGCTAGGTTTGGGAGAATCATCATCACTCTCATTAGCTGCATGTGAAAAAAAGTGTATTATTCTTCCACAGATCTGTTCATATAATTCCTTATTTGTAGTTTTTGACAGTCCCTGTGCATACTATTACAAAATATCTCACCAATATGTATCAGTAAGTCATCTAGTCAAATATTATGTTTTTACATCTATATTGAGTTTAATAAGTAACATTTAACTAAAACTATTTTCCAGAGAGGTATCTAAATTTGTTTTGAAGCTGTAAGAAGAACGATATGGAGCCATTGTTTTCTTTGATAATTTGATACAGTAGGTAATCACACTTCAAGTGAACATCTTTTCTGTTAAAAAGCCCTTTAATATCCAGCATTTTCTCCATATGAATGCAATTATAGCATTCTCAATAGTTGTTTCACTGAGCTAATCAACCCACTAAGTATTTTACAGTAAAACATTTTGCCTAATTGCGAAATAGTTTCATTGATGGAAATTATGTATCAATTATGTATACAAATCACCACAGCACTGTATACAGAGGTTAAATTTTCTCCATACTTCTTCTGCATTCTTAATAAGACATATTCATATTGGGATTTTTCCTGAACCTTCCCATGTTATTTGTTACCATATCTTACACTGCAGCTTTTTCTTCCTTGATTAGCCAAGTTTTATGAGGGGTGACTGACACTTCTTCCTCCACAGTGTCATCTGTGGTGTTATTGAAAACTTAAAGCTTTCACCTGCTGCTCAGTGGAGCTTTTGGAGAACATGTACGAAGCAATACCGGTAGTGTACAGATAATGTTAGTCTACTCTGATCCTGAAAATATACAAAGTGATGCTGACACTAATAAAAAGTTAAAGATGGAAAGTTGAAAACTCAACCCAGCTAAGTTACATGCAAATAAAATTATCGTAAGTCCAGTAAACTGCCTTTTTTATTTTTTCCCCTGTAACCGAGAAGCATTAAACCCCCTGAAAACACAGAGAATCTCAGGGTTTAGGAAAGACTTGGTTGTTAGCCTTGTGCATTCAGGATGATTACTAGATGGAATGACAGGATGATAATCCTTTCAGTGCTAATCAGAGCAATATTTCCCATCGTCCCTTCCTGACATGAGAAATTAAATTCTCTTGCAATCCAGTCATCTTCCAGTGCCAAGAGAATGAAGAGAATTTCCTCATTTTTTTCCCAGCATTTCCAACATCTTGGAAAAAGAATTAGCAGAAAAATGGGGTTTTATTTTCTTAGTATATTCTTTATTTTCTTAGTATATATGACGAAAGAGGAAGGCCTCCATGTCCCACATCATCCCAGGTGAAGAGAGGAACACAGGGCATCTTCAAGACTTCTTAAACTGAAAATATGGAACAACAGATTCTGGCACCTCTGGTATAGAAAAGAAATTTTGGTGTCCATATTCATGGAATGTTCAGCAAAGGTGTTAGCTGAGAGGTATAGAAACACTGTTGGGTTTTTACTTTTTATGTGAGGAGTGTGCAGATGAGGGAGAAGTCAAGCCAGAAGTCAAGAATTTCAAAATATGGACAAATATGGAGTGCAAGGAAAGGCTGCCCTTCTGAGAGGCTACACAGGCAGTTGAACAAGTTTAAGATAGATGTGGGTTCAAGTCTGTAGGCAAAGCAAACTTAGATCACTGCAGGCTTAGATCGCTTGGAGTTCCGTGGACATGTGCTTCCACTCAGAATCATTCCTCCTGGTCAGGTAACTTGTTAGGTTAAACACAGTGGCCTTACTTGTTCAGTCCAGGGAGAGAAGTAGAATGGGCTCTTAGGGCTAAGGGAACATGACTATTCCTTATTCTGAGGTTGGAATAATCAAACAGGATGTTAGAGACGTCTTGAAATGACATGAGAAATAGATGTTTATAATGAATGACAGTGGGTGACAGAAATTGCAAGTAAGAAATGGCTGGATTTCTTAGGTAGTTATGGGAGTAAGCAGGAGTTATGGGAGAAATGGCTGAATGTCACAGGTAATGGGAAGGGAGCATTAAAGATCATTAGAGGAGCAGAGTCTTGCCAGGCTGGCAGTACATACCAGTTGCAACTACTTGATAATGGTATCACATGTTCCAA
The DNA here is from genome assembly GCA_013397095.1 of Sterrhoptilus dennistouni. Lineage (NCBI taxonomy): Eukaryota > Metazoa > Chordata > Aves > Passeriformes > Zosteropidae > Sterrhoptilus > Sterrhoptilus dennistouni. Next base: position 589,245 of record VWZU01019389.1, on the reverse strand, counting down.
ATTTGAATATGAATGTGGCAAAACAGAAACCAAAGGGGAAAAGCTACAGATGGATTGTGTGAGAGGAGATTGGGTGGAGACAGGGAGACCCAAGAGTGGTGAAAAGGAGAGCACAGGAATGACAGAATGGATAAGATGCTGTTCAAACTGTGTTGTGGATGGCGGCCAAGAGCACCTGTCAGGTCACAGTAGACTAAACCCCTTGTCCTGACCATACCATAAGTCAAACTTTTATGTCACAAAGGACTGGATCAGGGAAGCATCCTGTATTTAATCATAATTTCTCATAGATCTTTCTGAATGGTTGCAGTCTATTTTTTGATAATTTACTTCTGCAAATTTAGCACACTGACTTCTGATGTATTCAATGACTGAAAGATATCTGCCTCTGTGAACAATTATGCATCTATTGGTCTTGCATGGTAATGCCCAAACCACTCCCTATTACAAGTTTTTCTCCAAAGAATGTATTCTATCTGCATCTGATATATTTGTCTAATTCCTATTTGTTTGCACTTTGCTTTACTGAAATGAAAGCGTAGCCTTTGCCCTTAACTATTGCTCATCTTCCTTTTAACAGTGTGAATAAAAGGCACTTATTCATACATCATAATAAATTAAGAAGCCTTTCTTTTGTAAGGGCATATTTATGTCTTCTGTTTATTAATTTACAAAGCTATTCTAATTCCTTTGGGAAAATACGATCTTTTATTTTCATTACAGTCTTGCTAGATCCCTTTATCTTCTGACAGCTTAAATCTCTAAGGAGAATGTTGTATAAACAGAGTCATATTTGCCTTTTAAACATTCTCATGGTCATTTCCTCCTGGCGTTTTTGATACTCTGTATTTTGTTTGTCATATGCAAGATGGTTTAGGAACAATTTGAATTACAAGCTAATTGGTATCTCTGGTAACACAGTTGTTTGAGGTTTTTTTTAAGTCTGTATGTGGGTTTTTAAAATTTATTCTAAATTTTTGTATTATTTATAGTAACCTAAATGTTTGTACCTCAGGAGTCCTATTACCACACACACAAAAAAGAGTTTTGTAAGGATGATATCTTAAATTGTGTATGTATGTGTTTTCCTGTGCATCACTGGAGAGAATTCTTGAAATATTCATAACCATAGACAATTTATCTTTACAGAGGTTAATGAACACTAGTTAACAAGTGAAAAAAAATGTCATTTGGCTTCTTTTTCTTTCTTCTGAAATACTACATATGTTAAAAGTGACTGTTGTTTGGCTGTCCGTGGAGATTCAGTTCATTTTTCATTTAACAGAAATCTCAGAGAATAATGATTAAAGTCATATAGCTAATAATTATTAAAGTCATTCAAGAGGGAAAAATAATCTAATGTTACACAGGGTATATAGGTATGTATGTGCAAGAAGGTCTTAGACTTGGGTACGCATATATCCTGTCTGTATGTATTTTGTTGACTTTGACTGCACAGTGTTGGCAGTTGATAAAGTTTTCTTGCTATCATACACACAAATCCCAAGTCTTTACCTTGGATCTTGCCTTTAAGATAGACTTGTCTATCTTAAAGCAGATTTCTGTTTTCGGTTCTGTTCAGCCCATAATGATTAAACCAAGTGTGTGTTAGTAAAAAATTTTATTCCTTTGGGATGTTTTTTCTTGAGATGATGGTCTAGTTTACACAGTCAGAAAAAGCAGTACTTGAACTGATAGAAGAATGGCAGTTGGGACTTAACTTGTTAGCTCAAAATTCATAAAAGTTTTCCCTATCTTTTTCTAGGTTAATAGGCATTAGAAAAGATACTCTGTGTGTTGCTATATATAACAGAAGATAGAGCTGGTGCTGCATGTTAATAAAAATATGCTCAATGAGGTGTGAGAAGTTACAGTTATTACAATATTTTCCAGTTGCTGTGAGAATGAATCTAGACTTAGCGGATTTCTGAAACTCATGATGGTGTGACCAAATAGCATTTAAGATGACAGAGAAGTCGTGTAGCTTTCCAGAAAACATTGCAGAGAAATGAGGATGGTGTGAGGGTGGCAGATTGTAGTTGTAAATAATATGAAATTTGATTAAAAATATGAGGATTTTCAGATGTTGAATCAGAAGAAAGGAGAACTTTGTTTTCCTTTTAATCAAGAAGAGTTTGAAGAGCTGCAGTGAAATCAGTCCAGAACTGCAAACTGTTGTTGATTTTTCTGTTCACATTTGTCTTCTGTTGCAAATCCACTGCAGTAGTTTTCAGTGATTTACAGGATACTCCTGTTCCATAAAACTGGCTGCTATTACCAATCAATGAAAGTGTGATCAAGTACTAATATGTATTCTAGAACTGCATTAAAAAAAATTACTATGTGAGAAGCAGTTTTCCATACCTTTGTACTGACTCAAGTACCGTGATTTTTCTAAGAAGTCTAAAACTGAAAGTCTCTTAGTATAAAAGATGGAGAAAACATTAAAATTTCAAATGTCCTGGGTTTCTGAGTATAGAATACCATTCTATTTATAGATTGATATGCAATTTTGACCTTCTGGTTTGAAAAGAAGTTCTTTTAATGTGGGAGCATATGTTATAGATGCCCTAAGGGAATTCTTTAAGAACAACTCATGAAAGCAGCCTTGCATCAAATAGTTTAGGGAGCCATCAGTGCAATGCAGAACTCTTTTGAGAAACAAACACTTCACATCAAAGTGTAAAGAGAATCTTGGGTATTTTCATAGAAATGCTTAATGCTGTGCTACTACAGTGAGTACCATATAGCACCGTGCTTCAACATTTTAATATGTTATTGCTTCCCTAGATGCTTGGATTTTGGTTTGTTTCTTTTTATTGGTTTTGAGTTTTTTTTTTTTTTTGGTTTTTTTTTTTTTTTTTTTTTTTTTAGTTACAGGGGTTTTATAAATAGATGAAGAATGTATGTTCTTGAATTGTAAAGTTTTATATAATTGTATGAAGAGTTCATATAAGAACATGTCTGCACTTCTATTATACATTTTTATTGCAAAACAGAGCATAATAAGTGATGAACCCGATTAGTTTTTAACTTGGAAAGGATTATTTATTCTAAGGTGAGAGCTCAGTTTTGTCAGCAGAGCTTTATGGTAAGGATGACGTGCCAGATATTGACCTTGCACATCTTGGTGATCTGAGCAATATCCTTTAAAACTCATAAAATTCTTCCCTTGGAAAAGCAGCAGAGTCTAATTATTCTATTCAGCCTCTACACCACTAGAGAGTGGAGCATTAAAACGAAGGTTTGGGGTTTTTTTCCCCTCTGTAAAAAAAAGCACTTTCTAGAGCATAAAGTCAAGGAGCTCTCCACCATATCTTTGTATGAGTGTCTTAGGTTGGAAAAACATTTTATCACTAAATGTCCAAAAAAGGAAAGAAAGACAGAAGTGTTACCTTTTTTTAGTACATCAGATTGTCCACAATCCTTTCAGTTATGCTAGAAAGAGAAAGGAGCCAGCCATGCTATTACAAAATTAAATGTAATCAAGTTGCAATTTATGTTATTTTAGGAGGAAGTATTAATATTTTCCTGTAAGTTTCACACTTGTGAGAACTATGCTGAAAGACAAATTTCATTTTCTTTCTGTTCAAGTGTGATTATGTTTGCTATATGCTAATTGGAGAAGTTCAGTATAATTTAGGATTAAACTATGTTTAAAACAGGAGGTAATAAGGTAAATATTTATGATTTTCAATTCTATTTAGTTTTTGAAGGATACATTTTAGAAATTTAGAATTAAATTTCTCTTTTTAAAAGTTGCTGTATTGACCAAGGAGTCATTTAATAAATTGACATGGAAGCCAATCCTGTGTACACTTACCAAAATTTATATTTCAAAATGGTTTCGCTGAAGATTTTAAAACCAGAACACGGTAGTGACAGATTATGTTAAAAAGATTTTTTTTTATTTGCAAGCATTGTGTTGCATGTTTACAAAGAAAACCCTATATTAATATATTTTTTAACAGACGTATTTTAAAGTACACTCAAAACATTTGAAGGATTGTTGTGGTGAATGATACATTCTCTTGCATTTATATGCTGATTTGCCATGTTGTTGGTGCTGATAACTTACACCAGATAATATTGTCAGCTAATAAAATTCTGTCCAGTAAAAAAAATCAGTCAAAGCACGACTTCCTTTTATTATGTCCCAGGTCAGTACATGCTTATTAATGGAAAAAAAGTTAAGATGGCACATTAGAATGCATTTGGATTGCTAATTTCATGCTTTGATATATTTGTCCTTACTTCCTTATGTATTATTCACTAAAGGAATTATATTTCATCCTACTGACTATATCCTGTGTATGTCCTATGAATAATTTTCTTGGGTAAGAGTACACATGTACTTTTTTCTCATAGTGGTCAATAATGACCTGTTTTCTTTTTGTTATTTTATTTAAGATTACCCCTAAGGTTAGCCCCTAGTTTTATTTAGGGTTAGGTTTTAAGCTATATATTTCTCTGAAATGAGATTTTGAAATTATAATGCAATGTCTCCAAAATAAAAAATGAGCAGTCACCACAGCTGATGAATTTTTGTCTTTATACATTAAAAAAACTATGATTTTCCTTGAAAATTCAATCTAAGAATTTGGATATCTAAGTTTCTTACTTTCTAGAGCACAGGGATTTAATGCTACAGTGCTTCTTCCGTGAAAAAGATGGAGTTTTTGTACACTGCTACAGCCACCACTAGTGACATTTTAGGACCTAATCAGTTTAATTCTGAATTTCAGAATCTGATTTTTGGTTATGGTGAGTTTAGTGGCAAATAGTTGTGGCAAGTAGACATACTTAATAGAGAATTCTAAGGCACAGAAGCTCCACAGAAGATGGGAACTGCAAAATAATTTTGTGTTCAGCATTTTCCAGCATTTACTAAAGATACTTGTGTCTTGCAGATTGAACAGCAGCAGAGCTTATCTAGCCAGCTTTGCTAAAAGATTAAATCAATATTTAATATATCATTGTACAGCTTAGAAGTTTACACCTAGCCCCATTTTTGTGGGTTTTATTTTTTTATCTCTTTTTCTGACCCAGAGACAGGGCTCCTGAGACGTGTTTTAAAGACTTCTGTTCCATTTTCAGTCTCATGTTAAGAGTAAGATGGTACAGTTGTTACAATCCATGCCATCAAAATCAGAAGCCAAACTAATTCCCAATTACAATACATTATAAGTGGCTTTTTGGCCTGTTAGCTTTTGCCACACAATGCCATTAATGTTTTAAGCGAGTCATCTAAAAATACCCCTCAAGGGTCCTACTACAATACATCTTTCATAGTTCTGTTTCTCAAGGTCATCGTTTTAAACTTGTTTCTAGTTCCATTTCTCTCTCAATATCTATCCTATTCCATAGCCTTTCTAAGTCAGCATATTTATCTCAAAGTTTGCATACAGATGCATACTATGTGAGCCTTCTGTCAGACTTTGAAAATTCTCTACAAATCTATTTCCCACGTGAGGGTTCGTAAGTCATTTACTGCCATTCCTGTGAATCACTTCTGCAAAGTCAGGGACCTAACTTTCAAATATTTCCTGGTCTAAGTTAAAGATGCTGAAGCATTTTCTCTGCATTCATCAGTACTGTGTGTTTATTAATGGCTTTCCACTTGTCACTATTGACCTGTGGAAGGGTCAAGCTCCAGCTAAGAACTTCCAAGTCTATGAAAATACAACCTGTGTTTTTACTAATTAATCAGTAGCAGAGTATCCAGGCAAAGGCGTGTGTTCTGGAATTGACCATTCCTATGGTTGACAACTATGTCAGAACATAATTGCTTGTTAGTTATCCAGCACAATATCAAAGACTTCCTTTGTATACTTCTGCAGTTATTATGGTTCAAGAACACCTACTGCTGGAAGGCAGCATGCTGGTTCAGAGTGGATGTGGGCCATTCCACACAAATTGTCTTCCGTGACAAAGTACACAGCCATGTTCAGTTCATTATAGTAGAGGTGGAGCTTATAGGGTCACAGGTATCTGTAGTCTTGAAGTTCTCAAAATTATGCTTTTGCCTCTTCTATCAATCTGTTCATAGTCTGCTTTTAATAAAACACTATTATACCAGCACATAATAATTAGAATTCTTGGAAAGTTTAGCTACGAATATTGACCTTTGGGGATTGTTTGCTTCTTTTTTTTTTAACCACCAAAGGTTTGAAGCTGTGTTATAATATTGTGCTGATATGAGCTTTCTTTTTGCCTGCGATATCTAAAGCAAAGAGCTTTTATGTGGGATTTTTATCAGAAGCTGCATCTGATTAGGAATTGTGTTAATGCAAATTTAAGATTAGGTCTTTTCTTTTTTGCCTTTGCTCTCTTGACTCGCTGTGGTAGAAACTGAGTAAAATGATGAAATGCTCTAGTTCTAATCTTCCCAGTAAGAATCAAATGATCAAGCTGCTACCAAGCAACATATTGGTCAATTGAATAAGTCTCCTAGACTTTGCAAAAGAATGTGCTGAGCAAATGCGAAGGTTTCAGAAAGCCATTTAATAGCAAATTGCTTGCAGAGCAGTTCATTGTTGTTTGAAGGAGTCACTGCTGAAGTATAGGAGTCATATGCTTTGTATTTCATAAAGACTTTTAAAACAATCCTCACTCCAAAGGTGAGTCTAACATTGTTCAGAAAAGTTTAGGAAAATAGCATGTGATAAACCATAGCTCAGAGTTTCAGTAATTTCAGTAGAATCCTACCATAAAAGTGACTAAGTCTTAAACTTAATCCTAATGAAAATGTAGTTAATTAACAATGGCACTACTTTGTATCTGCTTCTGAAGTGAAGAACCGGTTATGGCTGAGAAAAGTAAGGGAACAATCAGCTTGTTTTTTCTGGTAAGTTCTTGGAAGCCTGATGTATTCTATTTATTCAGTTAACATATAGTTAAATATTAAACTGTTTATAATGATCTAATTATTTGTCAGTATGGAATGATGACTGAGGTGATTCTTGAGGCTCTTAATAGGGTAGGGTCTGTGTAATGGTAAATTTACCCTGCAGATTGTGCCTGAGAGCTGGAAGAATAAAAAACTTGCATTGCACTGAGAGTGAGGAAAAAGAATTGCGAGAAGTCCTTTGGTTTTCTGTCACCTCTACAGCGTGTATAAAAAGAAAGCAAGTAGCAGCTGTTGTGAGTTTTCTAAATGTTGGCATGTATAGGATGCGTAATGTTTTCTTTAGTGCATGTTCTCTTCTCCATTGGAGTTAGCCGAACCACTGGACATGGCTCAAGTAGGATAAAGTTACGTGTTTTATTTATAGTTAAAGGATATGATCTCTGAATGAGAATTAAGAAAAGGATGGAACTGAAAGTATTTGCATTCACATAAGTGAATGTTAATAGATTCTCCAGGTACATAATAGCAAGAACATATACTTTAGGTCTTCTTAAAAATAATGAGGTATTTTTATGGCTTGGAAGGTTTTGATAATGTGGCTTTTCTGTGTATTAACTTCTTTATAACATAGTTGTAGATATATAAATATTGCATAATTGTAGCATCCCAATATTTTATTCCAACTTGTTTTAATATTTCAGTATCATTCACAATTAATGTTGAAGCATAATACTCAGCGAATGTAGCCCAGCCAACTAGAATGATGGTAGCCAAATGGGAATAAATTCATAAAGCTATATTTATACTCATAAATTGAGCTTAATTATCTGACTTAAAGTGATCAGGAGGTTTTCATAAAATTATTTTAATATGATATGTTCACACTGTCAAAAAAAACCCAGCTCTGCTGATAAAGCAAATAAAATTTTGTCAATGATAAAATGGAAAGAAAATAAAATTGCTTTCGAAACTTAAAAGGAGATTTGAAGGAAAAAAGTATGAATAAAATCAGTTTAATCAGGCACTGTGACCTAGTCCTTAAATGCCTGTCAGTACTACATGCCGAAAGAGTGATGACTTCAAATGTCTTGCTTGTTTTCTTTATACTCAAGATACTGAAACAATGTGTTACTATCATCTGCGCAGAATAATCTCGACCCAATTGACTTGTTGTCCTATTTCTGCATGTCTTTGACAATGGTTGAAGCAGAGGTTTCTGTCACTGTTAAACACTGCAAAGAAAACAGCGAATTTGTCAGGAGAGACTGTCAGGTACCTGAATTATATGTTTCTCTTCTTAGCCTTGAACCCCCAATTTATTTGTCAGCTTTGTGATTAGTATCAAAATTTGGACACAGCCAGTATAAGATGTATGTAATTCCTTGTATTGTCAGTTAAATTTCTGGAATTGATATTTGAGGTTACCTATTTGGATATATTTCATCAAAACATGTTGAATCTTGTATATGCACATAAAATCTCCCATATGTTACCAATATTAAATGCAATTTAAAATTCTTAGAGATTACTTCTGAAGTTATTTTGTCATGCTTTCCTTCTTGTGGTGGTTTTTTGGTTGGTTGGGGTTTTTTCTGTTTGTTTTGGTGATATTTTTTTTTCCCTGTCCTATGGTCTTCTTGCAAAGAATCATTTTTCTCTGTCTTTGTTTAAAATAATTTAAAGGAGAATGCTCAAAAATGAGCATTTTGTTTTAAGCAATCCTTTTCCACCAACAAGGCGAAACAAAATACAAGTAGATGTAGTCGAACAAATAAAAATTTGCTAATAAGTGCAACAGGAAAAAATAAATAATCTCTAGATACAAAATCCCTAAATATCACAATCTGCCTGAGTAGAGAGAGACACCCACAATGGCAGAAATACCCTTTCCAAGACATCCACCACAGGCAGTGGTGTGTAGGGAGACAGGGAAAATGGCATCAGACCCTTCACCCCAGATGGTGACCTTTGCAGGTGGCTGTGCTGTTGGGGAGGCAAAGGGAAAGGATGGCAGCATTCCTCTTGGGAATGCGAGAGATGACAGAGGAGTTCAGGTGGCAGATGAGAAGTGCCGGCGTGTGTGGGGTCAGCGCTGCTGCCTCCTCTGCCGCCCGGCAGACTCTGCCAGAGCCGGTGCTGCTGTGCTTGTGTTGCGTCTGTGGGCACCAAGCAGGGTGAGCTGGAATAGATAACATTTTGGGTTACCCATCACAGTGTCTTGACCCGGAAGAAGCATAGTTTCAGTTCACATTGTTACACCATTCATAGAATTTTTAGGAAATTCCTAATTTTTATTGGGATCTTATGCCAAATTATAGCAGAGGACAAGAAGCATAAAAGATATGAAATACAGGCAGACATCCATCTGTTTTTGAGAGCATTGAGATACAGTTCCTTTGGATAGTGTAGAAGCATTCAGATATATGTAAAAGATTTTGGAAACATTTTGATGTTACTAAAGGATCTATTAATCTAAAGACTGCATACAGGGAGCTTTTAAAAGGCAGTGGTAGTCTAATGTTAATAACTTCAATATACTTGGCAAATTTCGCCTAGTAACTTTTGCATTGATATGGGGTTTTTTGATCTCTACCATATCTTATAAAAAGATTTCCATTCTTGAATAAAAATATTCAAATTATAAAGGATTTGTGGTATTTTTTAGGTACATTACATCAGTAATTAGTGCCCTCAGTCCTGGAAAAGGGGTACCTTATTTCTCTTACTATGTAGCCTAGTGTGAGCTTTCATTTACTCAGTCTTGTTTTCAGTCACTTACTGTCAGACATCTCTTACCCAGGTTGGGATAAGATATTTCCTGGGCATGCTTTTGCCTGGAAAATTTTTGCAGGCCCTTTTGAAGATTCTGTGCTTTTAGCACTATTTTCAGAGGTTTGACATTTGTTACATGTGTATACATGAAGAAATAAACTGTTGTTAGTGCGCTGGTAATGAATGTGCTTGGTCTCTAGTGAGTTACTGTGACAACTTAGTGCAAGTGTCCTTGACCCTTCTATCTGAGGGTTTCAGGAGGGATAGCAGTCACTGTTCATGTGCAGCTAAAGCTGTAAAAATATGGAAAACCCTATGGAAATGTGTTACCCATTATCATGTCGTTTATTTACTTCTTAATTTGGGGGAACTTCTTAAATCTCTTGCTATAAAGTGTAGATTATAGAATTGATTGGATGATGTTTCTGAATGTTTCTAGCTTTTTTGCATTCTTCTCAAAAAGATGGCACAGGATTTTGATACTGGTTTCACTGGGTTTATGTATGGGTGCATAAGTTCTGACATGATATGATCCCAAGGACTGAGTTATCCTTTATAAATGCACTGTCATAAAAGCAATTTGAACTCAGCTCTCTGTATGCCAATATTTCTAGGTCCCTCGGTATCAGATTATTTAAAGATACTGCATTACCTGGCTTTTATTCCTTTGAACTCTGCTTTTGGCAGCTATATTTCATCTCAGTTCAAATGTCTGCATATTACTGAAAGATCCAGATTTAGCTGTATGATTGGCCTCACCAGATCATTATTTGTATTCCTGCCAATTTTATGTCAGCTGCAAATTGTATCAACAAAGATTTTATCTTTTGTTCTATTAAATGCAGTTAGTCACAGTGCAGGATCTTAGAGATTCTAGTTAATTTTAGTGTTGCAAGAGGGATATTTACTTCATTTTTATTTCAAGTTGTTCTTGTCTTAATTATTTATTTATTCACAGGTTTTAAGTTCTCATATCATTTACTTTTGTGAACTGAAAGATCTTGTGATCTCATTATAAAGTAGCAATCTTGCCGGGAAGACCTACCTTCCACAAAGTCACACTTCTTGGAACTAATTGTGATTTTACTCTTACTTAAGAACTTTTTGTTTTCCCTGGAAAGCATTATTTTGCCTGTAATCTATATCAGATTAGTGAAACAATATCCAGTTAGTATACATAGTATTTATGAGCTCTTTATATATATATTTTTAATAAAAATAATATACATGTTTATGAATCTTTTGGAAATTCTGCAGAAGATCCAAGTTATTTGTTCCAGAGGTAATTTGTAATAGCCTTGGATGAACATGATGTTGTTTTGTTAATTTAGTAAAATCAAATTATTACAGTTATCATGCAGAATAAAATGTCTTTCTCAATTTCTATTTCTCTAACAGAATTTTACTAACAGTTTTCTTGAAGGCTGCCAATACTGTTCCTTAACTTGTGATTGTAAACCCACTTGGCATTGCTCTCACAGGGAGGTTAACCTCTCACAACGAGTCTGGGTTATTTTACATTTTGTGGGGAATTGGAACTTTGTCCAAATTTAGATATCAAAGCTTTGGAGATCTGTATCTGAGCTAGGTGGCCAGGCAACATTTAAAGTCAGTGGAGAGAAAGAGACACAGAGCAATGTGTTTGTACTTTAGGAGCAGATGAATGGTGCTTCAGACATCCAAGCTCTCTGTATCCATTCTACAAATATAGACTAGTAGGATTAGTTCAGGTGCAAATATTTTAAATCAGGGCAGATGAATTTTAATGTTTCATAATTTTCGTGTGTGTATATATATATATATATATATATATATATGAAAGCCTTTTCTTTGATCTACGGAATCACCAGTGTTCACTGCAGTGGTCAGTCCATTTAACCTGTTAAAGAATGGAGTGAGTTGTCAACTGGATTTATCTCTTTATTTCTTGTAAAATGTGTGTGTAGAATCTATTTAAACCAAAACATTTTTATTTAAAACAACTGCATTAAACTCAGATGAAAAACTCATTGTGTGCAGCTAATTTCCATCAAGGATGGACACAGTTTGTGTATTTTTTGCTTAAGACAGAGCTAATTTAAATGCCTCCTATGAAGGTGGTTCTTGAATGAAGACCTAAACATCCAACTCTATTCAACTAAAATTAGTTTAGTGGTAAAATGTGGCACACAACACTAAGCTATCAAGATCCAGAGGTATCAGAATGAAGAAAAATAAGTTAACAGCATGTTGCTCCTGTAGTTCATGTTATGGAGCTGCAGGGGATACCATTCCCCTTGCTGATGGTTAAGATACAAGACCGATTTTTCTGTAATCAAATACTTTTTCTTACATTCTTTTTGCTTTAAAATACTCAAAAGCAAAGTCATCAGAGAGGGCAGAAGCTGTCAGAACATCACTGCAAGTAGATGTATAAGTAACTTTGATCTGCTGTTGTTGAAAGATAATTACATGGTTTCCACAGAGAGGAGCATCCAGCAATATATGAAAAGACAGAATATTTAGCAGATACTGCATAAGATTTGCTAGCAAAATACAGAAAGTGCAGTTTTAGAGTCTATATTACCCTGTCTGACCATTAACTGTATCTTCAGAAAGGGCCTTGCCAGGCTCATGTCACACTGGCCAGTCTCACATGGAATTTACTCCTGAAAGAGCTTCTGGTGTCACTCAGTGCTTTAGAGAACTGAACATAACCTCTTGGGCTGACATATTAGAGCTCCTTTTTCCATTCCGCAGGACAGAATCAAATCCAGCTGAAATAAAGACAGAGGTTGACATGTAAATACGTGTTCAAAATCTGTTACTATATATGATGTAAATTATCACGTCTTTTAAGGACTTCAGAAAGATTGTGTATTATGGTGTGAAGAGGGAAAATACAAACAGCACAATAGGAGTGTGCAGTAGCAGTGAAATTTCACCATTGTGTGGTATTTGACCATTTAAGTGGTCTTCAGCTCACTGGTTTTCTGAATTCACACTTGAGATATATTGACTGCAATGGACAGGATGAGGGGCAATGGTTTTAAAGTAAAAGAAGGCAGTTTTAAATTAGATTTAGGAAAAAATCTTTACTCAGAGGGTGATGCAGCACTGGATCAGGCTGCCCAGAGAAGTTGTGGATACTCCACCTCTGAAACTGTTCAGGGTCAGGCTGACCCTGAATGACTTGATACAGTGAATGGTATCCCTAGACATGGCAGGGAGGATGGAACCAGATGATCTTTAAGGTCCTCCCTTCCAGCCATAACCTTTCAGTGATCTATGATTCTGTATCTAGATTTAAAAAAAAAACAAACCCAAACAAATGGAGTGTACAGTAACTAGTACTGATACTTGCATCTTATGGAAGTTGTTTGTAATTTCTAGATTTTTATGATACGACATCAAAGAATCCATGGTTTTCAATAGTTCACGCTGTTTTTTAGGTAAGGATTGACGCTTTGAAGCTGAGGTCATCTTACTGTAAATGGTTGAAGCATCAGTTATAGTGTAACTTAGTTTGCTTGCTCTTGAGCATCTTTCCTCAAGCAGATTTGCTCTCCCAGAATTTAAATCTTACTCTTTGGAGTAAATAAGGATTAGAGTTGAAAGTTTAGGAAACCATTAAAGCAATCCAGAATCCACAGTTCAGGTAGCTGCAACTTCATTCTGTCGTCATAATAGAGACTTAAAGAGACAATGCTGTGTGGCAATAGCGTATGGTTAACTTTTCAGCAGATAACTTGAAGGACTAAAAATCATCACCTCTCATATCACTGTGTGGCTCTTCTGTTCATGTTTTCCAAAGTCCATCATTAACAGGTCTTCAAATAAAGAAATAGATAAGGACACTACCAAGTGGTCTTATCTGTATACTTTCAAACAGATGTGTGACATTGTTATGAAAAGTCAGTGCTATTCAGCAAACTGTGGTCATGTTATTTAGGCTCCACATAAGAAGGTAAATAGTAATTTATCAGAACAGTGACTCCCTTAGGCATAATTAGTGTTGAGATCACAGTAAATCAATTGCTGTCAGTTACTGACAAAGGTAATTGCTCTCAACTGTAAGCTCAGGGAAAAGATTTACTTGTATATACCTGCTCTTGTACTTCTTGGTGTTAAAGAGACCTCATTATCTTAAGAAACATTAAAGACTGTCTTCACCTGGCAGCTCTTTAAAAACAGTAATGACAGTAAAACTTTGGCTTAGGACTTGGCTTATGAAGTTCTCTAGAAAAACAACTTTCATTAAGAAGCGTATGTATGTGGACAATAACATTGAGACTGCTTCTCACTTGGCAAGAATTATTCAACAAAGTTATTTTTTAGTTTGTGTTGGTGGTCTTATTTGTGTCATAGGGTTTTTCAGTGCAATATGAAAGGAAAAAAATACAAGGATTTAGCCTGTAGAAAAATTGTCAAATGAACTAAAAATCAAGTAATTAAGGGAATTTGTGCTATTTCACATCACACTTACTATTATTCATTCTTGAGCAACAAAAACAAACTTTGAAACCAATGAGGTTTTTCATCTAGAGGAAAACTAGATGAAAATAGTGACATCTAATAGTACTTTGATGTTAGAACAATTTACTGTACAAAATATCTGGGAAGGTCTTTGATCCATTTTCAAAAAAAATCCAAGGAGAGTTAGGAGCACTGAACGTCACACAAATATTAGTGCTCTCATTTCCTTCCCCTGAACTTTTTCTTCTTTGTTCCAGACGGTTTCCAATTTTTGAGAGGGGAGTTTTAGGAAATTCAAATAAAACAAAAGCTCTGCATATAGCAGCTGTCTAAAATGGAGAAAAAAACCCTAGGAATTTTTTTTCTTTATGCATAGTGATTGCTGAAAAAAATAAAGAAAGCAAGAAAGGTTTCCACTCAAAGTAGCAAAATGTTACAGATTTGAAAGATAGAGATGTAATACTCATTTGGTGGAAACATACAGTTGAAATTGGTTTCAGTGTGCTTCATTATTTTGATCCTCAAAACTCTCAGTGGCTGTACAGATACTTGATCTTCAGTTGAATTGTAAAGCCTCTCTATCTGTGATTTTATATTAAGCTGTATCTTCAAAATTTCCTTGATGCTCAAGATAACACCTACATTCGTTTGAATTTTGATATCTTTTTTGGCTTAGAAGAAATTATTTATGACTATGATAATTTCAAGGATACATTTAATTTTTTTAAAATTAAAAATAGTAATTTGTTTATATAGTGATCTTTTTTATTAGTTTAAGTGATTATCTTGGGATAGCATTAGTTTGTAATGGAGTTTTTAATTTTCATTAAAAATACACTATGTTGCTAAACTTTGAGAAAAATCAAAATTTATAAGATATTTCCTTGTTTTTTTTGAAATTGTTATGAGTGAATAGAAGTTGATTCAGATGTCTGGAAGATGTTCCATTTATTTTTTAGGAAATGGTTAAAGCTGCGTACATTAGATTCTTTCTTCAGCTGAAAAAAACACAGTTTGTCTGTTCTGGTTCCAGAATGATTCATTTTCCTTTGGTATGCCCAGGAGTTGACACCTATTTCTGGTGTCAAAATTATTGTAGAAAATTTCGGTAATATCTGTTACCCTGCAGGTACCTGCTACCGCTGATGCAAATTTCTGGAGCTTCCCTAGAGGTCGTAGGTGGGATTTGGATGCCCATCTACCTAAAGATGCATTGAAATGCCATTCTAGGAAGGAGGAAAGTGTAAAACTCTCAGAAATAAGCTAATGCCGTGGATTGTGATTAAATGGCAAAGGAGTTTCCAGACTAAAGAGGATGCTGCATGAATAGGCACTCACAAAGTTAGGCATTAATCAGAAAGTAGGGGAATGTGTTATATTCTGAATTATTTTTGGTAACCGTGTGAAAACAAAGGAGATTTATGTAAACTAGTTCCCATATTCATTTTCTATCATAAAGGCAAATAAGTAAATTCATTTAAAAAGTAGGTGATCCATTTCATGACTGGTCACTTGGCTACTGTGAATGATAGTTAGTATTCATGGCCATCCTTTTAGTAAGTAACCACTTTTTAGTTTCCACACACAACTGTGCTGTAGAAAACAACATCTCTCACACTCTTTTTCCTGCCTTTCCTTTTCCTTCGCATTTCCTTTGTTTTCCAAATATTGACAATGCATCTAGAAACAAACATTTTATTACCAAGCAAACTGATGAAAAAATTTCTTATAATGAAAATAAGCTACAATTTTCCTTTTTTTGTTACTCAGGCTGATCTGCAGTTCATTGTCTAAAGCTAAGTGTAAGAGAGGAAAGTTGTGCTTATATTATTATGAGAATCTCTGTAAAGAATATGAGTTCCTTGCAGGCTTTCACATGTATACTTCTAAAAGATTTTGATGATAATTCTTATTCTATTCAATCAGATCCATATATTGTTTAGTGACACTACTTGCTTTTTATTTTTCAGTATGCGACATGTGATTGCACAGTATTTATTTTTTTTATGTATGAAAGTACACTTTTTTTTAATTATTTTTTTTTTACACTTTTATTTTTTTTATGTATGAAAGTACACTTCAAAAGTCCATGAAGACAAAAGCCTTTCAATTTGCTGCATTGTAAAAAATAATGGATTAGACTGCAATACAAATCCTATTCTCAGAGTTTGCTACAAGCTCACAGATTTACTTGTTGGTGATTAATAACCATAATATTTTTATATCACATTCTTGCTGACCTCAGGTTCCAGTGAAGCTAAAGGGCATCAGGATTTGTGAATAAGGCCACTGGAAGACATTAATACAAAGTTTCCCTAATCTTAGAACCTGAAAGCATCTGCTTGAATTCTATAGCATGTTGTGTAGGTTTTCAATGAAGGCAGCTTTTAAAAAATTGGTTGATTTTGCTCCCTGTGGTGCTTTTTGCTTCAGCCAGTTGGAAATTATTTCAGAAGGATTTAGATAGTGCAGGAATAATTGGTTTAATAAGAAAAAAATAAGTCAAAAGTTAAAGAAGTCAAGCACTTTTCCACTACATTCATGTATCTCTTCTTATATCAACTGTTTTTTAAAAGGAAAGTATTGTATACCTTATTTAATTCTCTTTCCTGCTAATTTAATGGCAGCAGAACAAAATAAAATGGATGGCACTGCAGTTGATTTCTTAGTCATAATGGTTTTACTGATGCACATTCTATAGTATTTTCATGATCATTAATTTCACAATAAGGAATACTTTCTCATTTTAATTTCTCCTGTTATTCAACAAAAGAAAATTACATAATTATTTACATTTTACAGAAAATTAATATTTGTTTAAAAAAACTGAAAAAGACCCTGATTATGATAAAAATGAATAGTGACTTTAAAATACAATGTACTAGTGGTGCAGAGAGAGATTACATTGGTATAAATGCTTGAAGTTGCTTTAAATACGTAGATTAATCTGCTGCAGTACAGAAAGTTCTGCAATACCAGATTATTTTTTTTAATAACATTTACTAATAAGAGTCTGAAATACAACATTCCTCAAGATTCACAATAATTCCAGGCCACCTGAACATTGTTTATCTGGGTCTTGGCCACCAACAGTGTTGCCAAATCTTAGTCAGAAGTTCAGTCTGTCTCCCTTCCAACATTGTGTCTTGACATATTCATTAGGTGCTTTCAGACTTTGGCTGGTAATCACTTGTTAGCACAAATTTAGTCTGTAACTGAAGAAGTGCCTATTCTATGGAAAGGAAAGCACCTGTCTTAATCCACAGATGAGGAGTTTGCAGATGCCTGAAGAAATCTCACACATGCAGGCCCTACTCCTCATGGGGAATTTCACCCATCCCAGTATCTGCTGGAGGGACAATGCAGCAGGACATAGGAAATCTGGAAGGTTCCTCAAGAAGACTGATCACTACTTCCTGACACAAGTGATAGAAAAAATGTGTAACTAGACCTCATACTCTGGAACAAACAAGGGCTCATTAGGGATAGGATGACAAGGCAGCCTTGGTGGATGCAGTGACCATGAGATAGTGGGATTCAAGATCCTTAGAGGAAAGAGCAGGGCAAAAGGCAAGATCACAAGTCTGGACTTCAGGAGAGGAGACTGACCTCTTCAGGGATCTTTTTGAAAGAGCCCTGTAGGATGAGGTCCCTGATGGAAGAGGGGCCAAGAAAGCTAACTCATATTCAAGTATCAAGTTTAAGAGGCATCCATCCCACTGGTCAGAAGATAGGAAAAAGAGGGTAAGAATAGTTGGTGGCAAAAGTCACATTTAAAAAGGAAGTATCAAAAATGTGAAATCACAGGCACATGACCCATGTCACAAAACTGCTGTCCAGTCTTACAGGAATCAAGTTAGCAAAGCCAAAGCCCACTTGAAATTGAAACTATGAAAGAATGTCAAAGGCAACAATAAAGGAGTCTATGAATATATAAACAGCCACATGCTAACTAGGGAAAACCTGCACCTACTGCTGAATGAGCAGTGGTCATGGTGACAAAGGACATGGAATATGCTGAGGTATTCAATTCCTTCTCCTCATTCTTTACTAATAAGACCAATATCCTGTTCTGGCTGCTGCTCTTGACATAGATGAGGCCAAACCTGGAGTACTGTGTCCAGTAGGGGCTCTTTAGTACAAGACAGACATGAATATATTTGAGAGACTGCAGCAAAATGCCACAAGAAAAACTAAGAGATTGGAGCATCTTTTATATGAGGAACGGCTGGGAGAGCTGAGACCATTCAGCCTGGAAATAGAGCACTCAGTAGGATCTTACCAATGTCTGTAAAAACCCAAAGAGAGAGTGCGAAGAGAAGGGGATTAGGCTCTTTCCATTGGTGTCCAGTGACAGGAAAAGAGGCAATGGGCACATCCTGAAACACAGAAGATTCCCTTTGAAAATCTGGAAACACTTTGTTGTATTGGGTGGCCAAACATTGACACAGGCTGCCAGGGAAGTTGTGGAGTGTCCATCCTTGGAGAATATGAAAGTAATCTGGACATGGGCTTGGACAACTGACTCTGGGTGGCCCTGCTTGAGGTGGGAAATCATGCCGGCTGAACTTGAGAGGTCCCTTCAAACCTCAACCTTTCTGTGATTCTGTGATATGAGGTATTTTTTAACTAAGTGTCCCAGCACCTGTTTCTCCAGCTTAAGGTAGAGACATGATTTCTTTCAATTCCAGCTGGAGAAACAGAGAAGTTAATTGTGGCCAAGACTATAAGCTATTTCAATTTATTTTCTTTACATCCTAGAAGAGGTCTCTCATCCTTGATCTGGATTATACTGGAGATAAGTACTTCGAATATGTTTTTCTTTTTTGTTTCCATCTGGCTGTTTTACGTGGGATCTAGTCTAGTATAGGTAAGTAAAAAGCTGTTTTCAGTGCGAATGCACTATTCAGTTTGGAAGGGGAAGTGTAAGGTTCTGTTCCTAGGAATGGTATTATTTTCACGCATTCAAAGAGCAAAGATACAAACCCAGTTCCATCCTGGAACATGTGGATTATGTTTTTCAGGAAGATTTCTATTTAATCTTGCAATAATAAGCAATAATTTTGGCAAAAGTTGAAATAAAATTAATTTCTGATTTCTTGAGGTAAATGGAGGTGAGTTACATCTGTTGCTAGTTTGGGAGCATCTGTGTGACTTTTTTTAGGCTTTATTTTTGTATCAAGTAGTAGTAACAAAAAAGAATGAAATGACCAAACTTGAAAGAGATGAACAATTATACTGTGGGTTTGTGACTATGTATTGGGATCTCTTTAGACTCAGTCTTGTGGATGTCTAAATTATAAAAGGGGAGCAGTGTGAGTTGAGAGCTGTAAATCTGGAGTATTTCCTGGTAGGGCCCTAGAGTCTCACTCTTAGTTAAAATTCTTCAAAGAATTAGATCGATCTATCTATCTATGTATCTTATTATATTACAACAGCTAAACAGCTAGAGATGATAAGGGAGTACATGTTATCTTACATGACTTTGGAAGTGTTTAGAAGAGGTTGTAGTACAGAAATGACGTAGTACTTGGGGTTTGCAGAGGTTATGGCATGGTACACCAAGACTTCAGCTGTGTCCTTAAATCCATTCTAAGGCAGCAGTATACACAAGGCCAATTTTAAATGCTCAGTTGTGTTAAAATTATAATCCTGCCAAGGCAATGAACTTAGCAGGCTCATGTAAGAGTTGATGGAAGCAAGACAGGTAGTAAAGCTGATGCACCTGAACAGAGTTACTGGAGGTTTCCAGGTGCAGCTTGTAGTGTTGGCAGTGTTCAGCTCTCTATAAGGACTGCAAGGATGGTTGGAGTCCCTTTATTTGGCATCTCTTAATGGTTTTTGAGTGAAATTGTTCAAGACAAAGTAAGAGGGCTGATTTTTTTATTTATTGTCAGTCAAATGGGTAGGGTTTTAACACTAGCTGAAGTCCAGTGTAGCAGTACTTAAAAGGGCAACTACACTGAGGACTGAGGGTCTCCATAAAAAGCCATATGGAGGTGACATGAGGAAATGGCTCCAAGTAGCATTTGGAGTGCTTTCATCTCAGTGTGAGAAATAAAGCTTTTACAGTGAGTAAATGCACTTTTTTACAGATGAGTACCCATCGTTGAAGGGTTTCATAATTCAATTGGACAGGTTGCTTGATAATCTGATCTAGGCTCCCTTTCCCACAAAAGGCAGAACCTCTTGGTCTTTGAAGGTCCCTTTCAACCAGGGCTGTTCTAAAATGGTATGTCTTATTCAATTCTTTTTTTCCTCTGTTCTTTTATTTGACCTTATCCAAGTCACCATTTTAAGCATAGTGAACCAAATTAAAAGTTATTGCATTATCGAACAAAACATGGTATTTTCACCATTACCTGAAATGCATACGGTACCTTCCAGGGTGATAAATGATGCAGCTTCAGAGATTTCTTTCCTGAGGCTGAAATGAAGAAAACCCTATTTTTCTTTTCTAAAGCATTGTCTCTTTGAAGGAACTGAAAAAAGGATTATTAAAGATTGTGAAGAAAAACATTTATTATACATTTTCATATTTGAATTTTTTAAGTCTAATATGAGTTTACCTACCTTAATTGGCTTATGGCAATATACAATGCATAATATATATTTTCACATGCTTTACACAGGGTGAAACAGATGGTGATGTTCTGAAAATTCCTTGTTAGACACTATTTTACATGGTTTTGCTCTTGACATTTTTTAAGTATCTGGAAGTTGAGATGCTGAGCATCATATATATTTACCTGAATTATGAACCTTATTTTGCATGTATATATGATTTGATTTATTTAATTCATGCTAAAAGATAAATGTCTATTTCCCCTTCCTCTCCCAGCAAGTTATAAGCAGGTAAAACCCCACTTTGTTATGTTGTAACTTTTAACTTAAAATGGGTTTTGTTTAATAATTTTTTTTATCATTTTCCTGGGCAATAGTTAATATACAGTAAGCATAAACTGCAAATGAGAATTTCAAAATTCAAAATTTAAACTATTGCAAAAAAAAAAAAAAGAGCAAGTACATTCTAAATATGGATCACTGGTAGCTAGATTTCATTCCAGTCTGAGTGGAAAAAGTTAATGTGTTGATAACCGGAAAAATGCTTTTTTGTCAGGCATTCAGAAAAGAAATCATGAGGCCAGAGGCAGACATCAGTTTCTACCTATTGAGTGCCTGGGCATTTTACATGAATCTGTGGATAGAAAGTAACTTAGAGTTTTAGTTTTCTCCTTTTAATCTTACTGTCCTTGGGACAAATTAAAAGTCAGGTTTCCTTTTTCTTGCTCTCTGTTGGAACAAGGATGGTTGTGTTTCTGCCTTTGTCTCCAATGATAAAGGGACTGTTGATAGATTGTCTGAAGCAGTATGATGATGGATGTTAGGGCTTCTAAGGGTTGTTAGGTGTGCAGGTTCAACCACTAGTGAAGCTGAGTCTGTGTCATAGGGACACACGGATGAGGGGACGTACGGATGAGGGGACACACAGACACACAGAGGACACCAACACGGCTGCTCACACAGGCTGCCTCAGGAGGTCACCAGCGGAGCACACACACAGCGCTCTCCAAGTTCATGAGCAAATGGACATTTGTGAGATCCCTGGAGTATCAGCATGGTCCCTTTACACAGCTGGCATCTCTGCCTGGATCCTGACCCCTCTTACCTGCCCCACAGGCTGCTGGTGCAGCTAGGTGCTCGCTGCAAACACACAGCACTCACACTTGTCCCACACATACTGCACATTAAATGCCAGCACGGACTGTGCCTGTCTGAGACCTCTGCCAGGATCTGAGGCCCCTTCACAAACACTCACACTACCCCATCACCCAACAGCAGGCAAATGGGCTGTGACCCAAGTCCCACTCCGGCCACCAGCTCTAAGTCCCTCACTCACCCAAGGACCTCAAGCTTATTTTTATATGTACACATTTTTATATGTATTCACAGTGGCTGTAAGATAAAAACCCCCACTGCCTCTGTCCAACACTGATTAGCAATAGGCTTGTCTTGTTTATATCCCTTTCTGCCTACCTTTCTATCTGTTTCCTCGTGCTCCCCCTTCCCCTGCTCATTACCCAGCACTTGACACCGTCCCACCAAACCCTTCCAAAATGCAGGACCCCCAGCTTTGCATCCTTATCTCTTGAGAAGTACAATTCTTTGATAGCCCATCAGTTAGTGAGACTGACCAGATTTGTTTCTGGTTATTGTTTGCTAATGCTAATTAGCCTGGATTTATGTCCCTCTGTCCCTTCCTTTCCTTATCCTCCCAACTGAAAAAATATTCTCACACTGCTCATATCCTTATCAGGTAGGCCACTGACACACTTTGCTCTTACTATGTGTTTTTCATGTCTTTATGGCTTCTTTGGCCAGAAACTCTCAAAAGGAGCAGGCAGTTGTCGCATGAACCCTGAAAAGAACATCCACCTGAGATGAAGTATTTGTGTTCAAACTATATCAAGTTGAACATATAGATTAGAATTGTCTTACTTGCTAGGAAAATGGTGTTGAATATTGGCATTAAAGCAAAATTATGTCTAACTAGCCTCACTTTGCAGGAGATGTAGGTAGCTGCAGTGAAGACTCACTAATGAGGGTTCTTTTAGACCTTTAGGTGGAGGAAGATGTAATTTAATTTGACCTTAGGTTACTTAGGAGTGTAAGAGGGAAACAGCTGGCTGTGTTCTTGTCTCAGGACGTTTCTGACCTACAATCTGTGAATATCAAAGTATGGCTATCCGGAAAACTGTCAGGACAATCAAGGAAGTATGTAAAAGTATCTAAAGCTCTAAGAGTAATCAGTGATGGAAAATTAATGTAAGAGCTCATTATGGCTAAAATTGCTACTGGGTCACACTGAAGTACATATTTTTCCAAGTCTCCCATGCTGCTGGTGCTGTGCAGAGACATAACAAGGAAAGTCTCAATCATGAAAAGTTCACAGTGTAAGTAATGAGAAAGAGAAGCAAAGAACAAGTAGTAAATTTATTTCCTTTAAATTTCACAGAAATAAAGGCTTTATTTCCTTTAAGCCACTGATCAGTGGCAGATGAAAGAACAAAGGCATTCTTTTTCTGAATTTCAATCTAGAATCCATCAGTTGTATTTCGTTACATATAGGGTATTGTTATTCCATTCCACTCCTTATGTTCTTAATGAATGATGCAATATAATACAAAGTGCAGTGGCAGTTCCCCCTAGCAATATTGAGTCATTTACTTCTTTTGAAATTTTGTTGCATACATATCAAAAAACGGTGTTTTAATAGCAGCATAGTTGGGTGTTTTGCGTGTCTTTGTGGTAGGATTTTTACTAATCTTTCCTGTCACAGCTTGGATTATACCTGTCATGCCTCATGTAGATCAGCAGAGACATTCTTGTAATATTGTAGAATCCCTAAGCATTTCTTTGCACCTTTTGAACTTCATTGGGATGGTTTTTTTAGTTCTTTTGTTCTTCAGATTTTCTATTGAGCATGGAATTCCTTGAGTAAGCAAAGATTTTTGTCTAATACCCAGGGGTACGAAAATTCACATCATTGTGGTTAACCGTGAGAATTTCCACGAACAATTTGTGGCTGTGTCTTTTAGAAAAAAATCTTACTTTGAAAATGTTGATGATAGTAACTTGTAAAGAGTTAGCCTATTACCAAGTTTTTCCTTTACATCCTAATGCAGCAATGTTTCACTGGTGCAGGGGAACCTATATGGGTGGCCAGTTCTGTCACTTGCAAGATGTTTACCTTCTGAAACTGCAAAACTGTAGAGATTCATTATATTTGTAGTTAATACAGAACTATATATAACAAAACATTTTAGAACAAGGTGTAAATAGCTAGATTGTAAGATAAATGAGTGATCTGGACCGTTGTAGGCTGTTTGCATTTGACAAACAAGAGGAGTGTACTGTGACCATGAAAGCAGTTGGCTGTTAGCTCTTTCAGAGAGTTACTTTTAATATATAAGTGAATTGCTGAAGGTAAAACTTCCCGGAGTTTTCATTATAGAAATATGAAGGAGGACTGGAATCAGTTTTCAGTTACTGGTAACATTTTGGGTGTTTGTGTAACAAAATATCCCTCTTTTGCTGTTAACTTGTCATCAGGCATTTATCAGTCATCATTTTGATTTATTGTGTGATGTCCAGAGCTCTTTAGTATGTCGTGGACCAATCTGTAGTGGCTGCAGCTACATGCATTTGTGAATTTCTTGAACTCAGGTGTGGTGCTTGGTCTCATCAGTTTGGCACAGACCCACTCTGCAGTATGAGCAGACCCTCTGCTATAACGTGTCTGGAAAGAGCATTAGCTTGGGGTTATGGGAGTAAATCAGCCTGAGTCAAATTTTGAGTGATTGAGACCATTAGGAGCACTTTATTTTGAGGCAGTTTTATTTGACCTGCCTTTCTATAGAGAATGATGCTTTGTATTTGTTTCATGAAGGAAAAGTGTAAGAGTATGGTAAATTTTCTCTACATATGTAATAGTAATGTAAGATTTCTATCTACCTATCTCATCTCTTGTTTACATTCTTAATTCTGTCTTTGCTTTCATACACCTACAGAAAATCTCTCAACCCTCGTGCTGTTCCTTTTGTCGGTTTTGTCTCGTCTTCGTACCTGTTTGAACCCTTAATGCATCCTTTCAGTGTCAATCCTATATAGCTGCCCACAGCTGCGTTGTACTGATTTTATAGCTTCATAGACAGCAGCCTGTTTATTGGTTAGAGATGTTACTTTGGTGTTCTTTTTCTCATGTAATACATTAAATTGTATTTTACCATTAAAGTGATCTCATGACTTTGAAGAAAATTTTAAACAAATCTCATTAAATAAGAGATAAATTTGATATCAGAAATGATGAGCAAAAAGATGTCCTTGATGCTTGCACTGTAAAAGATAAAATATGGCTTCGAAGCCCTAGCAAGAGGACATGGGATGCAGTGAGTCCTCACATCTTCACATGCCTTTGCAAAGGCACTGCAGCTCCAGGGCATTACTGACTCTGGGGCTAATCTGTCCCAGTAGAACAGATTTAGCATGATAATTCTGCACACCAAAAACTATCTATGAATAATGGTATATATTTAGGTAGTTCTCATCTCTTACAGGTTAAATTCTTAGCAGAAATTAAGTATATTAACATGCCAAAGTCTGTGCAAGAATGATGCTTAACATGTGAAATAATCTGTATAAGAGTGATGATAAGATTATTAGATACAATACAGAGCTAGTCTTTAAAAGAGCAAAGGGTCAGGTAATTCACATATATATACTAGAACACCAAAGAAAAGTACAGTTAGTTCTTATATGACTCAGACGGTATCAAATCTCTCAGCTGGTTTCAATTAATATTTTGTTGTAATGATAAATAAAATCAGCTGTAGAGTTAAGCATATTAGCTAAGTGCAGCGGGGAAAAAAAATCTGAAATCAGTCAACCTATTATTTTTATTGACAATATTTTTTCCTTTTAAAGATTAATACTACATTGGCATAGGCAATCAGTCTCAGTGGGAAGTATTCCTACTTACCTTAAAGCTAGAGACTAGAGTTAGCACTGATAACAGCAATCTTCTTTAATTTTTTTTACAAGATACATAAGACATTCATGTCTTTGAACAAAGACAAAACTTTCCTGTCTATTTTCATTATTAATTATATATTTATAACTTAAAGTGGATTAAAATACTGAAAACATTTTTTTTTTACTTTTGAAAAAAATCCTATGTCGTTTTGTATACTTCCAGATACTGTGGGAACACTGAGACTTTGTAATGATGTTATCTGGTTCTGACTAATTAATGTGGATTTAGAATAGGTGTTACTCGGCTATCTTTTTTGTTAAGTGTCACTACTTACAAGAGGTCAACTATGAAATGCTGGATTCTCTGGAGTCAACTTTCTAGTCCAAATTTATGGCCAAGATTTCATGCCACACCAGTGTCATTCCCTAAGATTTTAAATCAGTTGGGCTTTATCTATAAATTAGAAAGTGACAAATACAATCAATTGTATTGTATTTTCTACAGTGATGATATGATAGTCATGTTCATAGGAAATAGAATTGGTATTTCTGGTGGATTATGTTTTAGTAAATCTGTTACTTCTGAAGCTGAATGTGAAACATTTATATGCCTTTTTCTGCACATGAAATCTCTTGTTGAATTTTTGCCATTCTGTTCAAGGTTTACATGAGAGTATACAGAAGTTTTATTGAATTAGGCGTGTGCATCTGTCAGAGCAAAGTGAGAGACAACTTCTCCGTCCTGCCCTTCCAGTTCAGTGTTGCACGTTTTTTCCAAAGAGCAAGTAATGATTTTATTGTTTTGCAAGCTGCTGCAAGTATCTCTTAAAAATGGAAGAAAAAAGTTTTCATATCTTGCATGAAGAGGTGTGTGCAGTGCCCAAAGTTTTCCAGATGAAAGAATATACTTCAAAGAAGAACTGTTGTGTAAATTACATCTTAATTCCTGTAATCAGCATATATTTAAACGTGCAGAGTTGAAATCTGCATTAATTTCATATTGCTTTTTATCTCTTACGTATGTTATTGTACTGGTAGGTTTTTAAAAATCACTGTAATTCTATGATTTTTTTGTTGGAAGATTCTGCTCATTTATTTATAGCTTGCTTGAAGAATGGATCCATAATTGGATTGAAAAACAAACTGCGTTAACTGAAAGTTGATCAAAAGTGAAGAAAACTGTGTTTCAGTATCATGTTTCAGCCTGTCTTACTGTTTTTATAGTTCCGTAGTCCTTCTCACAGGCCTTTTCAACCATCTGTATTTGCTGCTCTCAGCCATCCAGGCTGCAGCTGTTTCTGCAAGTACCTTTCTGAGTGACCATCAAGTAGATAACGAGCAATAAAGCAATTACTGTATGCGCAGTCTTTCACCTTTTATTTAATATGTAAACAGGAGACTATGCAAGAAAGAAACCAAGTGGTGTTTGCTTACTTAAAAGTCATTTCTTGGGGAACGTTTAAATAGACTTAGGGTCATTTATAATTCAGGGAAAAGGTAAGGATAGCAAAACATAACAGATTAGTGGCACCTGGAGCAATTACAGTCAATACAATTTTTACAAGAATATCAAGGGAAAATGGAGGACTAGAGAGAAAGTAAGTTTATTAATAAATAAGATAGATTCAATTAATGATTAATGACTCTTAAGTAGCCAAGTACTTCAGTGATTTAAAAAAACAAAATCAATCTTGGGGGGAGAAAAAGAAAAAAAAAGTAAAAAAAAAAAGGAAGGCTGTAAGCAGCAAACACTATCAGATTGGCACATCAGGATCTATTCTAAGTCTCAGGAGAGACACAGCTATGCAATCTGTGTACAAAACAGGTATTGAACCAGGAGGCTGAGATCCACATCTGACCATGACTTGCATTTTCTTCTCAAATCAGCTCATGCTCGTGTTTATCTGCCAGTGCACACTATTTCAGCTGTGCAGTGAGGAATGGCAGCTGTTGAGGCACTGCTGCCTCTCCAGGGCCGGCTGCTCAATGCCTGGCTTTGGTTGATTGAGCAAACTCCTCACACTCACTGCTTTTCTCTCTCTCAGCCTGCATTATGGCCTGTATTATTATAGTAAATAGCAGCTGGACTTAAACCAAGTTAGACAGAAATTTTCAAACTGTAAAAACATGAATAGACCCAGTCAATTTAAACATGGTTTATTACAACTGTAATTTATTCTAAAAAAGAAAAAGAGAAATTAAGAAAAAGTACACAGGCACTGGAGGATTAAGAGAGAAAGTTAAGGTGTAACTGATCTTCAAAAACTGAAGGGGACAGGAGGGAAATGATCATTATGAATTCTGTCAGTCTAAATTAAATCTTTAATGATGAGAAGAATACCCTCCCTGAGAAATCGTAAAGTGAAGTGTAGGAGCAGTTAGTTTAGCAAAAAAACCCCCTGTGAACTAAGTAAAATGATATTTTAATTATTTTATCAGACTACCAGAATGTTATTAGTGTCAGTGATTAAAAAAGAAAGAATAGGGGAATAGATCTGATCTATGCAGATGTCCTTATTCCTTTTGAATGCAATCAGGGATATTGGTAATTGTCTGCTGAGCCCCACAATCTGCAGTGTACAAAGTAACCAGAAGGCATCACTCCTCCTTGTATCCACTCAAGCAGTTCTTTCTTGATACAAGATAGGTTTGCATCCATGTATGCATAGATACTTAAAATATATCTGCATATAGATTAGCACTGTGTATTTGCAGTATTTGTCTTTTTCTGCATGTGTAAGTACATGTATTTTGTGGGTTTTTTCCTCTTTAATTATTTCTCAGGCTCCACAGTTGGAATGGGACAGAATAATAATAACAAATAAATAACCTATTCATCTACTAAGGAAGAGCACGGGGTAAGACAGATGGGTTTATTTTAAACCAACTTTTATTTTACGTATTTAATAATATTAAATTTTGAGTGTGCTAGGTTATAAACAATTCGATGGGTCTGAGGGAGGTTAATTTGGAAAGAAAAGGAGAAAGAAAACCATAAAAAAACCCCTTTAACAATAAAATCTCAAGCACAGCCAAGAGTGAGAAGTTTTATTGGAATTGTGCCTCTTTTTCAACATTAACATCTGTACAGTTATGTCAGATGGTTTGATGCTTTAAAAAGCTTTTATCTCAATTTATTTCTATAATATTTGCATTAATATTGAAAAACATTTATTGAAATGGACACCAGTTTTCTAGCAAGTAATGCTGAAGGACACCTCTTGCAGATTTCGCCAATATTGAGGAGTATTTCTAGGAATGATAAATATACAGGAAATTCAAGTATGTGTCTGAATTTACCAGAAGTGCCAAGTTTTACAAGAATACACTGCTAATTTTTTTCATTAAGGCAGCCAAATGTATGACGTAATGGGGAAATCCCTAGATACAATGACTAGCAGGTCGCTTATGGGTCAGTCCTACAGCATGACTCATAGGGATTTTCCTTCTCTTTCATCTTTGTATTGCAAAGGCAAAAGTAGAAATCATACCTATTGCCAAGTCTGTAGTTGTTTCGTCTTCAACACATTCCAGGTATTCTCTTCTTTCCATTCTGTGGGAAGTGCTCTTGAAAACCAGCAGCAGTGCACTTGTTGATAAAGCCATCGCTATTAGCAATTTAACCTCACTTCAAAGTGCAACACCATGTATTTGCTAGGCACACTGTTATACATATGTATCAAATGACTGAAAACCCTTCTGGCAATTGGGTCTTATTACCTTTCTTGATTACTATCAGTTTACTGTGTGTATAGTTCCTTCTGAATTTTATTCACGGTCTTAGGATCATTACCTTAAGCAATGTGCATTCATGGTCATTTAAAAATCAAAATTAGACATAAGGCATCAGAAACTAAAATAAATAGCAATTGTTTTTGATGTATTTAAAATAATTTTTTAACTTGTGCAATGAGATAATTAGTTATTAAAAATGCACAGAGAAGTAACCTGAGAAGGAATGTATCAATTGATGTCCATACTGCTTTTAAACATGACTGCTCTTGGCTTGGATGGGTGGAGTTTTCACGGAATAAAAATCTTTGTGGATTGCTGGGCCTAGAGAGCATTGGTGAGTGGAGTTAGGCAGAACTGATGGACAGTCATCATGGGATTCCCAACTGCTCAGTACTGGGGCCAACCCTGTTTCAGATCTTTATCAGTGATGTGGATGAGGGGATCAAGTGCACCCTCAGTCAGTTTGTAGATTACACCAGGTTTGATAGGAGTGTTGATCTACTGAGGGTAGGAAGGCTCTGCAAAGGGATGGGGATAGGATGGATCAGTGGGCTGAGACCAATGGCTTGAGGTGCAGCAATGGGAAGTGCTGGATCCTGGACATTGGTCACAACCCAGGCAGCATCACAGGCTAGGGGCAGAGTGCCTGAAAAACTGTCCAGCAGAATAGGACCTGCAGGTGCCATTTGAGACTGGCTGAACATGATCCAGCAGTGTGCCCAGTGGCCAAGAAGGCCAATGGCATCCTGGCCTGTATCATCAGTAGTGTGGCCAGCAGGAGCAGAGCAGTGGTTGTCCCCTTGTAGTCAGCACTGTTGAGGTCACACCTCCAATTGTGTGTTCAGTTCTGGGCCCCTCACTATAGGAAGGACATTGAGGAGCTGGAGTGCGGGGGTTCGGTTCTGCTTCCCAGCTCGCTCTTTCACCAAACTTGCATTTAAGGGTACGGCTTGGTACCTTTCCCATGTTGTGGGTCTTGGCCTCAGGCGGAAGCGTGGCGATGGAGAGGAAGAAAGGAGGATTTCATGTGGGTTTAAACTGGGTTTTATTTTACCCAGAGGGTGACCCATGTAGAAGTGAGTTCTTCCTTCTGGGGTCTCAGCTCAAGTACAGCGGGTGCGGAAGGGGGCCGGGGCAACGTGGAACCAATCTCGAAAGGGAGGGAGTGACCTAGAACCCAAGGGCTATACAGTAGAACAATACAAGGCGTAAAAAAGGGAGTGGGGAACCAAGAACCTGACGAATCACCCCACAGCCTCACCAGAACTTTCCAGGCTTCTGGGTGGGCCTACAGAGTAATTGACAGGACCTATAAATTGGGAAAAACCAAAAGGGTTTAACATGGGGGTATAGGGACAAACCAATATAAAACAAATAACAGAAGCATGCAGAAATTTGGTAAAGCCAAAATGTACGCCACAACACTGGAGCAAGTCCAGAGAAAGGCAGTGGATATGGTGAAGGGTCTGGAGCATAAGTCCTGTGAGGAACGGCTGAAGGAGGTTGAGTTGTTTAGCCTGATAAAAAGGAGGCAGCTGGAAGACCTTATCACTCTCTAACTATCTGAAAGGAGGCTGTAGTCAGGTGGGGGTTGGCCTCTTCTGCCAAGTAAGAAATGATAGAAGGAGAGAAGATAGCCTCAAATTGCATGAGGGGAGGTTTAAATTGGATATCAGGAAAAATTTCTGCATGGAAAGGGTTGTTAGACGAGGTAGAGTCACTATCCCTGTAGGTGTGGAGACAATGTAGATGCGGCACTCAGGGACATGGCAGTGCTAAGTGAATGGTTGAACTCAAAGATCTTAAGGCCCTTTCCAACTGAAATTTTGATTCTATGATTATTTTTTTCCTTCTAAATAAAAAATACATAAACCCTAGTGGTCCCTGAAAACAAACATTTTTAAATAAACTTAATCATATTCCTGTTAATGAATTAAAAAAATGTCACTTATGCTAAATAGATCTCCATTTTTTTAAATGTAGTAAGCTTATTGTTTCTGAGCTACATAAGTGAGTTTTTTCTAAAATAACCCAGAGAAACTAATAAAATTTTCAGATGAATGGCTGTCCTCAATTTCTGCATGAAACCAAAAATCTCATTTATAATAGTGTTACTGAGTTTACTATAAAACTGTTAAACTTCATTAACTTGTTACAGCTACTTACTACGTATTACTCAGAGCTACTGTGTACAAAAACCATCATTAAGTCAGTGGATTTGTTTTATTTGTTGCTAGTTACCGTAATTTAAAATGAAAACTTGAAGAATCTATTCTGTATCACTTCAACTCCTGCTTATGTGCAATTTGCTAAAATCTGTTCTCTACCAGATTTTTTTTATGATTCAGATGTGGGGCCAGAGGACACTATAATTTCGCAATCAACATCAGAAGGCAAATCTTTAGAAATTAAGTTGTTAAAATTGACATGACGAGTTTTAGTACTCACTGAAAGGTAATGTATTTTCAATATGTAATTTTATAACTGAACTTTACCTGTAGAGGTTGCTCTGCCAGGAAAAAACCCATTTTATTTGCCTTGCTAATTCAAGAAATGAGCAATTCTGAGTTATGCATGATCCATGTGCTGTATAAATTATCTGTGATCCCAGTTTCAGATAGACACTTCATAAAACATACAGAAATTCAAGGGACCCATTTGTGCACTGAAAGATAAACTAGGCTTCCTTTTACTTGCTTAAATGTCTGAGTCTTTCTAGATCTAATACCGACTTATATTTTCATGAGAAAATCTATGTTGTGCCAGAGTAGCTAGAAGATGTAAAAACCCTTGCAAGCTAAAGCCGCATTTAATTTTCTTAAGCAAAAGCCCTTTTTTTTAGATTTCGACTTTTCAGCACATAATTTAGGTTGTATTTTTTGGTAGCAGCTTGAAAGAGTGAGATATATAGGTTAAAATATGAGAGCACTTGTGTATGTGTATGTTTGAATTTTGTCAATACCAGAATTCAGATTCTAATTCTGATACACTGTGTAAGTAATATGTAGCAGACATAAGAGGCAAATACATATTGAATACATGTAGAAGAAAAATAGCTTTAAAAAATAACTACCCAGTGGACTTGAGAAGTACATTCACATGCAGAAGCAGAGAAACTGATCCTATACTTGGAATTTATTCCAAATTATTTAGTAATTTTGCTTCCTTAAAGCTCCTCATCGTGCAATCAGTTCGTGCAAAGAACTCCACTAAGTTAATGGCATTAATCAAGAGTTTTCAGGATTGGGACCCTAATCAGCATTTTCTTGCTTTCTCACTCTTGCAGCATATGTGCAGCTAATTGATGTTTTGACTGAGGCAACATATGAATGGTAACACCAATGAATCAAAGGCAATTGTTCTCGTTAGAATGTGGAGCTAGAGAAGTACTGCTTTCCAGAATAAATATTATCCTCAAAAAATATTCTCATTAAAACAAATTGCTCTTTGTGGCATAATAAAGTTTGTGTAAAGAGAAACATCTGGCAGAAACATATAACCTACTTTAGTGTAACAGTTGGAATGAATTAATTTATTTTACTGTCATAAACTGCTTTTTGACGTTCTACATATTTTATCCAGATTTAAATGTATCAGTGTGTTGGATTATTTTAGTATATTCAACTTGTAATTCCTCTAAAATAATTTTACTATGCACATAACAACCCCTGGAAAATGGGATATGTTGTAGTTAAAGAAACTTCAGGCAAAGTTTTCGACTATGTGTACAGTAGCACATTTCATCACTAAGTATTTTACAAGGCTTCCAACATCTGGAGGCACTAAAGTGCAGGTGTCCTAGTGTTGACAAGAAAATTTGCCTTACAGTAGGCAATAGAAAAAAATCATGTTCGGGAACTTAATCTAGAGTTTCTTCATTGTATCTTTTATGTTTATAATATAAGTAGTTCCCATTTCTTTTATAGTCTATGGAAAAAATGAGCCATAGTCCAGATTTACTCCACTGGAACAGTATTGGATGCCTCTGTAAAACCACAATCTAGAGTTTGTATCTGAAAGACACATCCATACTGAAGATGTCTCTCTTTCCTTAGATTAATTATACCATGAATGGTAAACTTTGATGAAAAGATGAGATAAAAAAGTGATTCTGATTTTTTACATTGTTGTGAAATGTGCTCAGAATGGTCACACATTTTTTGTCATGTGCCTGTAGTTGCTGGACACTTTAAAATATTTAGTTCATAGTGATCATTCAGTTTGTACAGATCTGGTAAAGATACCAGAATATATGCTAAATAGATATCCAAAGTGTTTATACATTGTAACAATATGGAATTTAAATAACGTAGAGTAATAGAGATGCCAAAGACATGCCAAATTAACCAGCTGAACTTTATACCTGATCTTCTCAGCATTTCTAGCCTGGGCCTGCAATCATCAGGCTTCCCGCTTCAGAAGCAGTAGGGCACATGTTGCTTATCCATCTCAGTTGTATGAAGCAACGTTTTTGTGAATTAAGCAGCAGTTCATGATTCTAAGTACCAAGAAAAAAAGAAAAACAAACAAAACACCACTTTGAATTAAAAGAGAGAATGATGGGTTGAGACAGAACAGAGAAATACAGAAAGATTTAAACCCAGAATTATCTAGAAAGCCAAACAGATCAACGCTTTGTAGACCCACCTGCCCTCTCAATGAATAAGGAATGTTAAATGCATCTGTTAACTGGAATTAAAGGGGAATTAGTCTGAGGAAAAGAACTGCAAGCTTTTATGCTGTCTCATTAAGAAAACGACATAGCAAATTTTACACAAGGACAGTATTTGTAACATATAAATGAAAGATTCAATAGAACCAGCATATATACAAGACATCATAAGACTTCATATGCCCATCATAGTGGTGGTATATTAGTTCAGTGTATAAGTGTTACAAGCTCTATTTCCACTGAGTGTGCATACAGCAATATGTTCAGATGTTGTAAAACTTCTACTTAAAAGCTGATTTTTTGAGAGGAATGAAAGGGAGTAAAATATAATTACATTAAATAAAGTAGAAATTTTCATCTATTATGTTTTACTTTTCTATTAAATTAGTAATTTCTTTTCTTTCCAAGTATGTAAAAAAAATTCGCTCTTGCTAACAATGCTCAAAAAACACAGAAGTTTCTCATCATAAGATACATATAGTAAAATATTTCTTAAAAATAATCATATATATGGCTGGATTTTAAATTACTTTTCATCCAATAAGTTCCTTTAATTTGCTCTGGGCAGCAGAGAAGGAAGTGAATGTGTATTTTCTCATAGTTGTTTTCTATCAGGCTGCTCTGAGTCCTGCCACTCAAGAAAATGAATAAGCATGACATTGGTAAAGCAGCTGTGATACAAGAATCTAAAGGTAAAAGAGCTGTAAATCCAGTTGTGAAGTAGTAATGTTGCTCAAGGGCATGCCAGTGGATTAGATACTACTGTACATATACGTACACAGATACATATGTATATTTTCTTTTCTTTTGATGACCATAAAAACTAGTTTAATGCAGAAAATTTTGCACTCTTTGCACTTCAAAAGTTATTTTGAAATGTATTTCTGGAAGCAAATTTGGTCTTCTAACAATATTCCTCTATGTGATGTGTACTTGCTGCATATTCAGTGTATACAGATAGCTATAGAAAATAAAAGTGGTTTTGTTCTCTAGTCCAAAGTCTGTTTAGTCAGCAGAATTCCAGCAATTTGTATGGGCTCTGGAGACAGAACCCTCTTCACCTGTATTTTTGATCTGAGTATCTAGCGTATACAAACCTTACTCAAATCAGTCTTCCTAGGAACATGAGTAATTTCTGTAGCAATTTTGCAGGTTTTGAGTTTTGGGGTTTTTTTTTTCCAGATCGTAGTAATTTGACCTTGATCATAGAATCTTGGAATTGTTAGGACTGGGAGAGTTCTCTAAGATCATCTAGTCCAACCATTAATCTAACGTTGCCAGGTCTATCACTAAACCATGTCCCTAAGCAATCATCCCAGTCATCTTCCCACTCCCCATCTTAGAAGACCTAAGGAGCACTTTGAAGTCACTGGAGTAGTGTGAGTACTTTGTTATGGGCATCCTTGGTAACAGTAAATGCTTCTAGCAGTATATGGCTTCATATTCAGGCATGTTTTGTCTGCTAATCAAATTACATGAATATGAAAAAGTTTGTGGTGAATACATACTCTGGATTTTCAGTAATTGGGTTTTTTTAGACCTAATTTTGTCATGTTTTGAATATTACTTCTGGAGCAAATTGAGGTATTTGAGGCATTTAAAAAGTAGTGATGTTCTTAATAATCTATTGGGTTACATGTATTGTTAGTATAATTGTTATGTCTTGGCATCAAGAACATGACTGCATGAGTCAGAGAAATGAAGAAAAGAGAATGCATATTTATTTAAAGGATCTTTTAATATGAAACACCCTCCTCCATATATGATATCAAAAATTCTGTCTGAAAATATCACTTATACTTAATGACTTGCCTGTTGTAGAGATGTTCTAGAAATGCAATTTTGTGAATTCAAGATGTTTGCTTTAAAATGGCTGATCTAGGACAATAATTGCAGATGAGAGACTATATAGCCTTGTGGAGTTGTTTTTAATACTTAATGTAATTTAATACTTAATTTTTTTTAATACTCTGTAAGTAATAAATAGAATGTCTGGTAAAGTGATTTAACTAAATATTGCAGCAGGCTTTCATGAACAATTCTGATTCTTGCTTTGGTGTTTTCTGATGAGCAATGGGCAGGTAGAACTCTTGACCTCACAAAGGAGTTGCTGCCCTTCTGTGAGCTATTTGCATACGCAACTGATTCCACAAAGCACAGCTGAGCAGTAGTTCGAAATGACAGTGATGCAACAAACAGCATTGTGTTTTTAATAAGGAGGGAAATTTCAATCCAAAACTATATTAACAAGTGCATGGTGGAGCACTGGCTGCTGCTCTTGGAATGCAAAACAGAGCAGCTTCTGATGCACAGTGTACTTAACATCATTGGCTTTTCTGGGGGATATGTAGAAGTGGTGCTATATTCCTAAGGTCCTGCAGGGATTCATTTACTGGCTGTGTGAGTGAAAATGAATTGTGTTAATGTGATGAGGAGTAAAGGGACAGTTTTACAAATCAGCCTCTGTAATATAAATTTTAGGTATCCAAGTCTGAAGGTGGTGACTTGTTTGTGCAAGATTGCCTTTCATATTTCATCAAGACCTAGGATACACAGGCATGCAATTATAGATAATAACCAGTTCTATTTTCACATCAAAATAGGAAGATAATAATACATTTGGCTTAAGGAAAAGTGTGATCCTTGACCCTATACTCAGACTGCAAGAATCTTAGTGATATTTAATTTTTATGACAACCACAAAAATGGACCTTTTTAATTCTGCCATGAATTCAACAAATTTTTAGGTATGGCTTGACTACCAAAGTACATGTGTGGTTTTGAATAACATTTTAAAAAGAGGCTTTATAATGCAAAGGGCTGTGATTTAGCTCATCTAATTATAGGTGTTTTCAGCATAGTTTTCTACAGCTTGCATAGTAATTTTTACAGTTGGGGAAGGAAATGTACATCTGCAGGTCATGACTGATCTATATCATATTAGTTGTGCATTTTAGAGTGGGAGGATTCATACGCAAGTGTGTTTCATTATATTTCTTTCTATAAAGAGAGGCTACACAGCTAACTTGTTTTTTGATGTTTGCACTGATGATGTAAGGGGGCAGAAATGTTCCTCGTAAGTTAAAAGTTCAGGATAGAAGCTTTTGAAATTGAGGCATCCTTCTGGTAGTGACATTCAGAATTATGTGTGAGGAAAAGCTATCATATTCCCTATTAAAAACATAAAAAGTTAAAAAGAAAAAGAAAGCTAAAAAAAAAAGTGGAAAGGAGGTAAAAGCATGCACAGCAGTTTTATTCCAGCTTGAGGACGAGCTATGTGTGGTGTGTGATCACTCAAGATCAGGTTATAGATGTTTAGAGGTAGGAAGAAGTTTTTAAAACTCATTATTGTCCTGACTCAAAGCCTTTCATGTGCCAAAGCATAATTCTTCTGCCCAGAATTGAATTTTTGCCACAGCTGCACTAGAGCCTTGAAGACTTCTCATTGCAGAGGTTCATTTAGTCTAATGTACATCTCCCTCTCCTGCTAGCTCTAAAGCATAGGCTGTCAAAGCCCCACAACTCTTTATAATTCTCTCTCTCAGACGACCCCAAAGTCCATCTTGTCTGAGACTCCAGCTCTACCTACAGTCTCCCAAACCTTATCCACACTGAGTCCTACAGCATGTTCTGTCCTGAGCCCTTATTTCTTGTAAACCTTCTTGACACATCACAGGGCTTCCCCATTCCTCCAAATGCATGCCCTGCCTGTGCTGATTGCTCACCCCAGGACCCTCAGCAGGGCTGCTCAGCTCCTCCTGACCCTTGTGCTGCCAGCATCCATGTCTTGCCCCATTGCATTGCTCACAGCTGCTGAACTCCCCTGTTTGTGCAACCACTGGCTAAAGTCATGTCCAGATTTAGTTTTTCCAGCTGAAATTCTGGGACACGTTATATTCAGGGACAAGCAATACAGAAGCACTAAGGAGAGGAAGCAAAACATCTGGGTGAAATATGACCCAGTTGCCCCTGTAATTATCTTCACATGAAAATGACATGAGTAAGAAAGAGGATCAAACATTAACAGTCAAAAGATCTTTCTCATTTCTTTACTCAGATGTTACTTGCACTCACTTAACTTGTACTCCTGTACTTTAAAATATTAATCACTTCACTGTCACCTGAACAAGTATTTAATCCTTTTTTTTTTTTTTCTTCTGTAAAATTTTAACACAGTCCCTTGCGACTTGGTGAGATCTCATTCCATTACAGAAAACTGCTTTTCAGTATTTTGGTAGGTGGTGCAGTTTCACTGGAATATTCTAATGCAGTGGCAGTTCACACATTCCACTGGCATATACTGGTGGAAAAAACCCTTTCAACATAAAAACCAGTAACTTTCCTTCTTGAGTTAACCTGTTTCTGGTCTCATTTTCTACATGTCTTCCACATTCTCTTGGGTCCTTGACCCAGGATCTTGCGACCTTTTTTCCTCCCTCTTTAGTATTGATCTGTCTTCCAAACTCCTCCTGTCCTATGATTATCCACCCTGAAATGTTCATTTATAAGGCATCCTGGCTATCAGGCAGCTGAGCAAAGGTAGAGCCTTGATTCTGTATTTGCTGGGCTATTTGCTAGGTCACCTGTTAACCTCAACTTCTCATCTCTTGCCTTTGTGGCCAGTCAGCATTTCCTCATAGCATCTCCTTTCCCATCCTACCATGATGTTGTGAAACACCAGACTTCTCTCCTGATTTGTCTCGATGGTACCAAGTATTGTAACCAGTTCAAGAATTCAGAAAACTATAAAGTCTGGGAAATGTCAAGACAAAATCTCTCAAAATGTTTTACGTTGCAAACAACAAAGGACAAAAATAAACAGATTTTGTCTAACTTGTGTTTTAAAATCTCACCTTTGTTTACCCTGCGCTCATAAGGCAATCTGTTCCAGACCATAGCTATCACTTCTAGTAAGCTTTTTCTTTATGCCTAAATTAATCTTCCTTTCCAATGTTAAAGTTTATTACTACTTCCACTACCTGCAATATACATGAAGAATATTTTTTCTGTTCCTCTCTACAGTTACCTTCTATCATGCCTTTCCTGGTTTAGGCTGGATTAACTTATATTACCTGTATGTTTCATTGCAAGTCATATTTAAATCATTGTCTTGGATTTTTGTCGTTGTTGTTGGTTTTGTGCCCTCTATTTCTTCTAGACAATCCAGAACTTTGGGGATTCTAGTTCCAAAATCAAATTTAATGTTGCAGGGAATTGTGTCTTAAAGCCAGCTAGAGCAGAAATATTTACATATTTTACAGGCTATGTTCTTTTTTTTTTTTTAATGCACTAGTTGTCCCATCTCTTCCTTTCCTACATGGCATAGAAGACTCCTGTTCAACTTTATATGCACAAAAGCCCCCAGATGTTTTATTTCTTGCAGGCAGTTATTCTAGAGTCTGGATTTGTGCCATTTACTACTTCTGCCTCAGTAAAGTACTTTTCACTTCTCTTTGGGGAAATTAATTCTGTTTTTGCAGAACATGTATCCAGTATGTTCTGGTCATTTTGAATTTAATTCTGTCAGCAAAAATGCTTACTGTTAGCTTCAGCTTGGCAATACCTTTGTATTTCATAACTTCACATTTATTGAAGTGATGCCAGTTTTGCGTATTAAGGAAAAAAAAAATACTGATTAGACCAACACTACATTCCCAGGAATCAAAAATCAGTATATTCTTGTTTATCAGGGAACCATTTTAATCTCTCTTAGTATATTGTTTAACAGGGAATGATTTTCGTCTCTCTGAATATAGCTGTCCAACTGGTTTTGCTAATTAACAATAACTTAATTTAGACCATTTTAAGTCAGCTTATGAGAACTCTGAGAACATTATGTATCAAGCTTCACTAAAGCTTGCTTTTTCCCATTAAACAAGTAGAATCTCGTTTTACTCCCCCTTTGCCTGCCCCATAGAAATTGCCTTTAAAAAATTGTTTCACTCTTACTCATCATCCCTTCTGCTGACGCTTGCAGGTTTTTGTTTGCTGATACATTCCAGTGTTTTTCTAGAAATGAGGAGAAGTCTGACTGATACTTATAGCTTTCCAGCTTTTTCTACTTTGCTTTTTTTTCAAGGATAGATAGGTGACTCGTTTGGTTTTTTCACAGTCTTCCAGAATCCCATTCATCATCCATGGGGTTTTGAAGTGCCTCTGAAATTGCTTCAGCAAATCCTCTGTACTCCCTGGATTTCATAATTTCTGAATGATTTAAAGCCAACTAATGGGTGTATTGTCTAACATGCTTCCTTTCTTCCATCTTAAATACATTGTTGTTTGTGTTTTTTACATTATCTGTCTGATTAAATCTAACTTTATTAGTGAAGACTGAAGCAGTAAATGCACTAAATGTTAAAGCTTTCTTGGTGCCGTGACTTGTTAGCTTTTTTCGCTGTTGAATAGTAGACCAGCTTTCCTTTGTCTTCCCCTTGCAGTTAATGTTCTTACTGATCTTTTTGTTTGTTTACCTTGCATGTTTCTTGCTAGTTGTTTCAGATTTTGTGCCTTCACTTTCTTAGTGTGTGCTTCCATCTGTCTTCTTTTGTAAGGTCTATGTCTTCTTGCTTTCTAATTTGTGTAACAAATTATTATCAGTCCATCTAGAGAGACTGATGAATAGTCTGCATTTTGCTGTATTACTTTCCCAAGAGATGTTTGGTTTGTTAGGGATACGAATTGTCCCTGATTTTTTTTTTTCAGTATTTCTTAGATGTGTGTAAAAATTACCTTTATCTGTTTAGTCTTTCTGATTTGTCAGTAGTACAATAGCCCCCACCTTTCTTTCCTCATTGTAGAAGATAATAGAGCAAGCAATCAGAAATAGAAAACATGATAGTTACAAATGACAAGTCATATACTTCTATATATTTTAGGAATATGTAAACAAATATGTAATGTTAATGATATTTCAGTCAAATTTAGATAGAATATTTATGTCTCATGATATATAAAACATGCTGATCAAATAATAAACAATCCTCATAGCCTCCTTCTATATAAGTAGGTGTATTATCCCGACATTGCAAAATAATAGAATGGGATGAGAGGAAATGGCTTCATGTTGTGCAAGAAGAGATACAGGTTCGGTATTATGAAAAATGTATTCTCTGAAAAGGTTGTCCAGCACTGGAACAGGCTGCCCAGGGAAAGTGGTATGTTACCATCCCTGGATGTTTTTGAAAGACACGGTGATGTGGCACTTGGGGACATGGTTTAGTGGTGGACACTGCAGTTCTGGGTTAATGCTTGTACTTGCTGGTCTAAGAGGAGTCTTCTAACCAAGGGAATTACAGGACTTCGGCAATTCTTCACAGATAGTCAGCATCTCATAATTTTGGGGATACTGGAACTTGAGTCTTCACAGTTCTTGGTACTACTCAGCAATCCTAACTACCCTACATTATTGTGGGAAATACTAATTATTTTACTTCTATTTCCTTATCTTCAGTTCTCAGTTCCTAATAACATACCATACATTTCAATCTATCATGTCAGAAAACGACTTCCCACTATAGCTTCACTGTATTGCAGTACTATTAAGTAGATTCTGTACAATACCCTATCATACAAGCATGTATGATGATAGTATCCATTAGTTTTGTATGGAGTCTGCCAGTATTTCTGTTCCTGAAACACACATGGCTCAGAAGTAGACCTTTACTTGAAATGAAGCCATTTTTGCATGATGTAGAAGCTGGTAAAGTTTTTTTACAAAAAAACTTTAGCAGCTATCCAAGAATCTAGTAGATTTGGTCTTTGACTGGATAGCTTTTAATAGCATAAGCAGTCTAACCTTTTCTCTCAATTAAAAACACCATTTTGAAGTGCTATTTAATTGCCCGCTATTGCTGTAACTATGACTGACAAGTGATTTGTACACTGTATTATTTATTATCGCACAGTAAGAAAACTAGAATTTTTGTTCAGGTTTTAGTACTTGACACTCAGTGAAAGCAAAGCTTCGAAGTCTGCAAATCATCTTTAAAACATTAGATCAAGAAACTAAGTCTAAAGAGGCAATTAAACACCAAACATGGTAGTTAAGCACCAACCTCAATAGGCTTCCACATTAAGATCTGACACACAAATTGCAGTGTGATGTGTGACAGACTGATGAAGCATAATATTCTATATCAACCTGTAAACTGGCAGACATTCTTGATACAAGTGAGTGAATAGGCTTAGTGTGTCCATCTGATAACTGTCTTTTATGTGATGCCAGGAAGAAGTCAAATTCTATTGAACAGTAATATTCTTAGATGACTCATTCACAAACTATGATAGCAAATACCAGAAGCTGGAGAAAACTTCATTGTCTACTTTCAGAACTGTAATCTGAAAACATGCCATTTAGCTGGTACCTAACTCTACTGGTTCTGCAGTTTCTAAATTCCCGAAGGTACTCAAAAAGTGTACTTCCATAAATATGTAGGAACACTTAAATTCCAAATGTTTCAGCTTTTAACTTAACTGTGGTGGTGGCATGCAAAAATTTGAGGTCTCCATGCCAGAATCTTTTGGATCCTGGTTCTCACAGTGTGCTAGATTGATCTCAGCACAAAATACTATAGCAGCCCTGGCTTTTCTTGGAGGCTTCCAAGGAATTGATAGTCTCATATTTTTACTAATCTATAACACTGAACAGAGTATAGAAAATCAAGCTGCACTTGCTTTCTACCTGAAGGAATTAGATACATTTATTTCATAATTTTTAATGCATTCAGCATGAAAATGTAAGCTGAAATGCAAGCAGCTTTGAAAACTTTTCACACTCTCTTCTCCAAAGTAGATTTCTTTCCTGCTTTTTAAATAATAGAACAAAACAGTTCTCACTATTAAGCCAAATAATTGATTTCCTTCAGATAAGTGTTCTTATACTTAACACATTATTTGAAAATGCAATATGTTTTTTTTGTCAGCATTTGATCCAGGATCTCTCTGACTAGCTCAGGTTTTTTCTTCCTGGGAAGAAGTAATCACTGAGTTCCATAAATGCACAACATGAATGAATTTCCTGTGTGTTTCACAGTTAAGGATCAGACGTAGTACAGCACAACAAAAAAAGATCAAGGGGCAGTAACATCAATAAATAATGACTTTGTATCACTATGACCAGTATGAGATTCTAAACTCAGTCTCCCTTCTAGTCTTTGAGATCAAACATCAGCAAATGATTGTGTGATAAAACAGAAATAGGTGATCCTACACAACATTGTTTTTCTCAGGGGAACTTAGAAACTGTTGCTGGGTAATTTCTCTTCTAGTCTGCAAATTATTATCTGTGGAGCATTAGGGGAACTAGGCTATTTATTCTGTCCCATGCTGTACTGGAAGCCACTTTGGGACACAGATGGATGCCACAACCTTGGCTACACTTACGCATTAACAATATATTATGTTGTGTGTTATTTTCAACTGATAGCTCAAAAAGAATATATTTAGGACTTCAGCTTTTAAATAATAAATAATCTTCCTAAAGTGAGATAGAAGTGATTATCAGAAAAGAATATGCTCTGAAGAACTGGGTGAGCTGTTTTCTCCATCTTCTTTTCTCCATCTTCTCTCCTGAAGGGAGAAGTCTCTGCTGCCCCAGGTGTTGGTAAAACTCATAGTTCTATTCAGATTCTGGTGAAGTTAGAAAGACCAGAGAACACTGGTGTACAAAGAGGTTTTCATTCACCTCCAGAATGCTTGGATGCTGCTTAGAAATCTTTTCTGTAAAGCTGGCTCAACTTCGTATACAAGCATTCTTAAAAATTGGAGTGTTATTATTTAATAATTAGTGGAGTCCTACATTCATGTCTTCCTCCCCTGCATGTTTTGATCATAGACCTTCTTAGGGAAATGAAATCTATTTTCTGGAACAGGGAATTGCTGTGCAT
Source organism: Sterrhoptilus dennistouni (assembly GCA_013397095.1). Lineage (NCBI taxonomy): Eukaryota > Metazoa > Chordata > Aves > Passeriformes > Zosteropidae > Sterrhoptilus > Sterrhoptilus dennistouni. The sequence goes on along the minus strand of VWZU01019389.1, from coordinate 545,345 downwards.
ACCTGGATTTCACCCTAAATTCAGGAAATTAGCTAGTCTTGCAACCAGACCCAGAAAAAAAAAAATCCAAAAAAACAATTGGAATCTTAATGTGTATGGAGATCCAGGTACTTAGAATATTTTAGGTGGATTTTTGGAAATAAAGATTCAGTTCAGAAAGTTTTTTTCAAGTGGGACTGCAGTGGAAATAGTAGTTTGCTTGTAAAAGTACCTTAAAGTCAGCACACTACTGACTTCTCACTGCACTATTGCTTTCCTGTGGGAATTATTCTATGGGAGTATGTCTATTTCTGTGGGATGAATAAAAAATAATACCAATATGGTAGAGTATTCTTTAGGGAAAAAAAAAGTATTGAAATAGCAGTGTGCTGCATCCTTACTGTAGGAATGGAAAATGGGTGGTGTTAAATTCTTAAATGGATGGTAACTGACCTCTACAAGCAACATGCATTTATTGATGTTAAAAACATATTACTGGTAGATAAAAAGATATTTAACATCTAAAGGTTCCCAAATAGTAAAGAATCCTGTAGTAAAATACTGTTCCCTTTTTTATTTCCTCTCCCTTGACAGTGTGTTAATTAGTAGAAATTATCTTTATGACAATTAAAGACCCATGAGCTAGAACTCAGTACTAAATCCACCTAGAACTAAACCCGATTGAATTTGCAGACTCTTAAGAGTGGAATTTATCTTCTCTAATTTTAGTCACCTATAAAGTAGCTAAAAGAGTTTTTATTCAGTTGCCTCATTTAGGCTCAGCCTAGTTCATGAAGAAAGAAAAAGATTTCCAGAGTTCAACTTATCCCATGGATGGTTGCCATAATCAGGATGAATTGCATGAGTGGGAGCTATGGCTTGCACAATTAAAACCTCTTTTTAGTTAATCAGTAACCTGAGATTTGCCTCGGGGATAAAATATCAGGAGGTGTCTATCTGATTATCCACTGATTATCCAAATAGATGGGGTAAGTGAAGTATTTGACTTCTGTATGGCTAAAGTAAGGTGAAATAAATCCTGCTTTAAACTTTGAAAAAATGACGTTTTGTCAGTAATTGTCTCGTTATTTTGATACTACAAATGACAATATTATTATTCATATAAAAATATTATATCCCAGAAGAACATTGTTAAGGAAGAATACAGCTGCATTGCTGTCTTACTTGCCCATATAAACTAAGCCATACAGTGGTACTTATTTGTTTACTTATTTATTATTGAAAACTATTGATTTGGTGAGATTGTAGCAGCAAGTTATAAATGATGCAAAAACGGCATCAACAGATAAAAGACAGAATAAAGCCAGAATTTTGCAATTTTTGAGTTGTGTTATTATTTATTGTAGGTTTAGAAAAGGTAAAACCAGTAAAGCCCAAGAAGCATGGAACATTCTATTTGAAATAGGGGAAAAAATATTTTATATGGATTTTTTTTGCCTTTTTTCATTACTCCTCTGAATCTTTTTTTTGTAATAGCCATCTATAAAGACGTATGACTATAATATGAGTCCTTATAGACCTCTGTCTGCTCAGTGGAATGGTTTATGGTATGGTGCATCTTTCGTCAAAAAATATGTATGGGTGTTGGTGTTATCTATTCTCATGTAGATGAAAGTTTCCTAAACCCCATATTTTCAGTTGATCCATAGTGACTCTTACCATGGTACTTCTTTTTTTCATGCTTCCTAAATGACCTGTGATTATGGCTTGTGCCATACAGAAAGCCGGTTAATTTATGCACATGGAACCAAACCGTGCAGCAAAATGTCAGGAGAAAAAAAATAAATCGAAAAATCTTCATGATAGGAGTAAGTCAGAGAATCTAAGAAACAGTTGTTTGAAAAGTGTTCTGATACTCAGCTTCACATAGGTAATGCTTGTTGAAGCTTCAGAAGCACACTTCTGAAATGCTGTTCCTTGTACACGTGCTGTTTTGGAGCCTCCTACTATGTGACTGGTTTCATCTTTATTTTAGAGCAGCATTAAGATATATAAAGGTATATTGATTTGCATTATCTGCCAGCTAGAAGAGAAAGGGACGTTCTCTCTGGGTCAAATGACCAGTTTCTGAGGGCAATTTCTGTTCTTTAAGGAGAGTCCTTCATCATCAGTCATACTGGTTTGAGGAGCCTTCTTGAACCACTGGGAGCAATACATAAGAGTCTCAAGAAAAAGCAGCCTGATTCTGTATGTCTGCTGTAAATGCCCTCCCCCTAAGACCCACAAATAAAGAGAGGAAGGAAATTGCTCCTCAGAACATTCCTGTAATAATTAATAGGCACAAACTACCCGTATGAACTTCTGGTCACTGAAGAGAACAGTGGGGCACTTATAAAGGTCTCGAGACTGAGAAGTTCCCTGGCTGTTCACCTTCCTCTTGTTTTCACACTATGTTATCTGCTAATTTGGAAATGCAATAATTCCTGCATGCACAGGATTTGAGAAGGGAGTTTTTTATTGCTTTAAAGACAGATGATTTTCATGGTTATGGAGGTTTTTACATCTTTTGTATATCCTGTGTTCAGAGCTGGAATTATCATTCGTCCCTCAGATTAAAGTAGAACTAATTTCCATGGCTTTCTTTTAAAAGAAACATACCATTCGAACTGAAATTAAAAATTTCTCTCCTTGGATGGTCACAGCAGATCAGTGCTCTTGGGTCTTTATCCCATTCCTCATAGACTCCAGTGTGGTTCACTTTGTCACTACTGGGAAAATGGCCAGTTCAGAAAATAGTTTAATATTTGATCTTCTAGTCAAACTGGATTTAGCAGAAAACTAAAAGGCATTTGGTAAATTTAGCGGAGAATAGGGATGCTATTTCCAGTCTACAACACATAGGGTACGACTTGTATTGCTTTTCTTTCCTGTACCTCTTTTATCTGTTTAATCTCTGTTAGCAGAGGGTGAGGGAGAACTCCTGTAAGGAGTTCTGAAACTATATATAGACAATATTCAGAAGTGAGATGAAAGGTACACAAGAGGAAGAAAACACTACAGCACTCTCTTCAACATTACAGAAGGAAGATTGCCCAGAACTGAATGTTTGCTGCGTCGGCATTGCTAACTGCACAGGTCTCAAGAGATATCAGGCTGCAGGCCAAATAATACAGTGGTTCATGTCCACACCACTTAGGGCTTCTTTCTAGAGCAGGATAACCACATCCTTTTCATGTATTGCTTGGCTGTGGGTGCACTCTTGGTTTTGTTTGTTTGTTGTTTTTTTTTTTAAATACATTTTTTAGTCTGCAGTAATAGGAAGGATGCAGTGCACCCACCAAAATAAACCCTAGGTACTTTGCTGTATGCTGTGGGGTGTGGTCACTGTAGTAAGTGGTCTCTGTAGTAAGCCTGTCTGTAGAACCACACAGGGATTCTTGAAAATAACTAGTAGGAGTGATCTGAAACAAATCTGGGAGTAAGCTATTAATTATATGTACAGTGGTAAATATGCATTAAAAAACAGCAGATACATACACATTTATTTCACAAGACTATTAGTTCAACATTAAACTAGGTGATGTCAAAAAGAAAAGGAACATGATGTCCAACTTGCAAAGGCATATTATTCACCTCTGAACAGGTTGTATATTCTCTTTAAGAGTTCATGACTTTGACCGGAAATTTATTCTATTATATAGATGGCATTCATGCAGAGAAAGTTAGATGAATACATAATTTAAAATATTTTATCTACTTGTAAGAAAGTAATCTCTGGACAAATAAACTTCTGGAGCAAAGAGAGTTTGATCTAATTTTCTACAGCAGGAATTCACATAGAGCTCTTCTAAGACAGCAATATGGAAGTTATAAGTAAATTTGTAACTGAGATAAATTTATAACCAAGATATACATGTTAAATAGCAAAACTATTTATGATGGTATAATAGAGTGGATTGATGAGCTTGTCACCGTCAGCTCCCTCAGTATAAAATGGAAAGAGGCACTTTTTTGGCATGATTCATGCCCACATAAATATTTTTGCATGATTCATTTTTCCATAAACATCTAAAATGTGTCAGATGAATCATACCTTAAACATCCCATAAGTTTCTACTGTTGAGAAAAAGAGAATATGGTATTTAGCTGAGGTGGTGGCTGAGATGAATCACTACTCTGTATACTTATGTGACAGGTGTGATAAGCAGATGTGATCTTTATCTGCTGTCTTGAGGATTTTGAGTTTGGCATTGTCATTATTTACTGAATATCAACTGCTTTCATCAGTATTGACATGCATGCGTTCAAAGATATATATGAACTGGACAACAAAAAAAATTTAAAGCTCAGTGATGAACCTTTTCATTTGTATTACGGAGGTAAAATGTGTTTTAATAATCATATCACAATATATGATACTCCGGGGGCATAAGTCAGATTCTCATGCAGAGCCATTAAAAAAAGGAGGAAAGGGCAAAATGTTCCCACATGTCCTATTGGGATCCCCCAGAAACAGTTTTGTTCAAATCCGTCTTATCACCCAGGTTGATCAGTCACGTAATATTATCAGTAATTATCAGATTATATTATCAGTATCAGGTAAATGCTGCTATGTAGGAGCATTTGTAAGATGTAAGCATGGTCACTTCAGAATTGTTTTCGACAAGATGTTCATTGATTGGTTTCTTTTGTCAATTACACATTCTGAAGTGCCCTAGTACTTGTCTTTGGATTTCTAGAAGTAGCAAAAGACTGAAAAGGGTGAATGTGTTATTTTTTTGTTACACAGAAAAGGAGGAGACTAGAGCATTTTAGATTTCTTAGCTTAATTTATTTGGTATAAAAAGCTGAATTATTTAGAAGCCGAAAAGAAGAATATACCAAGCAATAACAATGAAACTGTATTTATTGATAACAAGTTGGGTTAAACTAACCTAATTTCCCTGTAGGGAAATGGATCCAAAATGTGGGTACATGAGAAGCACGGATGTTAAGTCAACTGGCTTTCCTAGGTCTCTTTATGATCGTCAACATGGCATTCACATGACTAAGTTGGGAATGAGCTTGATTAAATTACCACTAAACAGATACTAAAGTTTTTGTAAATGTTCATTTGATTGGTTAGCAAGTGTTCACAGTCAGAATAGAAAAAGACTCTTCAGATGTGGTTCTTGGGCAGGTACAGACACCATTTTCCCCACTGTGTTGAATGGTGAAATAAACAGCATGCTCTCAATGAGGGAAGGCAGCAAGAGCTCTTTCATAGGCTGGAAAATAGAGCTAGAATTCAAAATGGGAACAGAAGTGGATTCTGCACTGAGGCAGGAGTAAGATTGAGTTGAAGACTTAAGACGGACTGGCTCAGCAGTTGTTCTGTTGAAATGATGTATAAAGCTTATGGTTTCCCAGAGTAAACATGACTTAGAGAAGCAATTCTGAAATAGTTTAGCAAAACATTTTTGAAGCAGCTGGTCAGGGAGAGCTGAATTTGGAACTCCTAAACATCCAGCTTGTTCACTTAAGCACATAATTTGGGCAACTTAGACTTCCTTTTGGTAGTATTTAGAATTAAGTTCGTCTACATCAGGGTGGAATGTGCCCCCCTTATGACTGAAAGAAGACTGTTCATTTTAATAAAAAGAAAAGATTTTAGTTTTTAGGAGTAAGATTCATCTCCCATTTTCTCTGAACTAATGACCCTCTTTATCTGTACAAATAGAAGAGGAAAGCAGTGTGATTAATCTTATTTCCATGTGGACATCTAAACTAAGTCAGATGAATCATGCCATTATCCTCTCTTCTGCTAGTTGAGATGTAGACAAACCTGCTTTGGAGATGCATTTGGTCTTTAGAGATGTCTACTGTCATTTGTAGAGGATCTAATCTGAAATAACTGAGAGGAGGAAGAAGAAAATAATTTGTTCTCATTGGTAAAAGCAAATGAGAGTATGGTGAAGCGCTGGAATTATTTTCTTGAAGGTTGTGGCTTCTCTTTTAATGTGTATATTTTAAGGATAGGTTAGATGAAGAAGTTAAAATACAAGGTCGTAAATCTAATCGAACCTGCCCTGGGTTTAGCAGATAGATTAGAACCCATCTCAAGTGCCTTCTAGCCCTGTGTTTCTGCATGGTGTCATTCTTCAGTGATAGCTCTCCCAGTCCTATGTAATCTGGGATACGTAACTGCAAAGGGAGTGGGGAGGTAATGATCCAGTTTTGAGTGATCCCAGAAATGCATACCTCATGTCACATTGCATGATGGGGCAAATCACATCATGAGGTAGAAATTACTGTGGGCTTGCTTGTTCTTTGGAAGAGACACACACTTCTATCAGCTAATATCTCCAGCTCCTTCCTGAGAAGCATTACATGCATTGAGAATGTGTGAGTCAGCAGTGCTGCAGCAGCACTTGCAGAACAGGGCTTAGCAGAGCATCTGCAAACAGTGGCAGGGTGAAAGCAAGTAAAGCTGTAGTGTAAAAGTAGATAATGTACTGATTATACTCATAATCTTTCTGAAACAAAAGAAAAGTAGCAGCATTTAAAAAGGCGTATTATCTTTTGTGTATTTGAAAAGAACTTGGTGAAGTTTATAGAGCATCAAGATACAAATTTTAAGAGAATAATTTATTGATATTCAGTCCATACTCAACCCATATTTATGTTACTACACAGTAAAAAATTGATATGCATTTAAATCTAGCATAGTTTTTTCTCTGGTCCATTGAGTGAGCTCTGACTAAACATTAATAGTCATAAAAAGGCATAATGCAAAATAAAACCAGAAAATAATAGATGAGATAATAATCTCATTAAAATATGTATAAATTTATTGGTTTTTAAGAAGAGGATGTAAAAAATTTTAGTCTGCTTCTTGAAAATGTGTAGACTATAAAAAGAAATCCAGACTAAATAAAGAAATGCAGGGTTTCATGAGGTCAGACAGCTGGACTTAAAAATCAGATGGGAGATCCTTTGTTCCACTCCCTCAGCAGATGGAGGGCATGGAGATTCATGGCCTGCAGAAGACAGAAGGGGTCTCAGTGGAACCCAAAAAATTCTTTTATTCTTGCATTCTAAGTGCCAAAGCTACTAGCAGCTATGGATCATTTAACATGTATTATTTAATCCTTATTCTCTAAAGAGAATAAGTTGGTGTAGAAATCAATTGTATTAAAATCAGGACTCATACTGGATAAGGAAGGATGAATCAAAGTAGAGTGAACTGTTCCAATCCATATTGATACTTGATTTTAAGCTGTTATCATCAAAAGCAGCTGCATAGAATATTCTGTACATCTGTTGTTTTAGAAACAATTATTCTTTCCTGAGATTTCCCTAGACTACAAATATCTTCCCAATTTCACTTAATTTAGATGAGTTTATATACTGAAACTGTATGTCCTTTCCTAACCAGTTTAGAGAACTGTAGTTTTATATTTTTGACAGGTGCTGTTTTCTGCTTGTAATTGCAAAAGAGAACATTTGGCTGCCTGGTTATCCACTTGCTTTGAGTTTCTGTCTTGTCAAGTGAGAAATGCTACATTTACTTACCTGTCTGAAACTTGAAAGTGCATACTTCATTCCTTTTTATAGCATGTGCCAAAATAGGAACTGAAATACATGGCATAGACCAAAATGCTTTTTGTATCACCTGCATTAAGCAGAATTTTTCACAGACCGCTGACAGTGATAAGGTCATTAATCACTAATATACCAGAGTTATACAGAGGGACGTGCAGTTTTCCTTCTTGATATGCAGTATTTACAGAGGAACACACAACTAGCTTCAGTACAGTATAGATACAGTCGTAAAATTCATTGTTCCTGAATCTTCCGTGAAAAACATAGATGCCTTAAGGACTTTTTTTTTCCTCTCTCAGTAAATATAAAGTTAAGCAAAGTGAATTAAAATATAATAAATGAATCTAATCCCTTACCAAGCTCTCTGGAGGATCTTTGAAACGCATTACATGAAGTCATATGTCAAGTAAACAATATCCTTAAATTCTTTTGACTGACTGGTCTGATAATTTTACTGTGGAATTCCTCAGACTATCGGATGCAGGAATTCACCAAACCTCAACCAGCACTTAGAAAAAAGCTGTGAGATTAAATATTCAGTGATACAAAATGAATATATTTACTTGTTTGATGTACAAGAAATGTTGATCTGTAGTGTTGGATCTGCTAGAACTGATTAACATTTCACTTTCATTTGTATAAAAAAAACCCCAGCTTACTGAAGATGAGTATTGTCACCATAAAACTGGGATAATTGGAAAAAAATAAAGTCAGGTTTTAAACTTTCAAATAGAAAGAGAAAAGCTTCATCTGATGTCAGTCATCATCATGGCTTTATAGAAATCTTCCTGAGGTTGTTCTTTCTTTTCAAGTGTAATTTCTCTGTGATTCCCTAATAATTAATTCCTATAAAGTTAGCATGCTCTGGCAGCTCCCTGGAACCAACCATGTATTTCATTCGGAGAAAAGCAGATTACAGGTGTGAAGAGGGAAAAAAGATTTGCATAAATGCATAAGAAGTTTCTAATTTATCTATCATTAAGACCACTTTACAGAAGCATGATCATGTCAGCTCTTTATTTGTATAAATTGCAGTACTGAATTATGTTTAAGGATACTTCCCTTAATACCAGTTCCCTGCAAAAATCTTAGGGCTTCAGTGTCACATCCCTTCAGTAAAAGGGAGAGGAACAAGCACTTGCAGCAAGCACTTCATCTCAACTTAAAGTACTCATCTAAAGTCGGAGATATCTATCATGCCTTAGAAGTGGTTCTTAACTCACATATATATTTGGAATTATGTGAAATGAATTTATCCTTCTAATCAATTAATTTTCTGGCCCTCCTATCTCAACATCATCCTGGTATAAATTTTGAATAATACCCTTTTCATACATCTGAGATGACTTGCTGTCCTTATTTATTTTGGAAAATGTGTAAAAATGCTTGTCTTAAATCAGTATCAATTTAACGTCCTTTTGCAAACCGTGCACAGCATTTTACATCAAAATATTTTCAAACAATTTTGTTATAAGTTACCAGTTTTAAAGCTCTGATTCCCTGGAGTGCTCGGCTTGCGACTCTGAGCATATTTCGTTCCACGTTAGTAAGCAATATATTCAGAATTTAGAAATATTTTCCTCTGGAGAAGTATTGCCTGGAGAGCAATGCAAAATCAGAGAGAACATAAGCAGAATCCAAGAGGAGAAAAAATGGTTTGGTCAAGCTCTTGCTAGTTACTTATTCTCCTGGCACCATAGAAAACAATCTGCTCGTGTTGCTTCCAAAATGACAAGATGAATGGTTCCATAGTCATCACTATTAAAAGGATAACACCAGACTGAAAAGAAAAGGGAAGAACAGTTTTGAGAGAAAAGTGGAATCACTGCTTATAACTAGATAAAGTGATAACCTTGCATTATTCATTCATTCATTCATATGACAGACATTCAGTATTAAAATAGGATCTGTCAAGTTAAGATTAAATACTTTACATTCCAGTTATGACTTATTGTGTTAAACAGCAAATTCAAAGGCTAGATATTTTAAAATCAACAACAGTAAGTTTCACTGAAAATTTCAAAAATAATATTCTGAATCAATTGTGATGATTTCCATTAAGTTATAAAAATTAATGTAACTCTGAAGAACTGGATAAAAAAATAAATTTATTCCAACATTTTATTGAAAAACAAAACAACCACAAAACCAAAACAAACAAAAAACCCCCACACCCACAAAATCCCCTCAAAAAAGCAAAACAAAGACAAAACCAGAAATGCCAAACAAACAAACAAAAAGCAAAACCCACAAAAAAACCCTCAGGCAAATTACAAGTTTGGAATCATGTCATAACACCTGGACTTGAGACCTTTTGCCTTGTAGGGCCATTTCTCAAGTTCATAGATGAGAAGATGGAAAAGGAAAGGAAAACATGCCTGAATTTGTTGATTTAGAAAGCAAATTCCATATAGCAAAATAGTTTGCATCAGTATTAGTAAACAAAAATTAACACTGTGTGATGATATTAAGCAGATTATAAAACAAGAACAAGAAGTACACTTACCAGTTCAGACTAGTGAAAAGATACAGCACGAAAATAAGTGAAATTCTTCTCACCTGGCTTTAGCACGTATTTTCTACATTCTGTGTATTGCTTAACTCGGGAATGATTTTCTTACGAGTCCTCACAATTTCACTGGGGGGAAGAAAGAAGAACACACATTTGGATTTGAGACGATTTGCTATTTCATTTCCAAGTGCAACAGTTCTTTCTAGTGTAAATAATGCTTATAGCCTGAATTATGTGTGATTATGTATGATTGCTAATTCCTATTAACATTCCAACTAAAGCTGTCCTGTGCCAACTTCCTTGTGTCCTGATGCTAAAAAGACCACAAAAAGCCCCAACTAAAAAAAAAAAAAATACAGTATAACTAAACCAAACTCAAAATCTCAGGATATGTAGGAAACTCCTTAAGTATATGAATAATATGCTGCTGAGCACAGAACAATTCAGGCAATGGTCAACCAATTCTAATTCAACTTTCTCGAATGTTTGTGGTTTTTTTCAAAGACAGCTAAAATAAATTCAAGACCAAGCAAGACCTGACAAACTTTACAGCCTGTTATGAGTACTTTGACCTATAAAAGCCTGATGTGCATTGTTATCCTTTGACAACACAAAGTTGGTTATGCTACAGTTTTAATGTTATACCTGTTTTCTTACTGACCTCATTGGTGAGTCTGCAATCTATGAAATGGATTAATTTGAAATACGTGTTAATGAGGAGCAGTTTCAGTGAGTCTCAAATCTATTTGACTGGTACTTACCCTATTGATCTCTCTCCCATGTAACCTTCCCAGGTAATGCCCTAATGAGTTCATTCTTTATAATTCATTTATATGTCCTGAAGACATGATTCTTCTAGCTCATTTTTCTGATGCGGTAAATAATTCAGGGATTTTGCATTATATATGTCACTTTGTAATTAGGAATAGCTACACTGAATTTTCCACCTGTACGTATTTCTCTGTGTGATATATTTTAAACAAAGATACCATGAGTGTAATTCTGTGTGGATTAATTTCATCTCCACTATTATTTTTTTTTTTTTCATAACTTTTGAATGCCTTTTGCTTACGTGGCTTTAACTTGCACCTGAGACATTCGTTGTGACTCTAGAAGGACAATGTATGCAAGGTACATTTGACTGTGCTATAAATCTTTCGGAGAGGGAGTATGATGCTTCTGGGTTATTTGTGCTACCCATGAACAGAAGGAAAACTTACAAGATTGCCAGACGTACTTGGCAGCTGGCAATACTTTCCCATAGGATTTTTCAAAACTATTATAATTTATAAAATTGCTAGGTTTTCCAGATTTGTTTGGCTTTAGTTATTGATTCCCATGTATTATGGGCTGATCCTTAAGATACTCCAGGGTCATGAGTTTTGGATCTCCTTTGGACTGTGAAAGGCAGTCTTGCTAAATGCAATGTCATAAAGCAAGGATCGCTTTTAACCTGTCTGGTTATAATTTATTGCATTCTATATGTTACCCTAAGTGTGAATTAATTTATAATATGTAATTTAGGCTGGTGAATTATTGCCAAAATACAAGACTTCACAACTTATTGGACCACTACTAATACTGAATTTTTAATTTATTAGACTATATCTGCATTAAATATATGTAAGTATAAACATACATGTTTCAAAAGGTAGTGCTCAGCATTTAGAACCATGCATTTTCTCATTTAGCAGATTTATAGAACATCTGTTTAAAGAAAAGGTAAATTTAAGAAAATATGGTTGTTTTACAATAACATGATTCTGTAGAAATGTATTTCAAATTGATTTTCTAAGGTACCTAGAGTAGAAAGACACTTTGCTAAAACTATTAAGGATGAGAATTGCAGGGGTGGTTTAAAATCTAATCCAAATTCTATTTTATTCTGTGCAGTATTTTCATTAAATCTGATTAATGTCCAGGAAAAAAAACTAGATTTCTTTTTTGTTCTCTTTGTTCTAGTAATCAGGACATTTCTATACTTCTGATTTTTGTTTTAAACCCATTTATCCACTGGTCTAATTCATACTTTGGAACTTCTGTATAATTTAGAAGTACCCATGGCTCTCAGGAACTGAAAGCTTAAAGGAAGGGAAGAGAGAAAATCTTTTAAAGCAATAACCTGATAGTTATCTTATATCACTTTGTAATCACTTTGTTAAACACACTATTATCAAAAAATAATGTATATATGTACTGGTGTGAAGTATCAGCTCAAACAAAAAGCTGTACATAAACCAAACAGTTTTATATTCTCATCTACAAATTTCCTAGCCTCGTGTTTTGTTCTTAGTAAAATCAGAAAGAGAAAAACTACGATTCTTTAAAAAAATTAATTGGTTAAAATACTGACAACCCTGAAATTTGATTTAGGAGTGCACAAACAATAGTTTTAATTGTCACCAGAGAAAAGCAAAATTGACATGTCATCTGTGGAAAAGACTAGGCATTATTAACAGTAGGGTTGCAAAAAGTAGCTACAGGATATTGTATAGCAGTTAATACAAAGATCTCATCAATTATGGAGATAAGAAACACTGACCCTGAAGATTAAAAAATCATTTAAAAATCACTTGAATAAAAAGAGCTTGTCTAGCTCATCTTAGTTATACTTAAAATGTATTTCAAATGTATTAGGTTTATACTGATTGAACACTCATCACTTCTTTTATGTTCCTGAGTAATTAATGCTGATTATGTTAGTCTCAGCCCATAGATTTAAAAGATAAACACATTGCTACAGCTTGCAGTATTGAGCCAGTATCACTTGGTTTGTCACTGAAATATCAGAATGTGTTGTAAATGAAATAGATTGCTCTTGTAAGATATTCACAGGAACTATTCAATATTGAAAGTAAACATTGGTCTGATTTGCTGTCTGTCTGCAAATTTGCTGAGAGTAAAACAAATCTCTGAAATAGCTATGGTTATAAAGTAGAAAATGTGCAAATAGAAAAAAAAACCTGATTAACAAATTCTGTAAGAAATCATGGAATTACAATTAAACAACATGATGCAGAATTGTAAACACAAGTGTCCAGTATCATCACATCCTATTTAGAAAGGCAGAAATAGTCAGTAAATTATGCAGTTGATTACTGTACTCATTCATGTGGGGGTTGCTGAGGCACTAGCAATGTAGTTCAATATCAAAGATTTGTTATTGTTTAGACCACATTGTAAAATCTATTGATTGTCCGTATGCAGCATGATTTATTCTTTCAACTAATATTTGTTCACTTGTTAATAGAGTACTGCAGCCATGGATTGTAACAGAAATTTTAGATCACAGACTTTACGGTTTCCATCTAGGAAAACTAATGATAAAATAGCTTTAATAGTCTTCACATTTTATTATTTTAAGCTATCTAAACCAAGAATCAATTTACTTTTTTTTTTTTTTTTTTTTTTTTTTTTTTNATTTTTTTTTTTTTTTTTTTTTTTTTTTTTTTTTTTTTTTTTTTTTTTTTTTTGTCTTTGCTCTTCTGGGCTGCTCCAGGATTTTATATGAAGGGTTGTCCAGTCTGTGATAACTAGATATCTAGAATTTAGGTCAGTGGTCTCAGCACAGCCATCTAGTACCATTTTAAATGCAAAATGTTTATAAAGAGCCTATAAAGAGATATGATACAAGACCTGCAGAACACACATGCCCTTTTGGACAGGCGAACAAAAAATGGCATCTACTATTTAAAGTGCTATCAAACACTCTTAGGTGACTAAATAAAGTTTCTGTAGTAGGATGTTCTTTGCATTCCTTATTTCCCCCAATAAAAATGAGATGTATTATAGTTAGATATTTAACAATTTAGGGCTGTCATTTAGTTTCTCATGTACCTGTGGCTCCATGGGAGCCAGGTGTCCAAACTGCCTGTGCAGCTGGTGGAGATCTCATCCTTGGTTCAGGTGCCTTAAAGTAAACATCTTGATAAATTTAATCTACCCTGTGGATCTGTTGTGCCTCATTTGCTGCTCGGGAAGGAAATGGGTCAGGTAGGAGGTGTGAGGGGCTGGTGGAGGTGTTGGGAGCTGCAGAGGTTCTCAGCTGGCACTCCTGCATGTTAACGCACAGGATAAACCCAAGAGGCTTTTCTGCATTGAGTAGGTCTCCATTGGTGGGAACATAGCTTCATGAAGGGTACTGACTTTAGGGGTATGATTTTTGAAACAAATTAATCCCTTTGCTGATCACTGTGATACTTTGCATCTATGAATGATTATAGTGAAATTCACTTAAGGACAGGTTCATATATGTATATGACATAGCAATAAAAAACCAAAAAAACCCACACAAGTGATACGCACTTTCTGACTTTTCACTGTCAGCTGTCAACAATTTTTTTCCTACATGTGTGAATGCTAGAAGAGTAGAGAACAGCAAATTCAATTTCAGACTGGTGTGAAATATGAAACTAAAATTTAGAGATAGCTGAGCAATGATTGTGTTTTAGAAGCATATATCTCATTTTTATTGGAAAAAAGAGAGACTGAATACAAAGTATATGTGATCTTTGCATGCAAAGCATGCAATTTCAAACTCTCTGCGTCACCAAGAATCCTTTCACTGACCTGAACTGAACAAACTTGTTATCATACTAGAAGCCACTTAGACAAAGGCATTTATTAAAGATGTGATAGCCAGTCTTGCCTTGGTTACATTTATTCTGATTTTTCTACTACTATGCCTTTCAGTCAGTGGCTGACCAGCAGTCTTCAGATTGCTTCAGAAATTGTGTAACATGGTTTGACACTATTTGATTCTGCCCGTATTTAACATCACTGTTTAGACAGTATTAACTGTAGTTCATGCTCTTCCTTACTTTATTTTTACAGTCTTATGTAAAAATAAATGTGAAAAAAAATACATGAAAACTTGTAAAATTTGAAATAAAAGTTACTGAGTTGTAGCCATTCAGTGTATAAAATGGGTTAATATTTGTAATATGTCTTTCTGTGTTTCTATCCTCAGCTCTAGGCTAAGTTTCTTTTTGATCCATATATTGCTTCATTGCCTTCCCTAAAGTGCAATTTTTCAGGCAGATCTAGGGAATTCCTCAATACACTTTTCTGTAAGCACTTCTTCTGTTTTGAAAACAGATGTTTATTCTTAACTGCAAATCATAAGTCAGGAGAGGATATTTTTCCAGCATACTTAAACTGCTTTATTAAACACTTACTCACTGTATTTAAGGATTACCACCTTAATGGACACATTTCACAAACATGAAATGCAAGTTTGTCCATTCAGGCTTTATTAATTATGCAGTTCTTGAGGCTTAGCGAGGGATTATCCATCAGTTCCCAAGGAAAGCAGTTCATGACTATATCATTTGCCAGACCAAACAGCACTGTTTAAAATCATGTTCTCATGTGTGTTTGGAACATCTGCTTTGTCTGGAAGACACGAAATAAAAACTGATCTTTAAGAGTTAAAGATGATGTTTATATTGTTTAATGTTACTTTTCCCCATCCATTTAACATGGTAAGAGGAATGACTTGGACTTACTGAGAGCATTCAGCTGCTTATTGCAACTTGCAGTCGTGAGATGAGAGATCTAATATGTTTATATACATGGACAGATACCATAAGACTTTGCTGTATTTTGTAACTTAATAACTCAGCTTACAATTTTTTCCTGGTTTGTTGTTGTTGTTGTCGTGTTTAATGCAATCTGCAAAGAAAACATGGATTATTAATTGTGTTGTAACATTACTTGTAAGGTACTTCCCTTTATAGAAAAGACAGTTGTCGTAATTTGTGAGAAGTTTGTCTCCTGAAAAATTCTAATGCAAATATTAATTTGGGATATAGGTAAGTTATCCTAATGTAACTGTTTTATGTAGTTACTCTAATTTATTATTTTTTTAACCTTAAAAATAATGATTGGTTGATTGGTTGGTTGATTGATTGATTGATTTATTGCAGAAACCTTTGAAATGCTTATCAGACTGGCTGAGAATTACACAAGCACACTTTTCTGCAATGCGTATAGAACCATGGCTGCTGAGGCTACTGTGCATGTGCAGGAGTTTTTCACAGATGTTGGACTCTTCTTATTTGGCACAGACGTCAGCACAGAGGAATTTGTGAATAGATTTTTTGACACCCTGTTTCCAGTAGTCTACAACCATGTGATTAACCCTGGTCCAACTGACATTTCACTGGAATACGCGGAGTGCCTCCGAGTGGCGAGAAGAGGCATCAGGCCCTTTGGCAACATTCCCAAAAAGGCCATAGGACAAATGGGAAGATCACTCTTACCCAGCCGGACTTTCCTGCAAGCTCTGAATTTGGGGATTGAAGTGATCAATACAACAGATCACCTGCGCTTCTCCAAAGCCTGCAGCAGAGCTTTGCTGAGAATGCAGTACTGCCCACACTGCCAGGGGCTGACGCTGAGCAAGCCCTGCTTGGGCTACTGCCTCAACACCATCCGAGGCTGCCTGGCTGACGTAGCAGAAGTTGATCTCCACTGGAGGGAGTATATCCAGTCCCTGGAGGAGCTCTCAGGAGCCCTGAGTGGAGCACACAGCATTGAGCGTGTGCTGCTGAACTTCCATTCCCTTGTTCATGATGCCTTGGTACAGGCTCGGATCAACGGGCCAGAACTATTGGAGCAGGTAAGACGCTGGTTTTAGCCACGCTTAGGGCAAACATGACAGTAGGAAGAGTATCACTGATAGCTGTTACTTGTTTGGCCATTTTATGGTGAGGAGCACATTTGTATCTGAGCTCAGCTTTATTTGACTAAGCAGTTTCTGGGAGCACAAAAAATACTTTTCGTGAACATAAGAAAATTGTTTGATTGTTACCTTATGTGCACATTATGCTAAATGTAAACGATCCTTATTTTAGATACCAGTGTCCTGCCTTAAAGAACCTGTGATTTTGCATATATTTTTTCCACAGTTTTGTATGTTTCAGAGGAAGCAACACAGTACATTTGTAACATGAAATAAGTCCTTCCATATACTTAAGAGAAAGAAAAAGTTGTGTGAGAACTCTGTTAGCTGTGAATGTGTGAAGAATTTTAAGATACTGCTATGGAAAGTGGACACTATTTAACTACACTTTAGGGAAAAAAGCTAGTATATATGTGAATTTAAGTACCAAAATCAGATCTTTTCCTGTATTATATTTAATCCAGAATTTTTCTCTGTATTCTTACATGCAAACTTCACTGACGGTGGCATTATCTGTATTAAATGCTGGATCAAATAGTTTGGTGTGGGGAGATGCCTTTAGTTTTATGGTGTGCCCTAAAAAGGGTGTCTGGGTGTCTCTGTGCTCTGGCACCAGCTGAGGTGCAGGAGCACTTCTAGGGCTGCTTCAATACATGATGAGCTGAAGTTAAAGCAGTGTCTTCTGCTAAGCAGCTGACATTACCTCTGACAATAAACAACTTGGCCTAATATAATAAATAAAGCTTTCTTCATTTCTTACTAAGACCCTGAGTCTGATAAAATGGTTTCTTCCCCACCATAATCAGTAAATAATAACAGGGCTCATTTCTACTGATTTCCCACTTTTTCTGCTTTATACCAGCCAGCTTCATGAGCCATAATATCCTGCTGCTCAACTTCCTTGAGAAAAGCTGCCATTTTTTTGGAAAAGGGTTTTTCACTTACAGTTTGACTCAAAAGTGGCTTACTGATGTCTCTCTAATTCCTAGGTTATTTCAGATTTACCTTTTAGGGAAATACCCTGTTGCTCCATTGGTTTCTTTGGGATCTTCTTTGCCTACTATTTTCAGGAACAAGCTAGAACAAGCAAAAAACAGTTCAAGGGAAGGACTTGTGTTTCCTACTTCATCCTGAGTAATTTAATTTAAAAAGTTTTAGACTTGAATTTTCAACAGTGAATTGTCATTGGCTCAGACTTAAAAATCTCTCAGCACACTCATGTTTTCAAAATGAACATTTTTACAGTCCAAAATAGCATATTTCACTGAATTTTAGTAAAAAATTAAATGGGTGAAGAGCCCTCCACCTAGTGTTTTTGCTTAATGAAAACTATATATTGATCCAAAGTAAAGTGCTTTATTTTGATATTCCTAAAAACTCCAAGCCTTCCTTCTCCCCATCCTTCATTCAGTGTAAAGAATACTAAAATTTCTTATGTAATATTTGTTGCCAAGGTGTTTGTTCGAAGATTGTATGTTTAGTAATGTTACGTTAAAATCATCTGATATAGAAGCATTTCCCAACTTCAGAACCCACATACTTAATTTTTGACTCCAACTGCACCAGACCTAGACATTTTTTTCACCTAATTTCTCTGTTATAATTAACCAGTCCTTTCTCTCTTTGATCACTAACTTGGTCAAATAAGACTATAATGCAATGATCCCTTGAAACATGGTGATCTAGTCAGTATAGTTCATATTTTCCCATTTGTTAGTATCAAGACTTAATTCTGACATGTAATAAATACAGTCCTTCAGCTTTAAGAGGCAGAGGACAGGAATTTCGTTGAAAATGGCTCATTAATATTTATTTTATCTTCAGAATGACTCATGAACTGTTTCAGGTTTTGATAAGCAATTAATGCATCAGTGACTCTAACAGACAGGGAAAAGATGATTATGGGCAAGCAAATAATGGTTTGCTTAGGCATGCAGCAGTCTCTGCAGTTTTAAAAGAGAATTTCATTACATTTTGTGAGTTTTAAAGAAGTGAACAGAGAAAAATGGCTAAATGTTTGGAAGTATCATATATAATTATGTAAATGTTAATGTGAGAATCTACAGAGTATCCTGCTTAATGATACATGTAGTTGTGCAGTCTTTTTATTCATTCATGGCTATGTTTGTGTAAATAACCATATGTAAAGAATTTTTTCTAACACTTTACAGGATTATTTAAATCTGATGTATATTCATGCTCTAAGCTCTGTGTGGTGTGGAAAGAGCACTATTGCCTATATAGCATGGCCTCCTTTTACAAAACTCTTTCTTTCTAGTAATTTACAGCGTGTTCCCTTTTCCACTTGGGTCAGCAGAGCAGTGCCACTCTGTGTCCATCTGGAATTTGTCTTTCCCTTTCTTCTTACTGTTTCAAAATCACCTTTAATTCCTGCCTCCCACAGCTCTGCTGACTGACAAATAAGTGCAGCCTGTTCATCATCTCGATACCTGTGCATTATTTGATGCTATTCTGTAGAATCTAGTGGAGATGTGTGGGTTGTGCAACTATTCATGGATCTATGTATTTTCACGCTTACATGTTGTCATATAATTAATGCCACTTCTGTTCCTGAAGTCTGTATATGTCCATGTATTGCTCACTACATAGTCTACTCTATGCTTTTTAGCTGGAACAGAATTTTTTTAGCAAACAGCTGTGTGAATGCTGGTGCAGTTATAGTGTAATAGAGGTTTAAGAGAGCTGCACCATACAAAAAGAGAACAGTGTGCTTTATCTGTATAATCTGAAGAAGAAGGTACATAGTCTTTACACACTGGATAACAGCTAAAAGTGCCCATTGTTACAGAGCACCTTGTAGCCTCATCCTGTGCTTCTTTTGTGCTTGGTCCAAGTTGCCACTGGCTGGTCTCTGAGCTTGGGTATAGCCAACAGAATCCCCATAGGGGGCACTGTATAGCCTGATGAATGCACAAGAAGTTTATGACACATTTAAGCTTTACACACGTGTAAAAAAACCCAAACCAGACCAAAACACCACAACAAACCGAAAACCAAGCAAACAGCCCATGGAAATTTGTTTACAAGTTACAATAAATTGCTTCATGTCACCCCCACTCTGTTACCAAAACCACTTTCGATGTTAAGACAGAGGGACAAAGAGAGATTTTAGCAAGATTTAGAAAGTTTTGGTGCGGATGGAGCCTGCTATCCCCAGCAGAAGAGCATTTTTCCACTCCCTTTATGTATGGATGTCTTGGTTTGGGAAGACAGGCGTCTGCCAAGGGAAAGCTGGAGCTTCCCTTGGAATGGAGAATGTAAACCCCTTCCCTCCAAACAATTACAATTTTGCAATTAGGGGCTTTCAGGCAAAGATTTGGGAATAAGAATAACAGTTCTTTACTGAGAATATTAAAAATACAAATGTAGTACCCAAGCAAACAAAACCAAAAAAATTGCTGGAAACACCGACAGAGTCAGAATACAACCTGACACCCTGTTGGTCAGGGTGTTGGAAGCAGTCCAAAGTAAGTCCTCCTGGAGTGACAGATGTGGTTCTGTTGGAGCTGATCCTGTAGAAGGATCCAGTGATGGCGAGATGGGTCCCGTCTTCCTCTGGCAATCCAGTGGGAAACAGGCTGCTCTGGTATTCTGACTTTCAGGTTTCACCCAAGTAGGAATGCTTGGCTCCTCCTGCTGGGTGGAGCATCTCACAATGGGATGCTGTAATTTTAGCAGTCATGTGGTGAGTCTTAATGGCCCATTAACAGCAGATATCCCCCTGGGGGGAGGATGAGTCATGGAAGAGATAAAGAACATTGCCCCACCTGGTTTTAACAGCTGGCCCATTAGCAGGAGGCACCTGCCCCCTCCCCCTCAGAGTTATGAGGAATGGCTTATACAAGAAATAAAGAAAACACCTTTCTAACCTGTTTCAACAGATGGCAAATACACTACATGTTTTTGGTTACATATTGCAACCCAAGACAATGGATTAATGTCACAGCCCCAGGCCATGGAAGAGCAGCCTTCTGTGTCTCTCACAGTGTGGTTCAACAGCAGTTTCAGCCTGTCTCACCCTGAATCACCCAAGTCCTGCTCTGGCACTGTACTCAGCTCTCTGTTCCCACCCCTCTGCCTCTGTGCATGCTGTCCTGGCAGCTGAAAGTCAAGCTGATTGAGGGAGTGTCTGTGTTCTTAGCCAGAGTTTGGTCTTGCTGCTTGAAGGCTGGTGCTGCCCCATGTTGGGCAACGCACAAGTGAGAGGCTCACTGGAGGGCAGCAAGAGGACCTGAGAGGAGGGGAAGTGGGTCTGAGGTCAGGCAAAAGATGAGGGAAAAGGGGAAAGGAAAAGATGAGGGAAAAGGGGAAAGGAAAAGGAGAGAAGAGAAGAGAAAGCTAAATTTCACAGGACTTTGTACTTAAATCTTCCCTGCAAACTTTGCATATGAGTTTTGTTCTTGATTCCCAAAAGATCAATGGTGTCTGAGTTTAATATTGAATATAAGAGATGAAAAAGAATATTGATTAGTTGTTCATTGGCTATTCTGAGCACTGATGATTTTGGGATCTGAAGGAAAATGAAGTATGTGATCATGATACTAAAAGATACATATGCATATAAAAATGTGAGAATCAGAAACACAACGTCAGAAAAATCACACAAATTCTGTCATTTCCTTATTTTGAAAGTGAGGAATCTGTGATACAGGTTTGGTAAAATTCTTGTATGTACTTTTATATGTAATATAAGCCTACAAAAATTTAGAATGGGATTTTCAAAAGCACTTTGTCTTCACTGTGTTCTGAAAGTTTTTCCAAACAGTTGGAGACAACAAAAATATGTGGAAGCTCTCAAGTCCTTTCATCTCAGTCTTGTTTTGAAAGCATATCTCAGTTATGTGTCTCCTAAAAAATAAGCATAATTATATTCTATTAGGAGAGACTTTTGTCTTGTTGGTTTTTTCTTTCTTTTTTCTTCTTTTTTTTTTTTAATCAGCTGTCTAATACTGAGAAAAAAAGTAAGATCTTTCTTGTGGCATAGAATGCTAGCAGAAAGAAGAATTTAATGGACTTTATTTAGAGCTTTATTTTTCTTCCTGGTTATTTTTGCTGGAATTGATTAGCTATAAACAGCCAGAATTGCTATAATAAAGTGATGTCTTCAAAGAGATTAAGAAGGATGATACTGGAGAATATGCAGGTCAGTCAACCTTACTTCCATCCCTGGAAATGTGATGGAGTAATTAATCCTGGAAACTATATTCCAAACAAATGGAGAAAAAGTTGATGGGGAGTAATGGTTAACCTACTTGACAACCTTAATAGGACAGCCAGATTGGTAGGATATGGGTAGAGCAATGGATGATGTCTACCTCATGTTTACCAAAGCCTTTGAGACTTTCTCTTACAACACCTTTAAATATAAACTGTCAAAATGCACAGTGAGGAAGATTGAAAAATGGATGGGTGCCTGGGCCCAAAGGATTGTCATCAGCAGCACAAAGTACAGCTGGAGGCAAGTCACTAGTGCGCTGACCCCCAGGGGCTGATGCTGGGGCAGATACTCTTTAATGTCTTCATTAATGGACGGGGTGATGGAACAGTTTACCCTCAGCAAGTTTGCAGACAGTACAAAACTGGGGGGAGCAGCTGATGCACCAAATGGTTGTGCCATTCAGAGGAACCTTGGCAGGCTAAAGAATTGACCTGAGGAGAATCTGATGAAGTTCAACAAAGGAGAATGAAAAATCTTGTACTTGGGGAGGAATAACCCTGTGCATCAACAGCTGCTGGAAGTTGAGTGCCTGGGAAGTAGCTTCGGAAGAAATGGCATGAGGCTCCCGGAGGACACCAAGCTGAACATGAGAAATGTAAAGTAGTAAAGTAGGCCAACAGTAAAGAAGGCCAAAAGCCTCGTGGGCTTCATTAGGAGTGCTGCCAGCAGTTTGAGGGAGGTGATACATCTCTTCTCAGCACTGCTGAGAGCACATCTGAAGTGCTCTGTCCAGTTCTGGGCTGTCCAGCGTGAGAAAGTTATGGAGTGACTAAAGTGAGTCCAGCCACAAAGATGAATATGAGACTGGAGCATCTTCCATGTATGAGGAGGCTGAGAGAGATGGGGCTGTTGAGCCTGGAGAAGAAAGAGGCTCAGGGGGAATCTTATCAATGTGTATAAATACATGGTATGAGACACTGAAGAGGAAAAAGCCAAGCTATTTTCATCCTTACTCACTGACTGGATAAGAGGCAATGAGCAGAAATCAAACCCTGTGAAATTGCATAGAATGTGTTGTCCAGAGAGGTTCTAGAGTTTCCATCTTTGGAAATATTCAAAACCCAACTAAACATGAACCTGGACAATCAGCTTCATCTGACCCTCATTAAGTAGGGATGTTAGACAATATGACCTCACCAAACCCCTCCTAAATAAATCTGATTCTGTGAAATGGTTTAGAAGGTACATGCATCAGGGGAATATTCTTACTGAGGAGCCAACCATCTTTTTACCCAGTAGCTGTGGTGAGATAGGACCCGCACAGAGGGATCATGGGCAGGGCAGGAACATAGCATGTTCATAGTGCAGGATGTGGGCATTGGCTTCATCTTGTGGCTGGTGAACATTTAGCAACATGGCAAGCATATTGCTAAAACTTGTGAATCTTCACAAGTCTGTATGTCCTGTCTATTTATTTCACAGATCTTTGGTCAAAGCAGAAGAATGAATTGCTCTTTATACAATCTCTAAGCATGGATAAAATTCCCCACAACAGAATTATTAAATTTGAGACTAATGGAGTGATAGCCTCGAGGTTCTCAAAGGAAGTGGCAGCCAAGCTGCCACTCAACAGTAGTACTTTTGTTCTCAAGAGAAGAGGAGATATTGGTGATAAGATTTGGAGGGAAAATGAGCTTTGGTTTAGAGATTGAACAGATAAAACTTAAATTTGACTTTACGGGAAAATTAATTATGTTGTTCCTGTCACCAAACTATCCATCTGGACTTAGCCTTGTACTCCTTTAACTTTCAGTGAGTGTGTGTTCCCATTACCAATTTGTAAAAGACAACCCCCAAGTGAGCTACTTGCCATAAAGTTCTTTCAAGCTTTAAGAAAGACAAAAAAACCCAAACCCCTATAATTTTCAGCAAAGCAGATTTTGGAATAAAATTGGAGAATTCTGCCTGAAGCTTTTGACATCTGACTGCACCATCAAAACTTTGCTGAATTTAAATTACTTGATACATTGATGAATTTTAATTACTTCATGAGATCAATAGAAACTGATTTGTGAAAACTGCTGAACAGTAATTGGGTTTAAAGTCTAATACAGTTGAGTTCAAGAAGAAGATTCCTGCTTCACCTAACACAGAGTTGAAGACCATCACTTCCCCTTTCTCTCCATTCAGATATGCATACAGCCATAGCTGTGAAAAACTGTACTGCTTCTATGATACAGTTTGGCATATTTTTACACATCTGTCTTTTTTTAATGTAACATGCAGTCATGACCTCCATCAAATTCAGATTCTTCTAGTGTTGTATTTCACTTTCCCTTTGTTTCATCATGGAAAAGCTCCTTGTGTCTATCAAAAAGTTTTCTTCTGAAGCTAAGCTAGGTTTTGTTCATCAGAAAAGAGAGTAGAGAACTTTGGAAACAAACTTAAAGTCACAAAATAAAGTGTTAATGGCTTGTTTCTAACTAATGAAAAGTTGTTTTCATTAAATACTGGGCTTTATTCCTACCTGAACATACTCAGCAGTTGGACAGCTCTTCCCATCTTTTTTTTGTTTGATCCATCCTTTCTGTATGTTTCAGTAACTTGCATTTACTGAGGTCTGAAGTATTACCCTTATTTCTGGCATGTATACCACACACTATGTATTACTACAAGTCCCTATGCTGGTTTTTTTTGTGATTGGAGTCACTGTTTATCCAATAACAAGAAGATACCTGCTACATCATTAATATAAAAATGGTGGTAGTCACAACTCAGAGCATTTTGTGTGTTGGAATGGCAGCTGTATGCCTGATGTTGCTGGATTATCCTCAGAATTGGTGTCCTTCTACAGTGCAATTGTTCTGCTTTTTTCTAATGTGTAGAAACAGGCTTGAAATCATGCACAGAATATTGGCAGAGGCAATAATATGTGCATCGTTACGCACACAATGTGGAAAAATGGGTATTAGGGTTATGATCTGCTCCTTTGATATATCCAGGCATTGTACTCAAATGCAAATTGGAAAGACAAAATAGGTGCACATTGCTGGACATCCACTTGATGTCCTGTTGTCTTTTATATTAAAGCTTATGATACACTGGGAGATGTGTGGCAAACAGTGGAAGCACTCATTTCCATTGAGAAATTTTTAAACATAATAGCAGAACATGAAACCATGAAACCATGACTGTCTAAACAAAATCAGTTGTTATGTTCCTCAGCTTCTCAGAATTTAAATATGTGGTATATCAGCTTTTGGTACCACTGTCAAGATACATCCTTTTCTATTGCTCTTCTTTTTTTCTTTTTTTTTTTTTTTTCCAATTTTCTTTTTATTTATGGAAATGACAGAGGACATACTTTTCACCTTCAGTGAGTTCACATCTCATACTTTTCTGAAAAGTGCTTTTTTAAAATTTATTTGCTGAATTGCCCAGATTCCTCCCCTGTGTCTCCCACAGTGGACTTACTTGTATGGGCTGCAGTTGCACTGGCAAAGTGTTATGGACTGACAACAGTCCCCAGTCCCCAAGCCCCCTGCAGTACCTGCGGGACTGAGGGGCAACGGAAGAGCTGGAAATGAAGGAATGAGATTTACCCTGAGACAAAGGAGGGAGGAGTTAGGAAGGAGATGTTTCTAGTCTAAGCTGTTTCCCACTGTCACAATCTCTTTTTAATTTGAAATACAATAATTAATCTTCCCCAAACGAAGGCTGTTTTGGCCATGACATTAATTGGTGAGGGATCTCCTTGTCTGAATCTTGATCCACAAGCTTTTTATTTCTCTCCCCTTATTCTTTAGAGGAGGGGAGTGAGAGAGCAGCTAGGTGGGCCTTTGGCTCTTAGCCCAGTCCAGCCCACTGCAGTTATCAACACACACACATGGCTTTGGCAAGCAGTGCTGAGAAGTGCAGGTCTACATGAGATATGTTCAACGTAGACTGCCAAGTTAATAATGTAGGAGTATATCATGGCATGCATTATGCATCCGTATTTAATGTGTTTTGAATGAACCCGCTTCACAATTTGAAATTACTTGAAACTTATGTTAAATGTTCAGTTTTGCTGCATTTCTTTTTTAAGATTGAGATCGGTTACGTCAGGAAGGCATAGAATCTTCAATGCAGCTCCCCTTTTTTATCTTTTCTTTAAATAACAGAAGATTTGGCAAAATTTGGGCAAAATGCACAGATGTAAAATGACATTCCTCTTTCCATTGTCTGTATGGGGACTCAGAGGTCTGAAGAATGTGGAGTAAGCAGTCTAGGCTGGCATCATGATCCGGATTTAGGTGATATGATAGATACCTAACTCTTCTTTGGCACAATGGCAGGTTTGTCTCAGTGTGCCACTGGGCACTTGGACCAAAGGTGAGAAAGATTCTCTAAGAGACTGAAAATACCGCAATCTGATTCTTCATATTTGCAAAAGGGGAAGGAAAGAGACTTTTCACTCTTTTCCCAAAGCTGAGTAGAAGGTATGAACAAGTGTAAAGAACACTAACAATCCTTTCTGTAAGCTGGGTATGTGTTTTTCCTCTGCTCTTCATTTTTCATTGTGAAACAGAATAACTTCACAAAGAGAGAGATATTGAGCTGAGCTGACTTCTGGTGTCTCAGTTGGCCTTTAAATCAGTACCAGTGCTTTGTAATGAAAGATAAAAGCTTTTTTAAGGACAAATCCAGAGATTTTA
The DNA here is from genome assembly GCA_013397095.1 of Sterrhoptilus dennistouni. Lineage (NCBI taxonomy): Eukaryota > Metazoa > Chordata > Aves > Passeriformes > Zosteropidae > Sterrhoptilus > Sterrhoptilus dennistouni. The sequence goes on along the minus strand of VWZU01019389.1, from coordinate 518,748 downwards.
AAGGAAATGAACTTTCTGGACTGTTTTGGCCCCTGAAATGATATGAACATGCGTGAGTTAGTGACTGTGTTCTATGTCACAGAAGATCTTCGAAGAAAACTGTTTTACCCAGGTTTCGAAGAAGAGAGTGAAGAGGGACTGAAACACTTAATATACAGATATAGGAAGCAGAAACATTGATCTTGCAAGCTGCAGTTTGGAATGGGGAAGAAACACGTAGGTTCTTTGAAATACTAACTAAATAGTGGGGTCTCCCCTTCTTTTTTTCTGACATTTTTTAATCCTTATAATCATGAAAAGGTGACCCTCCAATTACAGAAAGAGTTATTGACAGTGTCTAATGCTAAATGAAATAATGCATTATGATTGTTATTTTAAGTGGACATAACTTTATTAACTTACATACTTTTGTTACAGAATTTTGCTAACAAAACTGCTCTGCTCTTCACAATTCTGGAACATAAATTGCAGCCTGTAATTAAGTGTAAACGTGTTGTACAGATATGCTGATGCAGCCAGCTTGGTTTGCTTTCACTAATTCTTTATGTATTATAAATTGAAATACATTTTATGTTTTAAGTGAGTAATGTGCCTGATAAAGTATAGAGCCCCAGTTCTGCTTTCATTGACAATCACACATCTACTGAATTTCTTTTGGTTTCCACAGGTGACCCTGGATAGTCTTAGACCTAGATTTAAAGAACAGTTCTGCCTGTGTTCTACAAGATAGCAGAATGTTAGTCCTCTTGTCAGAGCTGTACAGAAATAAGGAGTAATAAAGTATATTTGAACCACTAGAAAGTACAAATAAATCAGTCAAACTACACACAAGGCTGTTGCTGGTTTTATATAATTTCTTTTTGGAGGAGAACCACAGAGTGCTTTCACTGAACATAAATGAAACACCTTGGCATCCACTGAAGCAGACTTGGATCAGGGGAGCTGGCAGCCTCGCATAAGAAGCAGTTTTTGTTGAACTGCCTTTGAAGAGTTTGAACTGGCAGTGCTGTGTTCTGGCTGCAGGGTAACTTGGCTGAGAACATTCGGATTTCCCCTGACATTAAGTCATTTAAAGTAAAATAAAAAAAAAATCATTTCCTTCCCTTCCAGCTCCATTCAGGAGGAGAAACTATTTTTAGTGCCAGACTTGCTGAGTGTTAGTCCCTCATGAATGGAGTAGCAGAATTAAAACCATTTAGAATTTTAGTAATTAAAGACCAGAAGACAAAAATTAAAAGTATATTAAGTAGCTCATATTTAATGGGATCTTAGATTTCATTTTGCAATCCCCAACATGCAGAATTATGAAGGAAAGCAGAGATAATTAAACACTGATAAGATACGAGAACAGTCTCAGGAACTTGGACAGGATTACTGATTTTGATAAATACAGTAGTAGGAGGAGGATATGGGTCTCAATCATGTGAAATTTGGGGACTGTGACTCCTAGAATCCAACAGCTTGAACAGCGATCTTTTACAAAACCATATGAAAAGATTCTGATTATAAAAAGTTGGTTTGAAAACTCTTTGCCTTTTTGTCTCTTTCCTTGGCCTTGACTGAAGATTTTGTAGACTCACAGAATGGTTTGCATTGCAAAGGACTTTAGATATAATCTAGTTCTACCCACCCTGGCATGGACAGGGACTCTTTCCACCAGACCAGATGTTCAAAGTCCCATCCAGCCTGGCCTTGAATACTTCCAGGGATGGGGCATTTCCCCTTGGCAGTGGTGCTGCATAGTGCTAAGCCAAGTAGAATTATTAGTTCAGTATCTCCCAAGTTGTACTTCAATTTATATATCACAAAAAATTACTTTCCTTTTATTTCCAACACTTCAGTTTTTTTCCTGAGGAGGCTACCACTGCCTTGGTGGTGGGTGTGCATTTTGTACATCTGCAGTTTAATTTTTCCTCAATACCACCTGGTTAAGTTTGAGCTTGAAACCACTTCCAACTCTATCTCTCATGAAAAATTGTAACTGCATATTTTCACTTATTCACCTGAAATTTCAATTTCAGCTGTGAATAAAATTTCTTGGAAAGTATCATTAGCTGGCAAGTCTATTTAAGATTTGTCTTGCAGGGGATTCTAAATTGTTTAGTAGTTTGAGCAGGCGTTATTCTAGGTGTCATCTTTGCTCTCTGATTCTCTAGGCTTATGTTCACAATGTTTTCCTCTTCACTTGTCATGGACTTCTTCTGCAAATTCTGTAAAATGCTTAAGTGTAGGTATGAATCTTGTAATTTGCCACTGTAACTCCAGAACTTACTTATTTCTCTATGTCTGAGACATATTGTTAGAGTCAAGTAGTCACAGGTAAAGAGGACAAAATTTGCAAAGAAAGGAAAGGAAATAGTAAAGAATTTCTTCATGGTTTTCTTGGTTTGCAAACCCTGGTGGTACTCCACCAGTCTCTCCTCACATTAACGATTGCATATTCACATTTTCCTGTTCTGAAGAAAAAGCAGATGTTTATTACCTCATGTTTGCTCTCCTTGTTTTCAAAACCTTGGATTTTGTCTCGATAGGGAATACTTTAATCTTCCATGCCATGTGCACCCTCTTGTGTATCAAAATGCATTTTCCTTTGAAACAGAAGTTTGAGATTAAATGAGCAGCCGTTCCAAGCAAAAAAAACCCAAAAAAACCCCCAAAAAAACAAAAAAACAAAAAAACAAAAAAAAACAAAAAAAAAAAAAAAAAAAAAAAAAAAAAAAAAAAAAAAAAAATAAAAAAAAAAAAAAAAAAAAAAAAAAAAAAAAAAAAAAAAAAAAAAAAATAGAAGGCTCTGAAGTGCTTGGGAATACTGAAATACTGATGCTCCCTCTTGTGGTTTAGCTGAAATAAAACAAACCAGAGAAACTATAACAGTTTAATGCATTGTTTTCCTTGATCAAAATCTTCAATATTTTTCATTAGTAATCTGGTGCTGAAAATGCTGGCAATTCATCAAGAATCTGTTTCTAGAGGAAAATAGTCCTTGTGTTTTTCTAGAAAGCAAAATAAAATTTACCACAATTTTATTTGTAACAAATGTATTCCAAACCAGCCTGATATTCATTCTAGCTTTGTTTTAGGGTTATTAGATATCAGCTGTCTGTTTGCTCAGGAGTGTTTGAGAGGATTTAACTGTAAGGAATCTGGCAAGTTTGTGATCTGACAACTAGAACTGAAAGCCACCAGACTAATCACTAATGAAAACATGCACTAAATAAAATCAGATTATGGCATAGCTAGTCACTTAGACTGTGCTGTGCATCAAGGAACAGAGGAGAAGACACCTCTCTGGGTACAAACCCTCTTGGTCTTCTACTCAGAACTGCCTGGGTATCAGAATCAGGAGTCTGAAAACTGCCCTTTCCTGTATTTAAAGAGTTCCTTTAACTATTTCGTGGGGTTTTTTTTGGTAAGTTTAGCAAGCACTGTAATGTAAATATCTAGGAAATCTCTAGGATTTCCTGTAAATGGAGTGTGTGTCAGGTGTTAAGTAGATTGATCCAGTTTCACAGACCTGCTAGGCATCAGTGTGGCCACAGTCCATGCAGGCATTTAAAACTTGAGTCTACTGAGACTTGGTAAATCTAGTTTGAAGTGCATCACAGGACAGCACATTGTTTGCTTCAGTCATTTGATGTGAAATAATTTCAGTCGAAATGCTGAGGTCAGAAAGAATCATTTGTCTAGTGAGAAAAAAGAGCAAAAGGCACAAACCAAAGCTGAAACAAAGAATGTGACACATTTCTCATACTGAGTGCCTGAACTTGGAGGACAGTGTCCCACCATTTTTGATATAATGCTCCTATCATTGTGCAGTCCTGTTTAAATACGAAGGTTTATAATGCTCCAGTTTTCCAAACTCTGAGTAATCATAAGTAGACATTTTAGGGAATCGCACTAAGCAAAATCAAACTGCCATAAAGTTCACGTGTGGCACTAATTGCAATTTAACTGTGTGGTTATTGCAAGAGCTTTTAATTAACTCAGTCATCATACTGTGGCATACAAATTGTGCATAATAGCAGCATGCTGACTATAATGACAATAGGTTTGTCTGAACTATAAAAATCAGGAGTTCTATAATTTTCTGAGGTTTCTTTTTATGCCCTTAAATATTGTGGGGTATTAACATTTCAAAAAAAGAAAAAACAAAAAGAGAAAAAAAAATCCTAGCAAGTTGAGGCTTGCATATTTTAAAATTTTCTGGAAGTTTTTCATTCTTTCTGAAATTCAGTGAGAGGTATCTCACTGAATTATTTTTCTGATGATTTTTCAGTTTCACTTTTCTGTTTTTCCCTTTGAGGATCATTTTACACAGTCTTTTGTTTTTGAAGCCAAGAAAAAATGCTCAGTTTGTGGAAACATTCAGAGGAAATCCCATTCCAGTGAAACTTGAAGATAGTAAGAATAAATTCTGATCAGATGCAGAATGGTAATTTATTAGTTGAGTAGGGTAGTGAGAGCATTGCTCTTCTCTCAAAGTTAAGATTCCAGTCTCTCAGGACTGGAAATAATAGCACTGAATTATTTCACAACTGGATGGTAAATTTTGCATTCCAAAGACTAAAAATTAAGAAACAATGTAGCTTAATGCATATACTTGTAATCCTTTAGAAAACACAAGAAATACAATTAGGTGGTGTTATGCTTACCACATGTACTTCCTGTAGATCTAAAGAATGTGTTAATAAATATAAAGCAGACATTATTATGGAAACTGTATTTATCTGGTTTTTAGACTGTCACCAGCCCTGTATTGGGAAATTAAATACTGGCATGTTTGAGTATATGGACATATAAATTATTTGGCTCACAGACAGAACTGACACTTGAAGGCAAGATAAAAGTACATGACATTTTCATATACACAAGTTCACTGCAGAAACCAGGTGATAATGAAGACTGGGCTAGGGGGGGAAGCAAAAGTAAATTTGTCATGCACATAAAGTTAATATATAAGCGACAGACACTACTGAACAATTAAAACCCCAGGCTGGGTTCAGCTGGGTGAGCAACAGGAGCATGATGTACCAAACACAGAAAGAAGAACCAACACCACACAAAGCCAGTGCTCCAGAGGTTTAAATATCACAGATATGAGAAAGGTAACAGAGATGCTGACATCACCACTGTAAATGCTGAAGTAGCTCATCCTTGAGAAACTGTATCTGAATAAGTAAGTGACTGCTAAAGAGCTGATTTTGTGTTGCTGCTCTCATTAACAGAACTGAGTTCTCAGCAGTATGATTGCTGTCATGTGTGTCTTTGTGAGAATGGCAGAGGTGTATGTGGTGCTGGGCAAATGCTTTTTATTAGAATTTTCAGAGTTTTCCAACACTGGGGAAAAATTCAGTTCTTAAAAAGACATTTCAGATAATTTCTGGGTTTTAATGTTATTTTTATAAGTAAAGTTTTGTCAAGATTAATTTTTAAGAAAGGTTTTGTATTGAAAACTAAGGTTTGTATTTACATTACAAATTTTCTAGTATTGCAAATGGATTTCTTGTGACATTGACTCAAAGAGAACAGAGGAAGTCTGTTAGGCAGTCTTTTGTAACAACTGTTTATGTACAACACATATAAAACAAGTAACCTCCATTTCCCAAGGCACTATGATGGTAAAAGTTTTCTTTTTTTGTTCATTTTAATCAGAGCAAAATATAATGAGACTATTGTAAATTCAAGGAACATGGATAGCTGTGGATTCTCTTGTTTTCCTAGTAAAGGTGACTGTACATGAGTTCTTTTCATTTTACTATAGGTGGAGCCAATTTATTTATTTCTTTTGTTTGTTTTGTTTTTCCCTTGACCTGAAGGACTGGAACTCATCTGCTCAGGGACTGCATTAGCAGCAAATCATCTCCACCCTGTTTCTCCTCTCCCCACAGGCTCTCACCCTGTAGTCAGGCCTTGTGAGTGCCTGGACAGCAAAGGTGCTTTGTCCAGATGTGCAAGGGACCCGAGACCTACAACACCCTGCACACTTGAGCCAGGCCTGTCATGAGACAGAGCCTCCTTCCCAAACATCTGCATCTGACTCTCTGTTAAACCTTTGTTTTTATTTTTGGTAAGACAAAGAGTAGCTGAAGTAGTGGAAGCTGGAACTGAGGCAACTCGGACAATCAGTTGCTTTGTCATCAAAGCTGATCATAAGCATAATGCTCCCTGTGTCACATCAGTGAGCATAAAATAATTTGATAAAAGTGTGACAAGTAAAATGATGGAAACATTTTGTGTCTCTGGAATATATCCATTATACTGGCTGATGGGATAGGCTGCTGCAGAGGCTGGCTCTTAAAGGAGCAAACTTTCATAAGGATGCATGAAGCATGGAAGAAGTGTAGACTTACAGGGGGAAATGGGGAGTTCAGTTAAGCTGGTGGAATATGCTTTAATGTGTTCTGAAGAAGTAGTGATGGGGGAAATAGTGTGAGAGAGGTTTGAAACTGAAGTTGAGGACAAGAAGGAAGGTAGTGAGATGCTCTCCAAAGAGACACAGCCTCTAAGAAGAGACGATTAAATGAATACTTTAAGTGATCTTCAAAGTGTAATCCCTTAAAGGACATTAGTCGTATGTCCAGAGATAATTGTTGTCTTGCAGGTAAATTCATGTATGTCATTTGAAGGAGGTTTAAACTATAACATGTCTGAGTTGTGACATGTGAACTACAGCCTAAAAGGACTACTCACTTTCAACTTTACCTTCAATTTCAAATCATAAGGTGAACACTAGTTCTTACATAGTAATAATGCTGATTCTTTCTTCTTTTCACTGGGCTAAGCAAGCGCATTCAATGAGTCTTTCAGTATCACCACATACAGCATATATGACAACAAACTCATTAGAATTAGATGTGTTTATTCTATTCTCAATTTTAAATGTATTTCTTAACTAGCACTACAGGAGGTCTTAGTTGGAAAGATCGTCCCTAAGACTTGCACTTCTCTCTTTAATGCATGATAACTTGAAAATGAAATTTATTTGCTGCCTCTGTTCTTACATGCGGGGATTTAAAATGCAATAGGAAGCAATAATCCTTGTATGGGATACACATTCCTTCCTTCACATGGTAGCATTTTGAATATGTTTCTACTTCAAAATTGGATGCCTTTCTTGGAGGCCACATTGATCTCCTCTCTCTCTTTTTCTCTCTCAAAGTTGACTACCAAGTTTTCATAAATCACATACAGTATTAGTTTTTCACCAGTCCTAGCTTACACAAATGTGTGCTGTTCAGTCTGCTTAATGTATCTTGTCAAGTGATTCCAAGCATAACTATCTCTTATGGAATAAATATGTATATATTCGTAATTATTTTTATTCAATGGCTAGGAAGAGTAATAAGCTATGAATGTGAATTGATGTCCTATGTCATACAAAATGCTCAGTATCACATTTTACAAAGAAGAAAATGAGACCTCGTGAATTTTTACCTATTGACTTCTAGATCAGAAAGGTGGACATAAAATTCCTCAATATTTTCAATATCTGTGGTCAGATACCATATAAAGTTACATCTTGGGTTGTTGCCTTAACGTCTTTCAATGTTGTAACGCGAGTTTCCACCATGCTAAGTGTTCACTCTGTCTTTGTGTAACTGGGCTGAACATGCCATAATAATTCATCAACTCTGAAAGAAAGCAAAAAGTTCAATGCATATTAAAAATGTGATTGGGATATATATGCTGCTGTTCACAACATATCATATTCTCTGAGGTTACTGACACTGTCTACATAAAAAATACACTTCCTTATAGGAGAAAAAATGCCACAACTTTTTATACACTTGGTATCCCTTAAAAAGGAATGCTTTTACTATTATTTTCTACTATAGAATGACTAATTATCTGTTTGCTGCATGTATTATGGATACAGTGTTACACAGTATTATAATTATGCTTTTTTTAGCTTAGTCTTGCTTTCTTTTTAAAATGTAGTGAAACCGAATTGAGAGATACGTAACAATTACTGCTTACGTGTGTTTCTTCCTTCTTCTTGTGGCTTTTTTTCCTTTTAGGTTAATAAGATATGTGGTCCTCCTGTAAGAAAGCCTAAACAGTCTCCAGGTTGCTCCTTTGATCAGAACAAAGATAATCAAGGGTTGAAGATGTTCTCCAGAGACAGTGAAGAAACATTTGCCAACAGAAGAAAGTAAGACATTAATTTTAAAGCCAGAAAGAAAGCATAAAGTAAGCCATTAATTTTGCAACAGAGTAGATTATCCTCGATGCAGTAGTGTGCATTATTAGAGAATAAAGTCTCCAAAGAGTGAAACATTTTAGCAACATAGTCTACTCTGTTACATTTTAGAAAGGGTAATTTCATGACTAGATTTTGTTTTCAGAAGTAATGGACATATGACCAATTATTTGGTGTGGTTTGAAATATTAAGGAGGGCGGATAACATTGACAGAATTTGAGTGTTACCTCTATGTGTAATTTTTTAATTACATTTAGCTTTACATATCAGCAGACATTATTAAATCTGACCAAAAGTGACTGTAGCTTTTTACAGAAAACTATTTGTACAGGCTGATAAGACAGAAAAAAATGAATGTCTTTTCTTACATACCTTTCTGCTGTAAAAAAAGAGACAGCTAAGCATTTGGGACTAAGTCTTCAAAGCCTTGTTCAAGCAAGACTGACTGTTTTTGGATTTTTTTTCCCTCGGGCTCTTTTGCTGGTATATAGTGAATTGAAGTGACTGCAGAGGTTTGGAGATTTCATTTGAACCTAGGTGAACTTTTCAGGGTGAACTTTGCATAACTGTATGAATCAGATGTTTGAGCTGCCATTACAGTCTGTGGAAAGTAGAAGTCATTTTAGCTGCCCACACATCTGCAAGCATCCAGTGCCACTCAAAGCTGGCCTGTCCCAGCTGATCTTCTCCTGCCAAGAAGGATGCAGGTGTCCCATCAGTTGTTCAGGCCTGACAGACTTGAAGAAGTGTTTGGAACGTGCTCTCGGGCACATTGTGAGACTCTTGAGGATGGTCCTGTGCAGGGCTAAGAGTTGGACTCAAAGATTCTTGTGAGTCCCTTCCAAATCACCAGATTCTGTGATAGCACCCAGCTTTCTGCAGATATCTTAGGTAGCTGAAGGAATCTCAAAGGCCAATCTGTATTTAGACAAGTTAATCAGGTTTTTAATTACCCTAAGTAGTAACAGCAGTGTAAAGCATTAGGAGTGTTGCAGTTAAGATTAAAGGCTTTATTATGCAAATGAAGTACAGAGTTAAAATCAGAAATTTCATTTCTGTCATAGCATTCAGAGAAGTTTTCTTTGTCCTCTTTTTCCTCTTATTTCACTTTGTAGTGCAGAAGGAAACAGAAGTGAGAGAATTATGGGGAATAATTGCTCACTCCTGATGTCTGGAGAAGAAAAAGTGCCTCTGAGCTTCAAAGGCGAACAATTTTTCTCACTGTAAGGACCTTCAGTTACTAAAAAGTGGAGGAAAAATTTCCAAAATATAAATACAGGGTTTTGAAAACATTGTGGTGACAGAAGGATATGCAAAAAGGAAGTTTTCTCTAGCCAGCGCAGAAGTTTTTCAGGGAATACCCATTACACAGGTGCATGTTTCTCAGTTACATTTAGCTAAGCAAGTTCTTGATGCTTTCTGATTGCTAACACTCTGCAAACACAATATCATATTCTAAAATATCACTTAAACCAGTACTGTTCCATGTTTCAAAGCACAGAACACTGGACTGACTTCAGGGAGATCACCTCAAAGAGTTTGAGGGGCATGAGAGGCAGTGGGCAACACAAAGCAACATTGTCTTCCCTTCCCTTCCCCTCCGCTCCCCTGCCTGAGATTCTGGAGACACTTCATGACATGCAAACTCTGCACCAAAAAGAGGAAGGGAAAGAAAGTTTGAAATCCACTGATGCAGATTTCAGTTTAACAACTTCCTATCAGGTGTTATCTGCAGTTGCTACCTCCTGGATCACCTCCTTCCTTATTAGTCACAATCACTTTCCATTTCACTTTATATTCCCATAGCAACTGTAAGAACCTCACGTGGAAGTGTGACTTCAGCAAGTGCTTGCAGCCTGCTCTTAAGGAACTCATCATCTCTAACTCCATCTTATTCACCTCCTGTGGCACTTCTGTTTTCCAAATGCATGTCCAGGTTAAAGTTTACATTTTAAAGTACATGTTCGGCTGCTGCTACCTGAACTTTCCTCAATTATTTTTACCATTCGATCTAAGCTGGTATTCTCTGGTACTATTTGGTACAAGAAGAAAATTACATTTCCCCATTTTTTTGATGCCAAAAAATTGTTAGATGAATTTTAAAAAAATCTAAGCAAACTCTTCCATAGCAACCTACAAACCTGAAAGTATGTAATGCCTTTTTCTCCAGAACTTCATAGTTGTCGACAGTGTCTGGTACAGAGAATGAAAATGTAAATAAATAAAGAAAGAAAGAAGAACATTTCTGAATAAACAGATTAAAAGTATCTTCAGCTTCCACTGGCTGTAATTTCACATTTGCTCAGCTGCCTATAATTATATGCTATCTGGTCTAAAGGATGATCATGTGAAAATTGACTTTCATACCATTTGCCCTTCTAACTACTTTGGTCAGACATCAACGGGGCCTGAAATCAGTTATTACTTCTCTATTAAATTTGGCTTTGCCTCAGGATGAATTTACTAATAATCTGAATGACCTTTCTGTTAGAATGCAGTTTCTGACAAGATATTATGACAGCTATATTTATTTATTTTTATTTCTTCTTCAGAAGAAATTCCAACTGTTCACTTTGAGAAGACTCTCTATTTTTCACCCTGAATGTAAACATAAAGGATAGACAAAATCAAAATCATTCCACTCAATGACATTTGGAGGGAAATTGCAAACCCACTGTGCACACTGGATTCAATTTTAGGTGTGGAGAAATAAAAGATATGACTGTTCATGGCTAGGAGAGTGTGGATGAATCATATTTAAAACTTAATGTGCATAGGCAATTATATGATGCATAGTCAAAATTGACCCTACATGGGATTTTTGAAAACTGCAGTTTAGAATTAGTAGGGCACTCACATCACATTTAATAGACAAAGTAAATCAAAACCACTGTAGTTTGTGTAAAATACTTGCCCTATTACATGAAAGACATTTCATGTAATTCATTTATATTTGGCTTTTTAAATGATGGACTGTATAAATCACTGATGTTTGATCTGTTTTAATTTGAAGTAAACAATACTGAACGATTAAATTCCTTGTAGCATTTTAGTCCTGTGGTGACTAAATACAGGGAAATGTATATACTATTTCTGGCATTTTTTCACAAATCCAGACACTATAAAAAAAGTTAACATAAAGTGGAGCTGGCTGGGTTAAAGAGCAATGAGTACAGCATTTGGTGGGGCTTTTCGGTGTGCCTGCAGGTCACAGATAACTCAATAATGTGTCATGTTCTGTTCCAGAATGAATAAGTATTTTAATCTTTCCCAGTAGGAAAGGTTCTCCCAGGAAGAGATTTTCAATACATAAACAAACAATTTATATTAAATATCACAGTTCCATTGAGAGCATACAAACTAAAAAGTAATTAATTTATTTTGAATTAAGTACAAAATGTTATTATTGCTTCTGGGCATCTTGAAAATTATTTAAAATAACAGTACAGAATTTATAACCTGCCAGCACAGCACATGGTAGAACTGATACAGTCCTTCAGACAGTTATTTAAATCTTTACTAAATACTTAAAACCTACACCTTAAACCCATTTTACCTAAATATTGAGTTGCTGCATAACTTAAAAAAATATTTTTGTAGTGTTTGTAATGGTATGCAGGGGACTTCTTGTCAGCACTTTTGAAAAACACGATACTTATTTATATGCACCTATTTTTTTATTCGCTGCGCTTTTTTTTTGGAGCATTTGTTCATCTGTTTCTCCAACCATAGCATTGCAAACTGTATCACTACAATGCAAGAAAATTTCAGGTTGAAAGAAGATAGTTCCTGTTCCAGAGCGTATGTAAAGTAAGTTTTTGGTTTTTTTTTTTTAATTTGACCAGTGGGAGTATCAACTTTGTAAACTAATGAAATGTATCTAAAAGAATCAAACTCATCTATTGACAGGTCTATTTAAAATATCACTGGAGCCAGTGGATAGTAATGGAATAAACACATTCCTTGTCTTTTAGCAGTGCACAACAGCAAGATGGGTTAATGTTGTTGGTTGACACTGACAGTTGTCTCCCGTGTGCAGGGAATTTATCAGCCACCTCCGGCTCTACAGAGCATTTTACGGCGGCCTGGCGGATCAGCTGTGCGGGAATGAGCTGGCGGCTGCCGATGGGCTCCCGTGTTGGAATGGAGAGGATGTCGTAAGAAGGTAGATTTCTGGCTCACTTTTGTCTTTTTTTCTGTTGTAAGTCATGTTTAGCTAAAACATCTTCTGTTCCAGTCAAGTATGGTGGTTCCCTGTGTCTATGTCAGGATTAATTTGAAAAATAAATAAGCATGGGTTCCCTTCTCTCAGGCTTCATCTGTACACAGTAAATAAAATCTCCCTACATGTCTGTTTAGGAAAAAAAATAATTCCAGTGTTCTTCAGACATTTTTCCTGCAAATTTGCAGCACTTAAACATGTACTGGAAAAGAAGCTGGATTAGCATTTACAAAATACAGTTGGACAAAAAGAATATGGATTTTTGTTTGAGCTTGGTCTTTATAAAATGCTCCTTTTAATGCCGTGTGTAGTAACAGACTCAACAACCCCTTCTCTGGCTGTGAAGTGTGAAGTAATCTCATAATATATATGGTTTCCCATGAGATAACTAAAAGTTAAACATGAAGATAAAACATTTTAGAAGTGAAACACATATTTTTTTATATATGCAGCATCTTGGGAGGCATCATTCAGCAGCAGTGGCAAAGAAGAGATAATAAACTGCTACAGTTCTAGATGTATGTCTCTGGAGTCAATGTATTACACAGCTTATAAAACATCAGAATTTTTGGACGGCAGAAAGACTTTCAGAGAGCTGATCTCTGTGTATATTGCTTTGATCACCAAAACAAGTATTTCTCTGAGCAGGAAATCCTTCTCATCCTGATGACAGAGATAAAAATATTGAAAACTTAATTGCAGTTATTTGTAATAAAAGTCATGATGTTAATGTGGTGTGTATTAATAGATAGTATCAAAGGTTGTATCGAAGAAGGCTGTGAGGAGAGGTAGCAAAGTGTGAGGTACAAACAGAGAGAGCAGTGGACAATATGCACCTTTAGGCATCTCTAATAATTTAGGTAGGAGCAGTCGTTTATTGATACCTAAAGAAACTTACTGGGCGTCCTTTTGGCAAACAGCTACAGGCCCAGTTCTCTGTATCTTCTTAGGCAGTCCCATGCTTTGGCAGCACCAAGGTCCAGTGAGTTGTTGACCCCCTTGACAGTGTCACTGGCAGCCTTTGTCCAAGGATTTCAACAATCTTCTGAAGATGCCATGTTCGTTCTTTAGGTAACTGTATTTGAGATTTAATCTCAACTGTGCCTCCTTGCTTTTGTTTTTCTGACCATTCCTTGGTTCACTTAAAGTATTCCTACCAAATGTTTCAATAACAATGTGAAGTAAGGGTCTTGTAATTACACATTTCCTGAAAACAAGGTTCTTCTATCATTACTTTTGTCTGCTTATATACTTACTATGAATATGTTAGATATTTTCAAAGCTTTATTATATTATATGGTACTATTATACTGTATCTATCATCATGTTATGTGATTATACTATTACTTTGTTTATACTATTATATCTTGCTGTTTGGTTTTGATTGATTAGACACTGAGGTCCTGATAAAGAAATCAAACATTCTCTATATTTTCTAAATTAATAGCGTTTTTTAAAAGTAATTTAATATATATGCTAATATATATATGTAGAGAGGTTTTGATTGATTAGACACTGAGGTCCTGATAAAGAAATCAAACATTCTCTATATTTTCTAAATTAATAGCGTTTTTTAAAAGTAATTTAATATATATGCTAATATATATATGTAGAGAGGTTTTGATTGATTAGACACTGAGGTCCTGATAAAGAAATCAAACATTCTCTATATTTTCTAAATTAATAGCGTTTTTTAAAAGTAATTTAATATATATGCTAATATATATATGTAGAGAGGCTATATGTATGCTTATATATATGCTTCTATAAATATATGTGGATGTATATGTACATACAATATATCTATTATTGTATCCACCCAAAGATATGATGTGTAACAAAAGCACTGTATCTTAAAAGTACTGAATAACACTTTGGTATTAGTTTAACTTAAAAATTTCCTTATCTAAAATATTTTGTCTTTGTATATATATTAATATGTATATATTTATATTTTGGTCAGTAAATGTCAGTGTCATCTTTCTGAAAGAGCTGAGGGTAAAAACTAGAAGTACAGGATGATAATTAAAACCAGAAGAGCAGGAAACTGAATTGCTCTAGATTATCATATGGAGCTGAGACTTGCAGGTTAGTTCCTACATCTCTGATTATACACTGAATACATCGTGGCACAAAATGTCCTGTTTCAGTATCTTTGTGAAGGCAGTCAGATCTGTCCTCTTCTGTCCCTTCATTTTGCCTTCTTGTTCAGTCAAACTGCCCTTTGTTCAATTTTATTTTTTTATATTTGTTCTTTTGTAACTGAAGGAGGAAAAGCTATCCTGCACTTTGACCAAGATAAGGGGATTTTTACTGTTAGTATTATTATTACAGAAATGATTACCTAAGGAGAATTGTCTATTGTCTGCTTTTATAATGGCTGGGATGCATAGGAGGCATTTAAAATATATTCTGCTTAAACATTTACAAGAGTTTTCTAGTGACAAGGACAAAAATAAGTAGTTTTGATGCCCTGCATCTGCATGAAAAAGGATTTTTAAGAACAGGCAAGGCAGGCACTAAGAAATGATGCAGCAAAAGCTGATTGTTCTTAGCGATATGGAGATAAATTGGATAACTTCTTAAAATCTCCTCTAGCCTTCTGATTCTGAATCTAGGATTATCTAAATCCTGTGTTGCTTAACTTCTATTGTCATGATCCCAGGACACTGTGACATTTTAAGAGCAATAATGACTGAGGAGGCATCATTGCTTTTCTCTCTAAATAGTGAAGAACCTGTACACTCACTCTTTACTCTTTTTTTTCTCCCCTCACCTTGCCTTTCCACTGGTATAATAATAAATAACAATATTGATTAACTCATCAGTGCATCTCACCAGTGTTTCTGGCACTAATGGGGAAAAGTCTACATTAGTTCAAATTAGTTAAAGACAAATAGATTTTATCTGTTTTGAGATTATTCATTCTTTCCATCTGTTTTTGCCTTCTGTTTCAAAAACATGTGCCATAGCTAACTGCTGATGACTGAAATTTGGGCTTGACATGAGAGAACAATATAATGAACAATGTATTGCTGGTGTATCAGGATCCTGAGGAGATTGCTTAGACTGCTTGCTGTATCTGTGTTTGAAGCTGAAAGTAGTAAAAAGCCCTGGAGAAAGAAGACAGATGAATGGGGGGAAAAAATCTTTTAAGTTCTTCATTTACCTTTTTTGTGGATCTTTCTAAAGGAAGCATTTAAAGGATTTTAACACTTACAGTATTGGATATCAGTTGAATCTTATAACCTTTGCCTTCTCTGATGCTATCCAAGAGATTATCAAGCTTGGATGGGAAAAGGTCAGAAAATGAAAAAGGGTATTATTGAAATGAAAGCTTACTTAACAGTTTACATTTCATATGCTTCAGCTGTTCCATTTTTGGTTTAAGGTTTCTTTTTTTTTTTCCAAGTCACAATGCCATGGAAATATGGCCCTTGATTCTGCAATTCTAGAAATCGTTCTGGATCTAGCATTTCACACAGTACAGGCTCATGCTTTCATCAAAACCTCAGACCAGAATTCCCACATTCCTGCATCCATGCCTGTCAGGATCAGTAGTGGCCAGGACTTTCAGGAGCAAAACCACTATGGTGAGGTCTGTGTCACTGCAGCACGTCATGAGGGACAAGATGTCTCAGAGGACTCTTCAAGCCCCTCTACTGTCTTACCCAGCTGTGTGACTGCAGTGGTCTACCATGAAATTGAAATTCTAATTTCATTCTAACTTCACTTTCAAAACCACAGCCGAATGTTGTGATGAAGTACCTGGAATTTAATGTTATAGGATTCATTAGGTTCAGTGGAAAAAGAGAAATTAATACTTTATGCTCTACCAAAGCATATGAGTTTGGAGTTTCAGTGGCATCTTAGCATTAGAGCTAAAATAACGGGAGCTATGCAAATAGAGTGACATTGTTCTACTTCACAAACATAAAGAGATTTAACTGACATTTATACAGCTTTGGTTGTCCAGAGAGTCTGGCGAGAATGTGAAGAGAGATAAATTAAAAATACACAGAGGAGAGCATAATATATACTCTACATCTTGAGACCAGTGATTTAACAGAAATAAAATAGATGTGAGTCAAAAAAATAGTAATATTTTGTGTTGAAGGATTCAGGAGTAATGGAGATTATTAAAAGAGATTATTAAAAACAGCTAATCAAGTTTTGAAGGAAGAGTTTCATATAAAGCGCATATTTGGAGTATCCAAATTAAGAGAAATTAAACAGCGTGATTGATTTTAATTGCTGAGCAAATTGTTAAAAAGTGATTATAATAAGCATCTCTCATCAAATAAATGCTTAGCTTTAGCACAGCTCTTAGGCTGGGAAAATTTTCCCTTTTGATTCTTAAATACTCTGAACCTACTACAGTCCTGTTCCTGTTCTTACCCAACAAAAGAAGATAAATTGTGATATAAGGGAAATTAAATTGATTTCTATTGAAATAAATATTTCTATTGATTTCAATAGAAATCAATTTTTAAAACAAGGAAGAATGTATACTGCTGTCAAAGGCACCACTCAACACTTAGGCGAAAGATGTGCCTGAGCAACTTAAAATGTAGGAACAGCCCTTTATGGCTCTTACTAATAGGCTGCTACCAACAAGGGCCAGATCATAGAGAAAAACCAACTGTAAGCTTGTACTTCCTCAGAATATACAAATGTGCAAATGCCTGACGCAGAATTGTGAACATTCAATCTTCCCATGAACTCAAAAGTCTTTATACCACTAGCTTTGCACAACAAGAGAACCAGAAGTTTTCAGATACCAAAGCACTGAGTCAGTTTAAGAGGGGCTCATGATACATATTTCTGTGTCAACATAGAAAAGACATGATGTGCCATAAGATCCCTTCATTTCTAATAATCGTAGGATTTGTTCCCTCTTTTGCCATTAGTTATAACAATAAAAATCATTCCTGCTTTAAGAGATTGGTAGTATCTGTTCTAGGTATATGCTTAGATAAATCTCAGGTCACTTCAGGATGGAATGGATTTAATTACATAAAATCAACAAAATATGTGTTGCATTTGATGACCTCAAAATAAATGTTCTACTTTTCCTTTTGTTTGCTTGAGCAAATACATCATTTTCTGTAGTGTTTGCCCTAGAATCATTGCACTTGTTTGTCGTGCACAGCAGAGGCTCTAATAGAAAGGTTCTGACAGTGGGTGAATTAATTTCCATTAGGTTGGTAATAATTTACAAATTGCATTGACTTTTAAAATTAAAAACATTATTAGCACCATGTTAAGTAAACTGTAGCATTTATAAAGTCACAGAAGACTGTTCAAAGGTAGGCATGACAAAGAATATTCTGTTTGAATTATTGCATCATCATGCCTTCATTTTGGAAAATTGTGGCCTTTCATTTTACACATTCATAGAAAAATAGGCTGCACAATTTAATATTAGTGATCTGATGACTCTTAAAAGGTTTTCCAAGTGAATTTAGGACTACGGCACTACACTTTATAATATTAAAGAATGGAGGTAATAAAAATAAAAATCTATCGTCTCCTTTTTGTATAAGGGTTCATATTAAAACCAAGGAGAACTCACGCAGGAGACTTTGATGCGTAGTTCAAAAATAAATAGACAGAAAGTTTGTGCCCCGTTGAAGTTCTTATAAAAGAAACAACTCTCTTACTGAATTCAGCTTAGAGATGCAGGTTCTCTTTCAAATAGTAAGTTTAGTGATGTTTTACAATGAGGCTTCTTTCACACAATGATACTCTGAAACATTCTATATTTCTAAACCCAAGTTATTTATCATCTCTAGCCATGGCAATTTGATGCAGCAGCCCTCAATGAATTATTTAAACAATATTTTGGGTTGTGAAGTATTGTCTATGAGATCCTCTTTCACTGTAATTCCCACAGCAGTTTTCTATAAACTCTGCAACTTTACCAGCCCAGAGAGGAGCCTCCAGTGTAATGATGTTCAGCACTGCAGCATTTACAGATGTTCCTTTCAACCTTTGTATTATTATGTAATATCTGCTGAAGACTTTTTCTCTTGACAGCTATAGGTCAGATTTTCATTGAGCATCATGTACTGACTGTGAAAGTGTGCTGTTGAAACTTCGACTGTACTGAGGGTTTTCCTTTTTACATTTTTACAGCTGACATAGATACCCAAGCAGGGTGCCTTTAAAAGTCTGTAAATTGGTTGGGAATCTTATGTGAAAACCACTAATTTTTCCTACGAGTCTAATTGTGGAAGTTTGCAGAAAGTCTTTCTTTATATAAGAAAAATTTGCTTTATGTCGTCCGATTTTGATGAATATTATATAGATTTTTATGTGTACAGATTGATTTTTTTACTGTCATTTATATAATACAGATGAATAAAAATTGATATTCATATAGTTTTATTAATGGATTCAAAAATTAGTTCATTCATTATTCTTTCTAGAAAAAAATGTTATTCTTTCCTGTTGTATCAAATTTTTCTTGCTTCTTTTGTAGTCAAAAGAATCATTAGATCCTCTCTAATGAAGTAAAACTAATCTGCCATTTAGAAATGTGAGTCTACGAGCATGTACTTCAAAATATCATTTTGTCCTTCTTAATAAAAGTTATGGTTTCTTATCTTTAGCAGCTCAGCTGCTACTTGTATTCCTTTAGAGTTACATGATTGGAAGCCCAAATTGGCTTATATTCATTAAAATTACTGTTTTGTTCTGTTTCCATTGTAACACTGCATTTCTAGGGTCAAAGTTTTTTAGCACTAGTCCACATGTGGGCTCTCAGGAAAATTAAGCTGCATTAATGAAGACTGTGAATTTAGAAATCAGTGATGTTGGCTCTTTTTTTTTCTTTCTCAGTTCATTGAATAACCCATACTGAAGCTAGTTTAATTCAGAAGGAATTTTACTTTTTAAAGTGTAGTATCCCACACAGAAATTTAATGAGGCAACTCAGTTAATGCCTACCTGCTATGGGTGCTTCTGTGACAGCTCTCTCTGAAAAAAGACTGAAGCAAAACCCGGTGAAAAGGACATAGGTACACACATGTATGCCATGCTTCAGCCTTAGTAAATGATCCAGTCAAGCTACTAATGTGAATAGTCACATCCAAGAATGAAAGGTTTTCATGTTCAGGTAGCACCTAAGATATCAGAAGTTATTAGGAAGAACAGATCAAAGCAACTGAACTAAATTGTTGCATTCATGCAACAGGAGACTGTGCAGATTCTTCCTAAGAACATGCTTTTTATACCTTTGTGACGCAGAAAGAAAATAAGAACCAGTCCAATCTCACAAAAGATTGTCTTTCAGAGCAAGGTATCTCTGCTACCAGCAGGACCTTCCTTCAAACTGTTGAAAGTCTTTATCCGTATTTGAGAAAATCCCTTGGATGGAGGGGTTGCATTCTAGTGTACAGCTACTGTGTAATAAGATGCAGCTTCTCCTTCTAAGTCTGAGGAGTGAGTCTCTGTCATGTTAAAAACATCTATGTCTTATGTTAATAAGAGCTTGCCATGTTGAAACTTGTGTTGTTCTTGATCTTGTATACTCGAGGTATTTGTGTGAAGAAATGCACGTCTGAATGGGCCTCTTGGCCTCTTATTCGGTGAAGATATAAATGGACTCTTGTAGGATGCAATTAGTTTAGTCTTCCAAATAGTTGGATAGAACTTCCTAGGAGGACTTGTCTGTAAAGTGCATCAGTCTGAAGGTACTGGTAGAATTTGTTATCAAAGTTTAAAATACCTAGTAACTCAAGCTAATACAAAGTATCCTTGCTGAGACAAAAAACCAAAATACATAAGGACTGAATACTGCAGGTGGTAGACTGATCCAGAGTAGCTATGTCTAAGTGTGTGAGATATTTCACTTGAAAACTAGGTACCCATGTTGATGCATATACTGCATGTAATAACATATAGCCCTGTTGATCTGTTTTTGCTAGTGCTGGTCTTCTGGTCAAAGTGATGTATTGAGCTCACTGAGCTAAGCTGTATAAAATAATTAGACAAGACAAAGCATCAGTTTAATTCTTTCTCAGTACTTCAGGTCAAGAATGGAACATATTCTTGAATAAGGCACCAAACCTTGTGTTTCACATTGTTTCTCAAAGTTTCAGTTTGAATGTAAGATAAAGATGGGAACAGATTTGGAGAGAATTAGAGTGTTTATGAAAAGAAGATTAACTTTTCTTTGGTGTTACACTGTCTGGATCTCCAGGTTTTAAGTCTTCAGCCACAGAATCACAGAATGGGTCAGGTTGGATGGGACTCACGGGTACGTCTGATCCAACCTCACTGCTCAAGTAGGGTACTTGCAGAGCACATGGCACAAGATTGCATCCAGATAGTTCTGGAATTATCTCCAGTGAGGAGACTCCACAATCTCTCTGGGCACAGTTCAGTTCTTACTAACAGTTATTATAAACTGTTATTAACAGTTCTTAAAACAGTTCTTACAAAGTGCTATGAAACCTGGTATGTTCATGTCCTTTTTGCAAATATGACAGTGACAATATTTGAAAGATGCTTATGTTCTCATATAAAATAGGTTCCCAGTGCTCCTTATTTTAATATGTCTCACTCTCATACCCTCATGTCTTTAAAACATCTGAATCACACATTAGTGCAACAGTTATAGATGAAGTAACAAGCCTAGCCTATGTTACATCTAATAAAAATGCATTTTATCATTGTTTAGGTAAGTATTTCTGGAATCTACAAAGATAGCATGGCATACAGCTAACATTATTAAATGCAAACATCAAAACAACTTGCTCTATTCTACTTAAGGAAGAGAAGTATATAAGCAGTGCATCCTGATATCCTTGAACAGAAGATGTTTAAAATACAGAAAAACTAATTAAAAAATCCAAACAATGTTTTTAATATAAGGATGTTTCATTTAGCAGTGAAAAATATTAAACATTTTCAGTTAACACATTGCAATTTCTGAATGGTAGAAGAGCAATACTGAGTGGTACAGGGGTGCTAGATAGCAGCTAATGGAGAGAAGCAGCATAAACCAATATAGGGTTTATGGGTTTATCAACCATTTTTGAACAAGAATGTCTAGATAAATATTAGTGGCCCTGGATGACATATATTTCTAGTACAGGAAAGTTTTTACTATGATCAAACCCAACAAAAGCTGATTCTGGAAGACTGCCCTTCAGCCTTTCGACAGCACAGACTATATTCACAGAGATTCATAGTAATCATTTAATTTCAAATAACTATTTTAATATAGAGAGAATTAGATTTTCAAACGAGATTTTTTCAGTTCAAGAGCTGATACTAGGCTCTACTTCTTCTCTGTAATTTTAATTGCTTAGTAAAGGAACACATTTATAGTGAAAAAGAGTTGAATCAAGCAGCTGGAAGTTGTTTATTTGCCTTGTCACCTGTGAGGAATTTAAAATCAAAATTAATTTAGCTCATGTTTTAGTCCATTTATTTAATCCTTTTGTATTCATATGTTGACAATGCCATATTCAAGCACACAAGCAAGTATACAACAAGTTGAGTGTACAGCTTCATTTTTTTGGGTGAGATGCAACTGACATCTATAGCTGTAAACATAGGCATCTGATTTGGACTTCTTGGCAAGAGGTACATCCTACTTAGTGGACTGGCTATTTCTAACCTCTGTAATCTTGGGAGTGTGCAGCACAGAGTGGTTGCCTAGCTTAGATCATCTGAATCTTATCCTCAAGAACAGGTAAGTCTGATGGTAAAACATTTGAACCCTGAGGGAAGATTGTCATGGTTTAACCCCAGCCAGCAGCCAAATTCTATGCAGCTGCTTGCTCAGCACCCCAACAGCAGGATTGGGAAGAGAATCAGAAGGGTAAAAGATAGAAAACTCAGGGGTAAAGATAAAGACTGTTTAGTAGAGAAAGCAAAAGTCACACACATAAGCAAAGCAAAACAAACCAAGGAATTAATTAACTGCTGTCTGTGGGCAGTCAGGTGGTCAGCCATCTCCAGGAGAGCAGGGCTCCATCACATGTAACAGTGACTTGGGAAGACAAAACTTCATCACTCCAAACACTCCCCTCCCTCCTTCTTCCCCCCACTCTGTATAGTGAGCATGATGTCCTATGGTCTGGAATATCCCTTTGGTTAGTTTGGGTCCCCTGTCCTGGCTGTGTCTCCTCCCAACTTCCCATGCACCCCAAACTTCCTTGCTATCATGGCAGTAGGAAAAGCAGAAGAGGCCTCGACTCTGTGTGAGCCCTGCTCAGCAATAACAAACACATCTCTATATTGTGTAGCACAAATCCAAAACATGGCCCCATACCAGCCAGTGTGAAGAAAATTAGCTCTACCCCAAGTGAAAATCATCACAAGCATACAGAGACAATTCAGAAGATATTTCACGGCTACCAAGAGGAAAGTACAGAAATGGGTTACTCTTACTCTGTGCCTCAGGGAGCTGTAGTTACAAGTGCACCACTGTGCACCACCCTTAGATGTTACCAGAAGGTGAAAAAACCCCTAAGTTTTCTGGAGTCCAGCTAGAGCTCATTGATTTGCTGTTCCCTGCTTCCTTTCAGATTCCTCTAGGCTCTGAATTCCTCTGTAGAGGGTGCCTGTGTGGCAGATGCTTCAGCAGTGCCATTGGAACAGTTCACAGTGGCAGGTGCAGCACACACGATGAGTCAGGCAGATGCTCGCGACAAGAAAAACTCTTGTCTCAGCTGTGTACACAAATTGTACCAGAATACATGAAGAGAAGCCATATGTAAAAAGATCTTACAGTTGTTCAGATGAGCAGTTTTCTTTAATAATTGCATCACTCCCCAAAACGTTTTAACTATTTGGGATTTACATTCCTTCCCCCCCCGCCCCCCTCTGCCCCCGCTTTTTTCTGTAAGTATTAAATAGACCTTGAATAAAATAGATTACCATTTCATAGAAGGAGAACAAAATCTTTATCTAGGTATAGAACAACTCATGTCTTAGAAAAACATCTCCTGATAAACAGGCAGTGTATTAAGTTAAATTTTCTCATTTGTATGTGTGTTTGAAATAATTCTGAGCTTATGCATTTAAGCTTGTGTGCATGTCACAGTAATGCTCCATCCCCTTCGCCTGTGTGCTGGCAATTAAGAGGTACAGATACATACTGTAATTATATTCTAGGGAATTTTGTCAGAGAAAATACATTCTGTATTTTAAAGAAATCAGAGACACAGAGTCCTTGCGTGGGGGGGTTAACCTTATTTATGTCTTACATTTTCTAGTTACTGGTTCAAATGACTTGAAAAATCATTCATTATGAAAAAATTGCAGAACTGTAGCTATGATGTATGTGCAAAACCACTTATGAGAAGTCGGCATTAGTTTCCAGCACATCTAATGGGTAACTTTAGTTTACATTTCATTACGTTCAAAAAGAAACAAAAAAGATGAGGGAAGCTATATTAATACTTGTTGAACTGCACCAAGTCTGATTCGCCCATAATCAATTACCCGTATTCAAAGCTGCCTTTTTTTTTTTCTTTCTTTCTTTTTCTTTCCCCCACCTGTTCATAGCATTGCAAAGTGAAACAGCAACAGGAGAAAAGTCCCTTGTTTTGGTGGTCCTGGGGAGAGAGCTGCTCTGACTGTTGCTGTATCCTACGTTGCCACCCAGTGGAGAAGACTGTAACTTCTCCTGGTCCAATCCCAAAAGTGAGAAGCCTTATCATAGAATCATAGATTGTCCTGAGTTGGAAGGGACCCACAAGGATCATCAAGTCCAGCTCCTGGTCCTGTGCAGGGCACTCCAAGAATCACACCACGTGCCTGAGAGTGTTTTCCAAGCACTTCTTGAGCTCTGGCAGGCTGATGCTGTGATCACTTCTTGCCCCCTGCTCAGTAGCCCTTTATTCTACAAGCAAATACTTGGGAGTGGTCTTTTTGGGGAAATATTGATTGTTTTTGTTGTTTTCACTTGCTCTGGTGTTTGCCCCTTCTCTCTATATATTTGTTGTGTTTGACCAGTGTGCTAATGCCATATAACATGGAACAACAATGTAGTTCCATTTACATTAACATAAAAACTGATCAGCATGGCAGTGGATCAGAGCTGTGATTTGCAACAGTGCCTTGTATTTTAGAAAAAAAAAATTACCTTATTTTTGACTTCCTTTATGTTTTGCCATGTGCTGTTAAAATGTCTTCTAACACAAACATCTTTTGGCCTTAGCTATGTTTAAACAAGCAGCTCACAACTTTGAGGAAAGAAAAACAAACCACCCAAACTCAAAACCTGTTTTTCACTTCATATTACTGAATTTTATGACTCATTCTGTACTTATTTTATCTAAGTGTTTGCAATTGCTGTACAAAGCTAATATAGGCAAGTTTTGGCAGCCACTGGTATTTAAGTAGTGTATCATAAGGAAATACTTTGAGCATTTAGCAAAAGGAGGATGGAAGAGAAGGTCAAATTAGAGTACAGAAAAAAAAAAAAAAAAAGGAAGGGCACTGTTGACTTCGAGGAAGAGAGATATGGATGGAAGACAGTGACCAGTAGCTTCCATGTCAGAAGCAATCCCTGTATCGCCATGACTTTGCACTGGTCCACCACCCCAAGAGTGTCCAGAGGAGACCAATTAAAATAGAGAATGATATCTGGTAAATCCTGTGTCTTTGGAAGTCTGTAGTAGGCCATTGCTGTGACAAAAGCCAAGTTACCAAACAAACAATCTCAAAGAGTGCTTCCTTTCTTTAGAAAGATTAAAAGCAGCAGAAATTCAGTGTCTTCAATTGTCCCTCATATTTTCATGAAAGAAAAAGAAGCCTCCTTATCTAGTCTACTACCTGGTATCTAAATTTTTCAGTTTCTTCCCACTAGAAACTTTATCAAGAGTGTAGAGGAGAGGAGGGCAGAGCTGATTCTGCCCACAAATGCTCGTGGAGGGTGTTAAAACTTCTTTTGAGATACTCTGCTTCATTAAAGCCCTCTTAACATTAGCATTCTCATTTTATCAGTCTTTTACTGATGAGACCAGGTTGTAGCAGATAAGGCAGAAACTTGGGAGGATATGAAACCTATGTCTCTGCATTTTTCTCATTGTCTGCAATGTGAATAAAGAAAATGAAAAGAACATTCTATTATTTAGCATTTTCAAGGTAAAAATATGCATGAACTGCTGCTTTCAGGATTCCAGTGGGAAAAAGAAATAATATTTTTTCACCTTATGTGTAGAATTTCTGTTGTAAGTCAGGTCTCAGAAACACAGAAAAGCTTGCATTAGGAAGAAACCTCTGGAACTGATGGTACAAGTTCTGTAACAAGTCAAGGCCATAGATTAGGATCTTCATGACACTTCCCAGCTAAGTAGCATTTTCAATGGCAGATATTTTGCTAGCTTTTATAGCAGCCTCTTCCAATATTCAGCTGTTCAGGTGCTTTTTCATTTCATATATCTTGACAGCATTTCCCATGAGCAACTTGTGCATGCTAGCTCTTGTTCTGACACTGTGCATCCTTGTGAAAAGATTATACCCTCCTTCTCTGTACCTATAATTTAGGTATTTTTATAAATTGTGTGGGGAGATCCCCTCTCAGCCTGGTCTTTACCAGGCTGAATAAACACAATTCATTAATCCTCTCTTTATATGTCAGTTTTTTCACCTCTCTTAATATCTTCGTGTCATCTTAATGGATTCACTTTTCTTTTCAGGTCCATAAAGGCCCATATGTTGCCATGACATTTGCGATTATGATTTTGGCTTGTGCTATGTCCTTTTTTTCTTCCCTTCATTGCTCAGTCTTGAGTGTAGGTTGGGCAAGGTAACTGAAGACACTCTGAAATCCACTGCTCACCTCACCTCTGTCACACTTTGGATATAGATCTGACTATTTTTCTAAGATCAATCATTTTATTATTCTATTTTATTTAATTTCTGGAACTAGTTACATCATTATTCAGCCTTCAGACTATTTTTATTCTTATATATTCTTTAAGATTGTGTCCTGTAATCAAAGGTGTGTAAACTGTGGCCGATATTATTGCTTGATATACAGATGGATATAACAAATGATCAAGAGAAAACTAAACAACAGCTAAGATTTAGGAAAGTTCTCAGACTAGAAAATAATCCCACCCATTTTAAATCCTGAGTATGTGTGCAGAAACTGGAGAGGGATTCATTCCTTCTAAATTACGGACTTTTTACTGTCTTTCTACTCGAAGAATCAGATACGGATGCATCTACAGCAGCATTTTAATTTGAACCAGGAATGTGCTTTTGACATAAATCTCTGTCATCTATAGTTACTTCAGTTCATGTTGTGGAACAGTCTTGGGCCAAATAAACAGGATTCCTTTTAGATGAAACTAAGCAGTAAGGTGTGCCTGAAGATTACTCAGTGTGAAGACACCCTGATTACTAATGGGCATTCGGTCTCTTGGGATTAAAATAGGTCTAATCAAGTATTCTCTCCCCCATAGATATCTGTAGTGCAGATATTGGGTGCTCAGCATCAAGTTCTGACAGAAAAAAAAAAGTTAATTTGTAGTTACATAATTTAGCTGCTTGTGAATATTGGACAACTAGGCTTGTTATGGCTCACCACAGGGAGCTGTGCATGTGTGTGGGAGGAAGGGAAACTGGTAGGAAAAACAGTGTACAAAACCTGGTAAACCTGGTCACATGAGGTGAATAGTCTGGATTTCATTTAAAAAAAGGGAGGGTCAATGTGTGATGTATTTGTGTTCAGCCTACATTGCCTGTTCAGTATTCTAAGACTCATTATTTTAATGGATTATATAACAATTATCATTCTTTTTTTAAAAAGAACCTTGTTGACACTTGTATTGAGAAGGGAATTGTTAAATTATGTGCTTGATATGAAGGCTTGTGATTGTTTGAAATAATCATGTTTATGGCAACACAAACCACTAATGAGGCATGATGAACTGGGACATCTACTTCAATGGAGGAAAATAAAGTGAAACACTTTTCCTCCAAACAGAGTACATGCTCTGTTTTGTCAGTGGGACAATCATCATGTACAAAGCCGTGTATTGGGATGTTTTTCAGCCTTAATTGCCCTGTCAGTTACAATTAGAGGTGTTAATGTAACTGTGAAATGCTACAAATTACTTGTGGCTTTTGCTCCTTATGCATTCTCAGCCTGTCTTGCACAGAGGGATATCAGAATGACTGAGATCTCTTGCTGAGCCTGTTATTAAGGTTTCCTTGTTCTGCTCCCTGGGTACAGTTATTCACTCAGCGTGGATTCAGTATTATGGGTGTAAAGATGCCTGCAGCAGAATGGATCCTTTAAACATAAACTGAAAAACGTTCATCTATTAGGCATTTGTTCTGGAATAGATGGAGCTGTAACAGCAATTTTTATAGCTGTGCTGGTTAAAAAATTACAGTTTTTATGACCAAAGTTGGTATGAAATCATATAATTTTCAAGATCTTACAGGTGCTTACTGATTTATAGGATTTTGACATTATCTTTCTATTATACTTAAGGAGCAGATGTATTTCAAAGTCCTGCCAATGTGATTGTCTTGAACAAAGGGATCATCTCACAGAATTACACAGAAATTTTTGACTTTTGGAGGAAACATGAACTTGAAAGGGGAGGTCTGAGGACAGTGTGTTTCCTAGTCCTCTCATTCCATTATACAGTTTCCAAAGGTTATCTGGTCCAACATTAGTAAATAAATTGAAGAGGACAAATCAGATAAACAATGTGATAGTGTACTCTGGGATAGACAGAGAAAAGGAAGAAATGCAGAGGATTCCCAGACAGGTGGCCAAATCCTCTTGGTGGGTTAGATTTGATTTTCTTCCACTACTGAAAACTACCGAGTGCAGCAGTCATTCTGTGAACTAATAGACTTACTTCATCTTGTTTTGAAACAGCTGCTTTGCATTTCTGCAGTCTTAGAGATTGCATTGCTTTCTGAAAGGGCAAATGTCTCTGACAGTGGATTAAACTCCCTAGTATTTACTTCAGAGCTGGGAAAAAACTCGCACTGCAGGATGGTTTTATCCTATTGCCTGAAATCTTGGAATACTGAATAAATTATACACAGTCAGGGACACTTCAGTTTCATCACCAAGTAATGGATGACTAGGGAAAGTGCTGTCACTTTTTTGAACACAGATGTGTTCAGATTTGAAGTATGCATACTGCTTAGTGAAGGAATTTAAAATATAACTCATCATTATTGTTTGTTTCTTTGGACTAAAAACTGATTACTGAAGCCCATTATTTATAAGGTAACATTTTAAATGGGATTAATACAGGTGAAATAGTTTCTCCTTAATATTTTTGTTCTTTTGCCTGTGCATTACAAGCATCCTAGTAAAATAAATATAAATTTTGAAGACTGTAAAGCCTGCCTATGCTTATAAGAGGAAATGATAGTATTTGAAAATATTTTGAAAATAGGAGAAAAGTCTTCAAAATCTTTATCAAAGACATGAACGATTTTCAAAAAGGCTTTTGTAATTCTTTTGGAAATTTTGAGCGGAAACACATTTTGTATGTTAGGGAAGGTTTTATCTTATACCATTTTCCTCAGCAAAACAAATGAGCAATTGGCTAAAATTACACACTGGTTAAAAATTGTAAATACGTAATTGTTTACAACTATCGTTTAAGCCATGAGAAATAATGATAAAATTGGCAACTACTAAGACTTTATTTTTTGCATAATGACAAGTATAGTTTCTTCTAGAAATGTAATGACCTTGACTTATGCACCTATATTCTTTGTGTGTGTGTGCTGACACGTGGGATAGGAAAAAGGAGAATTCTGTAAACTGACAGCATTAATGTATTCTTCAAGCAGACTAAAAAGATTGCATTGCCAGTATGTGACAGAGTATGTAAATGAAATCTAACATGATACTTAACAACAAAAACTTAATTATATAGCTGTGTCAATCCCATATGTGTGTGTGTGTGTGTGTGTGAGCACAGCATGTTATAGGCCAAGTAGCAAATTTATCAGATCTTCAAATGTAATAATTAAAATTGCCTAATATTGTAACTTTTTTATATCACAGTTGTTTGATTTTCAGTACTTCTTGGCTATAGAAAGTGTTTTGAGGGCTTGACTGCAACACTACCACTATCACCACAAATACAGATCATGAAATATTTTTCTAGCTGAAGGGAAGTGTTTCTCAATTTGGAATCTCTGCCTGCCTGGCCTAGGGAGGAAAAGAAAGCTGAACCTTTTTCTGTTTAAAATATCTTGGGGATGAAGCTTTCATGTTTGCTACTTTACATTTCTGGTCTAGTCAGGGAAGTGGATTTAGAGACTAAAAAAATACATTTTAATGCTGCCACAACATGGTGGATTATGTGCTTCAGTTCCTGGTCTGCAAACGCTGGGAATAATGGAGCGTGGTTTTAACCTGGGCTTTAGGCATCTGACTGTGGGCTTTTTCATAGGCTAATCTGCTAAACAGCAGCCAGGGCTGGACAGACTGCAGAAGGTGATTGGGAAGCCCTGAGTTAAGCTTCTTCTCTAAGCAGCTCTTTTGGAGAAGCAGCCACCTTTCTCCCACCCTAGCATAGGAAACCTTGCCCAAATCCCTCTGATTCATCTTTCTTGCAGGCTTCCTTTCCCTTGATTTTGTCATCTGCTAATTCAGACAAGAAAAAGGCATTTTGGAAGGTAAATGCAGTCAGAGAAGTATTGCTGAAATCAGAGGGACTACTTAAGTGTGTGTAACCACACACACACAAAAGTACTTGCAAAGCTGGGGTGTTAGATAATGAAGTTTTTGAGCAATATGCTCTCTGTTTGGCAGAGTTATTTGTTAAGTAAATAGTAACCAGACAGCACTACTTTTGCAATCAATAACTGTAGTATTTCTTTTTGTGTTTGTGTTTAGATAAAAATGTATTTATGCTGAAGCTGTTGCAAAGACTGACTGAGACTTTACAAGTGGCATAGTCACTCAAATAATTCACATGTGCTTTTCACCAGGGGATGACAAGTGTTATTTTTGTATAAAGGCTCCTATGATAAACAGAAAGAACTATGCTGCTGTATTTCATAGATATGGCTCATTTTTGAAAGAATTTTCAAATATATTTTCACATTAACATGCAGAAACATAAAGACATTAATTCTTTTTATTTAACACTACTTGTTCAGATACTGAACAGTTACACTTGACCCATTTCTGATCTCTAGAGAAGAAGGTGATTAACTGCAGGTTTTGCTCCCCTTCTTCATTGTAGCTATCTAGAAACAAGCTATAAAAAGGCCTGTTCAAGGGAAAGAAAGAAGGTCAGGCACTCAATCAGACTGTAGGAGCTGGGATTACTGTCAAAATGGAAAATCTTTCCTATAAA
The DNA here is from genome assembly GCA_013397095.1 of Sterrhoptilus dennistouni. NCBI lineage: Eukaryota > Metazoa > Chordata > Aves > Passeriformes > Zosteropidae > Sterrhoptilus > Sterrhoptilus dennistouni. Next base: position 488,002 of record VWZU01019389.1, on the reverse strand, counting down.
ATAACTTTTTCTGTAATAGTTTTTTCTATTACTAATATAAAATTAGCATAGATTGTACAAGTTTGGGTTTTTTTTCTCTCATTTGAATCTGTAATTCAGCTCTTAACCTGCTGACAGAAAGAGCAGGTTAAGCTGTGGAAGACCAGTGGCACCCTGAAATAGAATGGAAGATGCAGCATTGGTGGTTTCTGGGTTTTGGGTATTTGTGTAGTATCCCTAATGGCTCATGCAGTGGAGAATAACAGTAGAATTTTTAAATTCCCTTGGCATAGCATCGAAAATATCTGAAAAAAAAAGAAGAAATTTAACAGGGAAAACTTCAAATAGAAATTGTAGGTAAACAGAAATACATGCTGCGTGCTTACTGGGTGATCTGATTAGGTAGCAGCTCTCCAAGGAAAGGTGAAAAAGCTGTGCTGCATCACAGAATGTGTTTGAAGAGAGAAGTACTGTTGGGGAAGAGGAAAGCATGTATCACAAAATGCTGAACAGTTGTGTATCTTCAACTCTATCAGGGCAAAGAAAGGCCAGAACAGTGTGGCCAGCCAGAGTAAGCAGGGCATGGAAAGAGCAAGTTCCTTCTGGGAGCTGTGTGACACAGTGCTCATAAAGCAGTGTTGGGCTGTGGCACACTCACAGAGTTTGGGGTCTGTTTAGTTTTTAGTTCTTTTGTGTCATTTTGTTATGGTATTGGCACTTGATACTGACCAGTGTTGCTATAAAAACAGAAAACAGAGCAGGCTTACCATGGGAAACATACAGAAAGAAGTAACACTGGTCAGAGATAAATCATAATAGTTATGTCTGAGAAAATAATTGGTAATTTGTGGAGGCATCACATATCTCAGGTCCATCTAATTTATTCTGGCAACACTCCATTTACTCCACATTAAATTAAGTATCTCCATAATGGTATTAATAGGTAAGGGCATTCTCTCTCTGCAAAGGCAGAAGTCTTCTCTAAGTTCTCTGATATGCACAACAGTAAAGGTGCAAATTTTTGTATTTTGTTAATCAGTTATTACATAGGTGTTTGCACAGGACAGAAAAGTTTTATTATCTGCTTTAGGATAAAAATTGTAGTTACTTCTTCACATTTCCTTTGGAAAAGAAAATGCGAGCAGGGATCCTGCACTGATTCCTGATGAACAGGACACAAAGTCCTTTGAAGTCAGCCATGGCTCAGGGATTTTACAGCTATGTAGCATATGAGTATGCTGGGGTTATCACACAGTCATAGGATGGTTGCAGGAACCTCTGGAGAACATTCAGTCTAGCTCTCTGCTCAGAGCAGGGTCACCTAGGGCTGGTTTCTCAGGGCTCTGTTCTGTCCCAGATTTTCCTTAGGCTTTCTTTTGCTTATGATGCTCCTGTAGAAACTTCCCTTCTTAGCCTTTGTGATTCTCTCCATATTTAACTCCAGGTGGGTTTTGACTTGCCTTTGTCCTTGTACCCCATCTCTATATTTGTCCTTGGCGTCTTGACCCTTCTTCCACCTTCTACAGACTTCCTTTTGTGGTTGAGGGTAGTCAGGTGCTCCTTGTTCATCCATATAGACTATCTCCCTTGCTTTATTTCTTGCACAAGAAAGTGGACCGTTCTTGCACTTGGATAAGATGAACCATCTTTTTTGGACCTGTTTTTTCCTCAGGACTGTCTCCCATGACAATTATCCAAGCAGATCTGTGAACTGGCCAGAGTCTACTCTCTCTTTCTTTCCCCCCCATTAAGCAGGGCTGCTAAGAATAAAACGAAATATTTTTAAACCTACTTTGAGGTCTTTGAGGTGTAACACCTGGGAGTTGAGCTTCAGACATTGCTACACAGCTTGCTGGTTGTTGAGTCTGTGTCTTGTTCATGTGCCACCATCTACCTGACTTTTAATCGCAGTTGTGTACCTCATGTCCATTCCTGGTTTTTAACAATGTGTCCATATGGAAGCAACCATAGCCTCTGTGTGGTTCTGCTAAACTGAAGAAACTCTTCCAGGACATATCTTAACTGTTTAAGGGAGTGCATTGCAGAAGGTTCCTAGCTGAGCTGGTGTGTCTGCCCTGCCTCTGCACGTGTGGAGGGGCCATTCCCTGGCAGCAGCATAGCTAAATACTAAGTCACACCTACCCGTGTTGGTTCTGCTGTTGCATTTGAAGATTCTGCTTTCATGGCTGCAATGTTTGGTAGCTCACTGTGATTATGTGGTCAAGTACACTTGATAGGGAAAAGAATTTCTGTTAAGTACATAAACCTAATCTTGGGAAAAATGTAAATAGCATGAAGTGTAATGATACAGAGCTCTGACACTTAATTTCTGACTCCTTCTACTGCACTTGTATTAACCACCTGGGACAGTCTCTGGTACAGGTATCAGACACATGATGGAGGCAAACTGGATACAATAATGTTTACATTTCCATTTTCAAATCGTATTTATGTGGCATGAGCTGGTTTAGTTTATCTAAAATATACCTATTTGGCTCTCTGTCAAAGCAGTTCTAAAGCACTTTAAAGATTCTTCCTTTTGTTTTAGATTAAATACCCATTTCACGACTCAAATACCATTAAATTATCACACGCTGTTTAGTTACAATGTGCATTTGATTCACAAGAGGAATAATTCCTTTTTTATTGTATTGGTAGACTTTTCATAACTAAAATCAAGATTCAATTTTTTTAAAAAGCATAACCTTCATATTTTGTAAGCTGTAAAGGAGACTTGGATGTGATTAAAGTGGTAAATCCACAAATTAGAATTCTTTTCCTTAGGAAGCTCAGTGTCTTTCTCTGTTAAAATCTTATCCTTCTTGCTCTTGCTGTCACAGAGAACAACATAAGTTTTTCTCAGCACCTTTACTAGTAAGTGACATACGTCTGATTAATTTGAGGTTTTGAATTACTGTTGGTAAAAATATTAAAAAATGAAGGATTTTTGAAGGCAGATAAGCACAAAAATTATGGAATTTAAATATCAGTCTTTTTGGGAAAGAAATACTAAGTGCACTAACTCCTATGAAGATTGAATTTAACTTTAGAAGGAGTCCTAAGTGTTTTCTATGTAGCTGCAAGGAATGAAGTTTACAAAGTAGTAAGGTAAAAGTAAAAAAAGTTTACAAAGCAGTAAAGAAAAAAAAAAAAACCTGAAAAATTGCAAGCAAAGGAAAATCATGCCCAAATCACATATTTGAGAATATTAATATTGAAAATGGTGATTTTTCAAATTGTGGGCAAAAGCTTTTGCCCAAAAAAAATCTGCCTGACATATTAAAGTATGTTCAAAAGATTCAAAATACTTTTTTGTTTTTAAGATCTTCAGGTTTTGAAATTTTCATGTTTGTTTGTTTAGTCCATATTTTTTATTAATTTAACATCTTTTTAGCATCTTGTCCAGTACAGTACACTATTTACTTTGCTATTATTATTTAAATTTTAAGCTGTAGGTTTTTCTTAATTCTAGAAAGTATTATCGATCACTAATTACAAAAGCCAGACAAGCAAATCTTGGGTGATAAGATTCAGTTCTTAAATTCATTTTCCTTATCTTCCTCCCATTCATCTTGCCAATTGAGTCTATTCCCTTACCTAGATAAAAATAAATTTCAATATATACTTACATTTCCTGACCATTTCCCCAAATTACTAATTATAATATCAAATAAAAAAGTGCAGAAAAGGAAAAACAGAATCAAATACCTGCAAATTATCAATGTTCTTTTATTCAAGTGTATATGAATATTTGGAATGTATATAAACTGTTGTGAAACAGTTGCCTGTTTATAGCTGAAATAGCAAAGGGTATGAATTTAATTATTTGTGCATAAAAGTCACTACTTATGCATTTATACCCGTATGTAAATTATTTACATATTATTTATTATTAAAATTGTAACTGTGAAACATGCAGAGTGGGGAGATATACTGGGTTCCATAAATTTTTGTTTGAACTGTGGTTTAAACCCATCGATTGAGCAAAAAGGTTAGTAAAAATGCCTCCCAAATTCCCATATCAGCTGTTTTCTTCCTCCCTGGCAATGTCATAAAACCCCAGTGCACCTACTGCTGTTGTGCAGCAGTTACAGGAGCTATCTTTAGATCAACCTACAATAATACAGGCTCACCTCACTGAAGTTTTTTGGAGGGAGTACAGCTGGACATGGCTTCACCTAAGTTTATCTAAATGGTGTTCACATGAAGAGCCTTTGATTAACTCTCCATAACTGTGCTGATTAACTTAGCAGACACTATTTGTTTAGGAAAAAAAAAAAAAAAAGATGGACCAAGCAGAACCAGAATGGTTACATATATATATATGTGTGTGTGTGTGTATGCATGTATGGTGCAACACCACTGATTAGCTCCCAAAATGCTTGGACTAGGTTGGTGTTCAACATGATGCCATGCCCTGATTAAAGCCCAAGCCAGTTAAAGCAGCCCAGTGTCAGATGATCTGGTTGGTGAATTTGCTGTGGCCAAGCTTAGCTCCAGTCACTGGATGGAAGTGTGCTGAGGAAAGGGCATTGTTTGAGATTGAGCAGAGCACAGGTTGTATGGCCAAATTACAGAGTGGGATTTAGAGAAAAAACAGAACTGGAAACTGTTATCTTGTAGCAGGCAGGAAAAATTGTGCCTATGAAGATTTTTTACTACTGCTCTGTTAGGGGGACAAAAGATGAAAGATACCGTAATAGAGGACAAATGGACTAACTGTATAGAATGGGGGAAGAAAAGGAAAGGAAATTCATATGAATAAAGCCCAGAATGTCAGCATCTGTGTTGGAGACCATTGCATAGTAGCAACAATTTTTTAAATCAGTTTAATTGTCTTGAATGTGGCATCCTTTCATGGTTGCAACAAGCCTGCTGCGTCTGAAACAAGGGGTCACATCCATATTTTTAAAACTACAGAAAACTCTGAGCAATTAATTCAAGTTGTCAACATCTCATAGAGTTAAACATATATAAGCTTTATCACTGTTTCCCAGGGATTATCAGAGAAAAAAGAAATGCAGGAAATGCAGAGGCTGTTGAGCAATTTCCATAACTAAACAGTCAGTGATAACTACAGTGTGCAGCCAACCAAATATTTACCCTTTTCCTTAAATATTTGTATGAGATAATATTTCATAATGACTGTTTTCTTTCTTCCTGTTCAAAGATTCCTAAAAAATAGGAAGAAATGGCCTGGTATATATTTAAGCATTCATTTGATACATGAAATCTTTTTTATTAGCTAGATCGGTGAAAGCAGAATTGTGCATTACCTTGAAATATGAGGGAACTTCTTTCCTTACTGACTTAAGTCCTATTTATTTCCTTATCAGTTTGCCTCTTTAACAAGTAGCCTTTTGACAGTCATCTCAGCATTTGAAGTGCCTGTCTTCTCTGTTTGGTAGCATCAACTTTTGCCCAACCTTCATGAATCATTGAAAATGACGATTAAATCAACTTTTAAAAATAATATTGTCAGAAGATTTTAAGAACATTTTTAGTGGTTCTGACTGTTTTACCTAAATATAGCAAAAAATGCATTTTATACAGTAATTTAAGAGATCTTAGGTTATTGTAATTGTTCTGTGGATTTGCAGAGACAGGTTTTTTTCAAAAGGTGTAGAACACCTAATTCTTTCCACAACATACTCAATTTTTGTATGTCTGTCTTTTCTGTAAGTTTTTTCCAAGCATAAATTCCTGAGTTTTATTTAAGAATTGTAATTTTTGCTGTGTTTATTTTTTTCCTTATATTATTTTTTACTTGTAACCTTAAGGATACTACCATGTGAATATTAATTTTTGTAAGATACTACCGGTGTGGGAGATGTGGGAAATGGAGAAGCTGAACACATGATCTGCAGTCGTCCCAGTGAAACTGGATTTGACTCCAGCCCTGAATAATACATTACATCTTAGCTGGGTTTGTTCTGGTTTGAAGCAGTCTTTGGTGATGTCAGGGAAAGTGTGACAGGAGAGAAAAGGGATTGATGCATTCCAGAAGTTAAAAAATTAATTTAATTATTTATGGCACATTTATGATTGTTTTCCCACAGTATCTAAGGTTTCTTTTGTATCTGAAAGAGCATGCTAATGAATATGCTGTAAAGCTACACTATGGAATTCTCCAGTGTGCCATCTCAGAAGGATCACCCTTTTTTCCTTTCTGCTTATAATGCACCAAATCCACAAGAGAATTAGGAGAGGACACTCATAACCCATCTGTGCTTTCACCAGCTTTACCTCCAAAGCGCCTTTATTAGTAACATAGTGCAGTCATAAATCATAGAACACTGGCTTACCATTGATCAGTTGTTCTTTTTTTACATGTCTTCATCCAATTCTGTATATTGATATGGCACCTGTCACTCTGCTATCCAAATACTGAACAATATTGAATGCTGCTAGGCCACAGTATAAGTAGCACTTTCTTCTCTTCTTCTGTCATGAGAAACAGGGAAGTGTTGTGTCTGCAGTTTGCTTAGCTGCACTTTTTAAAATAGCAGCATAGCTCTTAGGGATGCAAACTGGCTTGAGGTTGTTAAAGGATGTAGAGTCAGGCCATTCTCAAGGAATATTTTGTGGATAAAGATGTGACACAGCTGGCCTTTCAGTGACCACTGGGATTTCTAGGCCCTCCCTTTACCAAGGAAAGAAGCTCACTAGTTTTCTTAGAAAAGTTGCATTTTGCTATGTTATCCTCTAAAATCTGGCATCGTGGCATTAGAAGTATGGCAAGTAAATCTCTTCAGTGAGTGTTCAATGTCAGCATCCCAGTAATGGAAGGTAGATATCAGTGAGATTTATGGAAATTTTGTTATAGGAATGCCTGAAAACTGAGCAATTTCCTGTTTTCTTGCAGTGAATTCACTATCCTAATAGCAAGGAATATGCAAAAAGAAAAATAAGTGCATTAAACCCCATGTCTGTTAAACAGTCTCAAAATGGAAGGTGGTGCTGTTTTAAATGTCCTCTTGCTATTGAAATCTCATCTTAAAATTAAAAATCTATACCAAAATAGATGAGAACATTCCATTCTATGTCCATTAGACATAGATTAGAACATACCATTAGAACTGTACTTCAGGGTATTTTTAGTAAAATGTTAAACTGTTTTGGAATGTTGAGGGCAGCTGTTCTGCTACTTTCTGTACCTCCACAAGGCACAGACAAAGGGACTAGCAAAATGTTCCCTAGGGCAGCCTAAAAATTTGTAAATGACATACTAAAATCTTGTTGAAGGGCCCAGAATGGTTATTGATACTTAAATGAGATGTTGCTCAAAACTTAATGTTATTTCTTCATGGTCCAGCCTGTGTTGATCAGTGCTGATAGGATGATACCTGCTTCATAGGAAGCAGATGGAATCATGCACGTATGTGATAAGAAACATTAATTTAGGCATACCTTGTTCTGTAGATAATGTAATTTTCAGCATTAGAAATAACTGTATGATTTGCCCTTATATAAGGTCCCTCCTTTGTCCAGTTTACAGAAATTTTATTTAAATTTTATTACATTTACTTACTGTAATATATAAAATAGCTCAGGTGACTTAAGGTATAGTAAATGTAAGTTTTATTTTAAAGTTGATTATGTTTTTGCTTTGAGGGAATTGGGGGGAAGTAGAAGCTATGTGTATCCTCTGCCCTACATTTTGAATTCTACAGAATTATTTTTAAAGGTGAAAGTAGTTATTTAATATATTGCAATTGAAAACAGAAAGCAGGATATAGAATACCAGCTAATTCCAAGTCAAATTAATTTCCAATCCATAACTTTAAATCCACATTCTGCCTAGGAAAATGGAGAATTCAGTAGTTTTTGAACAATTTGATGGAAAAAAGCCAGGATTGAAAAGAAATAATGAAGATACTTTGAAACATGAAGATAAATAAAATAAATGCATTAAATGAGTAGCAGAAAAAAGTCAAGTCTTCATTTGCCTGTACTCACAGTCAGAGATTGAATTTCAACAACCTCTGATACCTTCAGCTCCCAATAAAGTCAGTGCAAGTTTCTTATAATTGCACTGCAGCACTACAAACAGGACCTTCCAATTTGGGTGGTGAAGTTTTGGAAATACAAGTATTATTATTCCTAAGCACATAATCTTGAAGTCAACTAAAGTTAAACCTCTGAGAGGGTTGGAAGTCAAACGAATGCTCAGCAGGGAACAAATTACAGAGACTGAGGAGAATCTGAAGTAATGAAGAAAGTAACACCCTAAAGATGTGGATAAAAAGGGAGGAAAAGGAAGATCACAAAGATCATAGGAAGTCCAAAGAAACCACTGTATATCATTCAATAAAAGAGAGTTGAGCTAAAACTTCTAAGAGTTAAATGTATGAGACAGGAGAATAACACCAGGAAATAAATGTAAAGGAGAAAAGGTAACCTGTCAAACAGATCAAACATTAATTTACCTCTGAGTGACATACTTCATGCTATTTGGAAAAAAATACTTCTCTACATTCACTAGAAGACAGAGAATAAATCTGCCTATTTGCTCAAATGCATCCTTCCTCTGGCCTTAGTTGTATCCTCAGGCATATATAGGCATCTCAGCCTTGCTAATTCTGCTGAAAATATTTTTCACTATTCAAGCAAGGCTGTCATTTCTATCCCCCTGCCAGCTGGCCCTCTGCTGATATATTGAAATAACCTGTCATCTGAATGACAGCTGGCAGTAAGAGGACTTCTGGTGATGGAGTTGATTACTAAGCCTCACTGACAGAAGTAAGTGTTTTTGCTCAGTCTTTCTTCAGCCTTCCTTCCAGGCAGAAGAATAAAGTTAAATATTCATTGACAGACTTTGAGTTTAATGAGAATACTCAGCCATGTGGATTTATTTTTTCCCTTCTTTTCTGTTCTCCCTTTATTTTAATTGGTACGATTCTTGGCCACAGTTTCTAAATGCTTTGAAGGTGATTCCTTTTTCTCAAGCTGTTTTTATCCTATAATAATATATTTACACACTATACTATATGTTACTATAATACAGTTAAAGTTACTTGGATTTTTTTTCTTTGTCTCTGAACAAAGCCTGAACTGATATTATTTTATGCTTTCAGACAAAAACAAATGTTTCATTATTCAGACTATAATACTGGATATATTCACAGCCTTTGAAGGCAAGAAGTGACAGTGGAAGATAAAAGGGAATTATACACTCTTTGCCACTAAAAGATGCTCTCAGAAACATGCAAGCAGAGAGCATATTAAGAGGGATATGGCTGCAATTATCAGTGGAACTTAAGACACTCTTTTCAATTCCTTCAGAAGCTGATCATAGATAAATAAATCCCCATATACACAGATAATAATAATTTGAAACTCAGCAAAGCTGTGTGTTTCCTTGGTTACACATCATACTGCCAAGCATTGCATCAAGAATTAACCAAACAAAAACTAGCATATATTTTTCTGGACTTTCTTCTAAAGAAATTTCTTAAATTTTTCTTTTAAAAACTATTTCTCCTTCTCTCACATTCTTCTCCTTCAAAAAATAGTTAATTCTTCCTTTCAGCAATACTAGATTTCTTTAAAACCTTTCTAAAACTAAAGCTTGGAGCAAACTCTTTGTAATGAGGCAGGTGTGAGAGACCACTATACCTTTTAAATCAGGATGGTGAGGGGTCACACCACAGATAGCAAGGACCACGCTGCAATGCAGAGGATAATCAGTTCTTAAGAAGGCTTAACTCCAAGGAAGTCTTTGTGGCATCATATAAAGTGAAGTGAAACGTCTACTTTTGTATAATGTATACTTGTGAAGACTGAAATTTTCTCAGGTATTTTTAAAATGAAAATAAAAAGGTGTGACACATATAATGAGTTAATATTTTTAAGATCTTGCATGTTTTTCTGGGCACTCAATACAATGTAATCATATAGCAGAAGGAGAGATGACAATTTGTTACAATGCTCCTGCTAACAGCTTTTGGGTTTGGTAATAACAGCTAAACCCAAAATATCCAAAGCTTTCCCAGAACTATCAGATTCACTTAAAAAAAATGTTATTTCTCACTCTCTCTCTCATATCCTATTACTTCAGATGCTTGATGACTGGTAGGAGTGTATATAAAAATATTATCCTCAGTATCAAAGACTTTTATCATAAAATCACAGAATCATAGAATGGTGTAGATGGGAAGGGAAATTAAGGATAATCTAAGTTCAACCCTTGCTGCCATGGGCAAGGACACCTCCCACTAGACCAGGCTGACCAATAAATGTGGCAGGAACTAGAATCCAGAAGAGAGGATATATGATTAGAAAAGTCTTGGTCTTACGAGTATGCATTAAATCATTTTACAGCCTTTTGCAAGTCACCTTGCCTTTCTCTGATTCCCCACATAAGGGTAACATCACTTACCTAGCTGCCTTATGGGGTTATAATGAATATAAATGAAATTATGCTTCTGAAGTATTCTGATAAATTATCATCACTGTGTTAGTTATCATGAGGATAATCGATACTGGGTGAGCAAAATTTCACAGAGCATTGTCAATTGATACGAGAAAGGACAGGATAAAATTTGTCATTGGATTCTTAACTTCATACACCCTTGTCAGACTTTGCAAGCAGACTCAGGATAACGTGTGATATTTCATATCTAGACATAGCAAACTGAGTAAGGAACAGATTGTCAGCCTAATATATGTATCACAGTAGCCCCAGGGCAGAGCAAATCTTTATGGTCAATTTATGAGTGCCTGAAAGGTTTAGCTAGGAATGAAATAATGCAAACTGGCAACCTGAACTGTATTGTAATTTCCCGGTTTAAAATCTTTCTTGTTAGAATGAATCAGTTTGGCAATGCTGGCACAGAATTGATTGTATTGTTAAACCCTCAGAATAGTCATCACTTTTTCAGTTACCACTGAACGAACTTTTAATGCATTTATTCTAATAGTTCATTTCCAAAAGTACTTGTATTGAATGAACAATAGATCTGCATTGTCTTCAGTCACCCTCAGGGAGTGTTAGATCTAGATCTCTGGTCCAGCTGTAAATTAAACAAGCTTGTGCACACACATGGACACTACAACAAATAACCTGAATGGTTTTACCTTTAAGAGTCTCAAAGTAATAACTCAGCATAAGAAAATAATTGTTTGTAAGTGAATTTAATGATCAATGACATGTAATTCAAAGTAATGTATTTATCTCACTTAGTAGATTGTTCCAGCAGAAAAAGGAATTATGGTTACAGTGTTTCATATATACAGTGTTTCTGTCTTATCAGAGCATGAATTTGCTTAAAAAATGAAAAGCTGTTCTGTGAGGCAGATGTATCTTTTGTCTTTGTCCCTACTATATAAATTGTATTTACTTTTCTTTCATTATGATGTTTTATATGGAAGCCATCATTTTCCAGGATATAACAAAGGTGTTAAGCTTCCTGAAATTAATATTGGGAAAAAAAATTAAATCAAGCCCATTAGTAGATTGCATTAGCCTGTAATCTTTCATGCTGGGAGAGGAGGCTATGGACTAAGATGTTGATACTTAACTGAGAATGAAGGCACATAGCAACTGGAAAATTATTGGATAGGTCTCTCTCCTTCAGTATATTCTTACATTGGCCACATAGTGGAGCTACAGCTAAATGAGTCAGAAACCTTGAAGCACCCTACCAGGTCCACTGAAACAGCAAACATATAATCGAGACAAAGCATTAGTTAATCTGCAGTGTGTGCAAATGCATTTTAATTTTATTCTGATTTTTTTCCTCTTAAAAATAATATGCTAATAGAAGGCTGCCTACTTTTTTCATGACTGAGATAAAACATTCTCTGGAAAAATAAGATACATTTCAAGTTTCCTCGTGATTCATGCAGCTATAGTTTCAAACTAAGGCACGTTAGCATAAGCAAGCAGTAATAGAGTACTATAAGAAATCTTCCTTATTACCATCAGTCTGTGGCCAGAGAAAGAGAATTAACAGTCTGTGCCTTAATTGCTATAGTTACTGAAATTGCAGTTACTGTTCTTACTCAAACATTTGGTCATATTTTTAGGAGGTTTTAGTAAATCTTCCTCAATAATGTCTTAAGTGGTCTTCCAGGTTGGTTTGCTCTTTCTAGTTATCTTTATTGCATTTCAGTGTATGTGCATTACTGACTTTCATCAGGTATGCTTAAGATCTTTAAAGAACTTTCAATAAACTTTCAATAAAATAAGAAACTTCAATAAATTTTCAATAAGGAAGCCAGTCAACCCTGAGAGACCCTGGCTCAGTGTCTGGATTATTGGCTGAAGTGGTAAAAGCTTGGAGAAATTCCTGTATTTAAAGAAATGCCAGGTGTTTGTTTTCAGAAGGTTCTGGGGGTGAATCAACGATTCTAACTGATCAGACAGGCTTTCTTGAGCATTTGCCTTGAAAAGTCACTTCTCCCCAGTCTGACTGCTTCACAATAGCCTGTTGTCTAAGCAAGTCAAGTTTGGCTTGAAGTGGATAATTTTATAAAGATCCCAGAGTACTCAAGCTATATATTTTCTGTTGAAATAAAGAACATGGAGCTTGGGTTTGTGGGGGGTGATTTGCCTTTTTAATTTAATTTTATTTTTTTTAAATTTTATTTGCTTGGATTTTTTTTCCTTCTTTCATAGGACCTCTTTTTAATTTATTTTTTTTTTCTTCCCTTTCTTCTTTTTCAAGTATGAGAAGTGAGCAAGTGGTTAAAATTTGTGAAAACAAAGGGGGGAGCTCTTGCTGCACTGGCAGGTCCTGCAGAGAGACTGCTACAAGCAGGTTTCTGCTTCTTGTTTAAGCCACATATCAGAAGGGGAGATTTCCTAAAGGGTTTTGGAGTGACCCTCTGGCCACTTCTCCTCTAACCCTTCCCTTGCCCATGCAACTACAGATGAAGTTACTGAAAGATTTGTGCTTGAAGCAACGTATTAGAGCAAATCAAAGCATGCCTTACAGGACTGATTTTTTCCTCCCTTGGATTCCTCCCTGTATCTGCAACTTTTTAAATATCTTATAAAGTTTACATACATACGTAGAACTGAAAGCATTGGATTTGATATTCTTTGTGATTTGTCATTTTCTTTTTTGATGCACAATATTAGATCAGAAAGCTTGACTCATGTTTGAGTATAGCTTTTTCTATACAAAACTTAGCATATAAAATTCAGTTTCTGTTTCAAAGCATATTTGTCTTGATTGTTAGGTTAATATGCTAAAAATTGTAAATTCTCAGATAAGTCAAAAATGGTCATGACAAAGCAATCCACAGGTACATGGAATTTCATATAATTTTAGTGTATTTTTTTTCTGAGCAGTACAAGGAAATTTTAAATGTACATATCCAAGCATGGCATCTTATTCCCTTTGGGTCTGTAGGCTGAAAATATAGTTCTCTTTTTAAAGACCAGACTATGGAACAGCTAAATATTTGCAGTTCAAGAGGCATTAACAGTGCAGGAACACAGAATGCCATCCATGTTTGTATGTTTACTCTTTGGTCCTGACAGGTTGTTAAATGTTTAATGTTAGAGGTCTTTCTTCTGTCCTTAGGAAAAAAAAAAAAAAAACTACTTTCCCTCCTTTGCTAGCTCCTTTAATAGAAACAACCTCCTGAGTATTGGGAAAGACTTTTTCCTGTTAAAATACATATATAGTATTTTTAACCTTCACTTTTAGTTATCTCCAGAAAAAAAAAGGCCTTCTTTTTTGTTGCTGTTATTGCTGGTGTTTTTCTTTTTGCTTAGGTGCTTCTGTTATGATTCCACTGACAGCTCTGTCACTTTCTGCAGCTCCAAGAAGAACCTTGTACCTTTGAAATTGTCATTACCTTTTGTCTGGCTGCCGAGATTTCTGCCACTGTAGTCTTGTGATGCAATAGCAGTACTTCGTACTGCCAGCCCAGAGACTCCAGGTTTTGGAGAGTGAAACTCCAGAAACGAGCAAAGATCTCAACATGCTTCTCTTTTAAAATATATTTTCACTTTTGGATTGGTTAGAGGGGCTTCTGGTAGAGCTTCAGCTCAGCCTTCTGCTGGCATGGAGTTAGCCAAGGAAAAAACCGAGTCCAAAGCCTTCTGGATTTAGCGGTCTTCTTCAGCAGATTGAAACCCAAGTTGAAAGGAAGGAGAAAAGGGAAGGAGTAATGCCTAATAATGGTGATGGTCCCTGTGTGTAGCTTTGAATCAGAGATATATTTAATGCCTTCTTGAAATGGATTAATTAGAAACAATAAACAATATTGTTATAGATATCTATAGCTGTACTACATACAAGGACTGTTTCACCTGTAGAAGGAAGACTGAGAGGCAATCTTGTCAATCTTAAATATTTTAAGGCTGGGCAAGAGTATGGGGCCAGACTCTCTTTCCAGTGGTGCCCAGCAACAGGAGAAGGGGCAATGGACAGAAACTGAAACACAGAAAGTTTTATCTGAACATGACAAAAATTTTCTTTACTTTGAGGGTGACAGGACACTGGAACCAGCTGCCCATTGAGGTTCTGGAGTTCCCTTCCCTGTAGGTGATCAAAATCAACCAGGATATTATCCTATGAAACCTGCTGTAGGTGACCCTGCTCTAGCAGGGGGATTGAACTAGATGATCTCCAGGCTTCCCTTCTAATTCCAACCTTTCTGTGATTCTGTGACATGTCTGCAACTCACTGTCCGGTATATATGTTTGCATACATACTGAACTGAAATCTAAAAACTAAATCAGGTGGTGTAGAGTCCAGGACACATTAGACTGAAACTGGGTGAATAGTCAGGCTTCTGGCTCAGGAAAAAACCCCACTCACTACAGACAAGTTCCCGTCAGGGATTCAGTCACTCGAGTGTAAACAAGCTGTAGCCATGTCCGTGGTTACACTAAGTGGCAGCATTATATTAGATAGTTATTTGCTAAACAGTATCACATGGAGGTTACTCCCCACATACTTCTATTAAACATGTCTTGCATTAGAGTACTTTGTCATTCAGGGAGAGTACCACCACTGTTAGGGTTGGGCTGTGTCCATTCTTGCAAAGCTGAGGGAATGGTGTATGCAGCCCTAGTGCTTTCATGTGTATGTTGTAAGAAATAATGATATTGATAATAATTGCCTCGTATATGGCATATACTGTGGGAACTCAGGGAAATGACTCTTATTAAGGATACTACTAGTAAGTTCACTTTCATTTTTCTGTATTTTTTAAAGCTTGTTATCTTTTTATTTTAGAAAGTCCTCTCCCAAAAATTGCCATTCCAGAGTTTGTGTATCTCCCTTTTCAAAACACTAGAAAAAGCAGGTACAAACATGATGAAGCCAGCAGCTTTTTGCTTCCCTCTCAGCCAGATGGTACTCATTAGCAGTGGACCAACTTAAAAAATTTCCCACTGCATCCCTGTTTTCCCCATAGAAATTCCACCCAGTGTAGGCTTGAGAAGATGGACTGTGCAGCTTTTATGAAATATTATGGAGTGTGTTAGATACAGAAATAAAGGGGTCATTTCAAAGGGAAGGAGCCAACATGTGTGAAGCTGCCCTGGCAGCCATTTCTTTTACATATACAGGAATTCTTTTGCACCCATTGCTCACCATAGCAGTTCTGCTTAAATTGAGGACAAGAACAGTCTGCAAAGTGAGTTGCAAAACATTAGTGAATTTATAGATCTAAAATAAAATTGTATGCTCTGACCGAAAGAGTCTGGATAATTTATGTCTAAATACTCTTACAGAAGTCAACGTGTCCTTCTACTGCTGATAATTTTCTTTTATATTTATTCACAGTGATTGCTCATTTGGTATTTAAAATTCAGAAACAATTAAGTTTAAATTATTGTTATGTGCTATACCAGTCAGTTCCCCATCCAGAAACTACACTTCTATAAATAGAAGTTCCCCATTAGAATGGGCTGAGCTGGTACCATTCCCAAAAGTCCTGCTTTCCTGTTGACAGTTTCCAGTGGGGTCTGACAAAAGAACGTGGGTTAAGAAAAATAATTTTTTGGAGCTTTTCATTAGGGTTTTTGTGAAATAAGAAGTGCCTGGCCAAGCAGAAGTTCTGATCACATGAGCAACCATTTTAATGTTTTGATATTTGTGTGTGTACATATTATTTTCTTTATGTGTGTATAGCATAACTAATGCTCAGGAATGTATCAGGGCATTGGAAAAATATCATCTGTCCTGTTAGGTTATTAGAACAGTCCCTGGAAGAGTTTTGATTTATATCAACTGGCACTTCCCCAAGCAATTCCCAGGCATAATTTGGAGTTTGAAGGTTCTAGGCACTGTTCCCAATAAGCAATATGCTGCTATCACCCTGTTTTGAAGGCTGGGGCATGTCACTAGCATAGGCAAGGGCTGCTTCACACCTGTTTATCTTGGTGTCAGGAAGTGTTCACAGCGCACAAATGTCAATTTAATATAATACAGATAGATCACACATACTGGAGAATGAATTGAAATATTCAGACTCTCTGTGCGTTGGACACTCACCATTTCAAAGTAATTATCTTTCCTTCAATTTTCCATCTCCCAAACTTGCACTGTCTTTGCTGGAGAGTTTAGGGTTTGATTTGCTCGTTTTTTCATTAAAGCGAATGATTAAAGTGTATCCTAAATTGAATACACCTAAACAGATGCATTCTGAATTAGGTTCTAAATTGAGATGTGGCAACAACATGTGGTAGCAGCATCTGTGGTGTCAGTATTAGAAAACTCAAAATCTTTTTTGTCTTTTTATTAGTGATACAGGGAATATAATTGCCTGATAACAAACTGATGTTGTATGTTTAACATAATGAGCTCCTTTTCACTTCTGAAGTTTTGAACCCAACTCTTCAGCTTCTGAGCTATATCTATAAAAGCAAAGTAACTGTCCACATCTGCACTTTGCTGGAAAATGCCATGATTGCTATCCTGTGGCATGTTCCTGGATATTCTTTGGGAATGATCAGGCAAGGGAGCAAGGGGATAGACAATGTGCCCTTTTGTCTTACTTTGTAAACATTTACTATTCAGACAAATGCCAAACTGCACTTGAGAACTTACTAGTGTTTGTGGCTTGTGCAGTCAGTCAAGTATTGTTAGGTGGTCATTTATCCATTAACTGATTTGCTTCCCAGAGTTTCAGTAAGGGAAAGGCAATATTGTTGCACTCAACAAATGGAAAATAAAAACAATAAGAAATGAAAAAGTTTTTCCGGAACTACTGAGCTGTGCTAATACCTGCCAACATATTTCTGGAATTTAAACAAGAGTTTAAAGAAATGTGCATGGTGTGTATGTGTGTCTGGTGTAGGAGTTCCCTTCTCCAATTACAAAATCCTCCACCCTCCATCCAAATACTAAGTTCCAGTTTAATGTTCATGCTTGAGCCTTGACTGTGCCTTTGCACCCTTGGAATTCAGCTTTACTGGATGTAGTGTGCAATGGTGTTACAACCTATCCCTGAAGATGAGGGTAACTGTGGTTCCTGTTGATAGATCGAGGGTAACTGAGGTTCCTGATAGATCCCTTGGGGTGGAGTAGAGTGAAACGACCTTGAATTATGTTTATATATATATAGCACTACTCCAGCTCCAAAGTGTCTTTTTCTTATCATCCTTTTCCCCTACCTGCCTAAAAACCCAGGCTGCTGCAAAATGAAGGTTGGTTTGCCATGGTCATCCTGTGCTAGCAGGAGGGCAGCCTCTCTGCACTTGGGCTGTTCTTGTGCACATCAGAGGTTTTGCTACCACAGGCCAGAAACTCTTCTCCTCCTCTTTGGCTGAGAGGTGCAAACCTGGCCTCAGCAAAGGACCTGCTGCTTTTGGAAATGGCTGATTGTCTTACACATTTTAGTTGCTCACACATGGGTGCTCAGTGCAAACTGCAGTTGTCATATACAGCTGACCCTTAAATTTCTTGTTCTATTCATTAATCAGATATTGAGTTTCAGCTTCAGTTTCCTGGGGTCTTTTTCCCCCTAAATCCTTTCTTCACCATATTTAACAGACTAGACAGGTTATTTGTAACTTCCCATAGGCTTAGTGCTGCACTGACCTCTGTATTCAGCTGAGATTGCTTCGGTTTAGTAATAACCCGGTAGACTTTTCCTTCTTTTGCTGCATCTGCATTGGTAATAGTTTTCTGCCTCCAAAAAGTAGTACAATGTTACAAATGTTACAAAAATTATTCACCCTGTGAATAATTACCAAATTTCCCAATCTGTTTTTTGGGGACCAAACAGTTAGCCCTTCCTCTGGCTGTTTAGTGGTTATTTCCATATCTAGGTTGTGGTCTTCAGCACAGAAGAAACCCAGGTGTCACAAGCCTGGAACAGCCAAAATATACACACCAAAAATACCTTAAATTCCTGCTAACCTGCTTCCAGTCTTCTTGCTTACAATCCAAAAGGCTGCTCATATTTTGCTTCATTTTTTTCAATTGTTAAATCTTTGGGTGACTTTTGTTTTGATAGCAGTTGCAGTGGAACATTTGCTTTGGAATTATCTGTTCATAACACTGAGGCAATGAGAACTTTCCTGGTGGTATTGAAATAAATCATCATCTAAATGACTCCGGGCAAATACACTTTTGCATTTTTATTGCAATGGAACTTTAACAGAGGTTTAAAGTGAAATTTATGTTTGAAGTTCAGATCTTCAAGATCTCCAAGATGATGCAAAGTGATTTCGTTGAGTAGCAGGTGAGCTCCCCAGACAGCCTCAGTGTCATGGTGTCACCATTTTGGTCTTTTCTTGCTGTGCGTGGGATCCTAACTCCTCAACCAGGTCAAGGTAGCCCTTCTGCCTCTTTGATGTAAATGATGTAAAAAAAGGCTTTGGCTTTGGAGCCACTTTGGGAAGCCAACATAAGAAACCTAGGGTTGGGGCAGGTGACTTTCATCATGTGCCCTTTTTTGTCAGCAGCAACTGTGTTATATTATTCCTTCCTTAGTCAGTTCTATTTAGAGTTGATTAGTCCTTATTCCTGTTTGTCATGTTTATGATTTACTAATGGTTAATTGCCCCTTCATTTACATCCATTTATTATTTTTATTACTCAGTTTATCTTTCTCTTCTATTTAAGTAATTCTCTTTTTCTAAAGAAAGAACTCTAATACCTTGTTATAGTTTATAGAAGTATATTTAATCCTTTCATCTTAGATTGGTGCTGAGATTTAAAAAATGAAATCTTTCTTGGTGTATATTTCTATCTGGTGGTATTAATCTTCATTTCATCATCCTCCAGATATACTCTAGCATTATGATGACTGGAATTCATCTTTCCAAACTTTGGCACTGTACACAATCTTTTCACAGAATGAATTTTCATAATTATTTCTTTTTCCTTCTGTCTAATCAGTTTTTCTTTCTCTTTCATTGTGATCCCTTTGTCTAACTTTCTTGTCCTCAAGTAATGTATTCCAGTTTTTCTTTCATTTTCAGATGAGTTCTCAGCTTCATACATCTTAAATCCAAGAATATTTTCAATTTCAGTATTCTCTATTCCTGTTTCTGTCTTTCTCTCGTTTATTCCTTTTGCTTCCTCCCTCCTTTTTATTTTCCTTTTTTTTTTTTTTTTTAATTATTTTCTTCACAGTTGGTGGTTTACTTTTCTTGTGTTCCATATTAACTCCATTTTGGTTAACACCATTCTTCCTAATAGCACACATACATGTGTTTAAATACATAGTTTCTGCATCTAGGCAAATGATTAATGAGCTTTTACATTTACTAGGCACCAAATAGTGGTATCAAACACAGGATCTAACTCTTACCTGTTTGAGGTATCTGACATCATGGAAAGTTCATCTGGATTTAGATATTCCTAAAATTTCAGTAGAAATCTAGTCAAAATATTGGCTCAGTTCTTGACTGTTCTTACAGTCTCTTAATTTAAAGGAAAAATTGAAGTAAACAGGGATTTTTAAAATATATATTTTCATAAGTCTGATATGCAAAACATCTAAAAATAGAGTCTTTATGTAGAGTTTTCCTTTCTTTGTAAGCTACAAAGCTGACACATATACAAAATATGTATGACACATATACAAAAAAGCTGACACATATACAAAGTATGTATATGTGGACTTCTGCTTTGAGAAGGAGTTAGCTATATCCTTTACTGTTAAACCCAACCCAGAATGGGACAATGTATTTCATGAAATTAGAGTAGTCCAAGTGATTAGGATTTAAAATTTCTTATTCTTCTAGGTTTTAACCTTCTGATCATTAGCATTTGATGTAGAAATCAGGAGTCCTGCCTAATGTGTGCTTCATACTGCAGGTTCTCACAGTAATGCCTGTCTGCTCATAGTTCATACCGAGAAACCAGATGTCCTGTAGAGTTGCCTAGCTCGAAGTGTAGGAGCAGGGTCAGTGTAGGAAGTGTAGGAAAGGGACTTTGCCTTTCCGTTCCTTGAACTTCAAGGGATTCCTGCTTTCTACAAGTCAGGGATGCCTCTGAATTGCAACCCAGTTCCAGCCTATTGATTGCTCCTCCACAATTTTACATCACCCACCAACTTGATCATTGCGTGTTTCCTTCATTTGTTAAGGTCATTAATAAAGCCATTAAACTGTATCTGCCCCAACTCTGATTCCATTGAAGTGGTTTTCAATTAAACGTTATTCTACTGATCACAACTCTAAAATTAGTGATCCAGACAATTTTACAACTTCTTTACACTCCATTTACCCAAACTATATCTCATCAGCTTGGCTATCAGAATATCATGCCAGGCCATTTCAGAGTCTTAGCTGAAGTAGCTTGTACAGCACACTTTGTTCTCCCCTCATCCGTGACAGGTGATGACACCAGGAGGGTCAGGCACTTTGCCTTCCCTGTGCCTGTTCTGCCTGTTCTCAGGGCTGCTTTCCTTTCTCCTGTTTCTACCCATTCAGAAAAAAAAGGCTGTGAGTACAGTGAACTTCAAAACCTTTGAAAGCATATCAAGATGCATGATAAAGACTGTTAAGTTTATTTACATTAATGTATTTAAGAACAGACAATCACAGAGCAGGGAGAACACCTCAGTTACATTCATGCTTTCAGGTTTCTCATAATCTCAGTTAGAACCTCCTTCTCTCGTCAGACCTTGTACAGGAGGCAGTACATTTTCAATGCAAATTCCACTAGAAATGCAAATAAATCATAGCTGTTGGAAATAAACTGGTGACTACTTCTGGATTCAGGTTGATATTTGCAGAAATAGAGTTGCAGGTTTTGCAGTACAAAGTATATCCTGAACAAAATTTTAGTGACAGGTGAGATAGTGGAATTCCCTAGGAGATGTAATGAAACCTAAGAGAAAGGGAAAAAAAAAACCCCGCCATAAACCAAAATCCAGATCAGATTGGACATCGTTTGTTTAATCCCAAATCAAGAAAAGTGGGTAGAAGACAAATCTCCCAAAGGTTTGGATGATCTGTGAATATAAAAGGAATACAAGGCTGTGCCTGACTGTATGAATTGCACCTCTAGTATTTTCCTGGAATTTCTCAGGAAAAACTGTAGCAGAATGGTTTACCTCTTATAAGACTTTGGTCAGTCTATCCAAATCAAACAAAATATATCATCTGGGCACAGGGCAACAGTTTGTCTTGTGCAGTAAAATTTGAGGAAATAATTTGGTTTGCAGAGGAAGGTGTGATGTGTGTTGAGGGGGTGTGTACATGTGGAGGTGTGTGGTGTGATGGTGGTATTATAAGAAAAAGAAAATCACTTTAAGGGCCTAGTTCAGTTTCTGCCAAACTAGTGAGAGCCTTTTATTTGATCTCAATCACAGAGGAACTGATCTCCAGTGGTTAAACTATTAGTATTCCAGTCTTAGTCAGTGAAATAAACATATTAATATCCAGGAGATAACCTTCATAGCTTGAATCAGATGCATTTAGGAATGCTTTTACACATGTCTGTAGATGGCATCAGTGTACTATATGCAAGGCAAAAATAATTAATTATGACGACAATTCTTTCTTCCCTGACTTCTGTTACCAAGTAAGCAACCTGGACAGTTGAGCAAGTGCTCTGGCATCTAGGATAGCAATCTTCTGAAATAGAGTATAAGGTAACAGGAAAAACAGTGCATTCTTTCTTTTTCTACAGATAAGCATGGACTCCCTCCGTATCGTTGGGGTCAGCATTTTTCATAAGCATTGTCCAACAGGCACTCAGAGAAACATTCAAGTTCATTTATTGATTTTTCTCCTGTTGGGTTATAATAGAAAATTCTTCCTGGACTCTGATGTAGAAAAGCAGAAGGCGGACTAAACTAGGATATATGTAAATATGTTTATAGAATCTAAGGAGAGAAGAAAAGCTGTTTGTGCTTTTTCTACCCTCCCAAGAGTAAATTTTTTTTGCAACAAGTAAAATATTAGTGAAGAATATTTTTAAATTAAGCTTTTAAGAGTAGAGATTATGCTGAGGTAGACCCTATATTGCCTGCCCCTAAGCAGGTTCTAGGCATCAATCTTTTTCAGCAGCAGCTGAGAAATCTCCTCTGCAGCACAGAGTGTATTTTATCATCAAGTGGGAACTAGTGATCTGTCAGGATCTGCACTTTTGACCTGCAGTGCAACAACAAAAAAAGATTTTCAAGCTTTATACTAGGCCGAAACATGACACTTAACCTCTTAAGGGCATTGAACACAGGACCTATAAAATCATGACTTTAAAAAGTATACACAAATGTGCAGCTTGTCTTAAATAAATCTCGCAGTATGGAAACTGTGATGAGATGGACAGACTAGTTTTTCTTAAGCAGAGGCCAGAAACTGCAAAATGCTGGAATAAATAATCAGTCTTTTTATATTAATTAGATTATTTGGAGAGTCTTAAGCAATCCTGTAATGCTTTCAGAGCAGGGTCACAATATTGTCATGGAAATGATTGAGGGCAGATCGGATGGGGCTTTGAGTAACCTGGTCTTGTGGAAGGTGACCCTGCTCATGATGGAGGTGTTGAAACTAGGTGATCTTTAAGGTCCCTTCCAACCCAAGTCTTACTATGATTCTGTGATAGCCAAGATGACTGGGATCCCTGTATGCTCTCAGCTGTGTAAAGGAGAATGTACTTTTACGAAGTCTTTTAAAGAGATTCAGTAAATCCATTGCCATATTTAGGATGAATTCTAAGAGTAGATATCTGTGATTGTGCTAAACTCTTATGTTTAGGCAACTTAAACAAACCTCAATTAGGCAGATATAATTACATAGCCCTAGAAGAGGTCTGCTGAACCTCAGCTGTGCTCTGCTATCAAAAGCAAAACCACTCAATCACTCCTGCATGTTTAGTAATCTTTGTGCTGCAAGTAGTTTGGCTGTGTAATCTCTTCACTCTCTTGAAAAGCTGTTTCTTCCATTTCCTCGTGCAGGTTATTTCCAGGAATATGTCTTGGCATATCAGAGTATGCAAAACCACAGTATTACTGATGCACATTTCAGTGATAAGAGACACTGATAGTTTTGGGTTTTGGTGTCTCCTGTGCCTTTAGCATTTTTTTCCTCAGCTTTTTCGCCTTTTTTTTTTTTTAATTAATTTTCTTTGTAGACATGGACTTCATTATCACTTTTTAATAATAAATACTAAATGTTGTAACATCACTTAGTTCTAAACATGAACTTATTTTATGTGGCATCAATCATTCTTAGTAGGTTAAGGTGAAATTTTTTGCTGTTTCAGGTGGTTTTTAAAATAGTTCCCTCAAGTAGTAAAGCTGTAACCTTTCCTAGGTTTACCTGTTCTAAGTGACCTAGGTTGTGTCCATTCCTTTTTTTGTACAGGACTGAACAACATTACTTAGTGCCAGATTTTCCTATTTATACCTTCATACAATTTTTACCACTCTGAAATGTCTGAATAGCCAGGGCAACTTTATTCTGCTCTTCCTTTTCCCTCACCTGGTAATTAATTTTAATGACTATAATTTTACAGTAGAAGATAAATTAATTCTAAATAATCAGCATTTGCTCGATGAGTTGAGGCAGTGCAGACTTTATTTTGGTTTTTTTTTCATTGTACTATGCAGATGCTTTAGAATTTTCAAAAACAAATACTACACCACTTTCTCTTGAGTACTGTAAATACACCTGCTTGGTGTAGTGTCAACAAATGCCCAGTGGCTTACACAGAACACCAGCTGTGTTATATAAATTTGTAATAAGCAATTTGGGGACAGAGATTGCTGGAATCTTAAAGGAAAAAATCCCCATGTGTTGTCTGTGCACACTCTAGCATAATGGAAACCATCAAAGTATTCCAGTCACAAGTTTCAGAATATAAGAAGAAAAAAATTCCAAAATGTAGGTTTATTTATTCTCTCTTCTACTTTTACATTTTTTCACAGTCTTAATCTGCTCACGCTACCAAAATACTGTTGTCCAAGAGCCTGATTTTTTCAATACACACAGGATTTTAAGAATGTCACCATTCCAGACGAAGAGGGCCTTCAGTCACACCTGCCAGCCTGCAGAGCTCATAGGGGATTTATCAACACATCCACACTTTCCATGGAGCACTTTCTCAGCTTTCTATTTAACAGCTTTATTCAAATCACATGCTTCATCTCTGTATCCTCAGATAAAGGGCTGTTTTCACTGGAAAGTGCCAAGGTCATAGACTTTATTTTCCTTGCTAATAAGGAATACACTCGACCCAGCAAGCTGGGTTAGTTAATACCTTGGTTTAACCCCAGCCAGCATCCATGTCTTGTGCAGCCACTTGCTCACTCCCTCACCAGCAGGACAGAGGAGAGGATAGGAAGAGTAAAAGCTCATGAGTTGAGGTAAAGACAGTTTCATGGGGAAAGCAAAAGCCACGCACACAAGCAAAGCAAAAACAAGGATCCAATTTTCTGCTTCCCGTGGACAAGGCAGGTGTTCAGCCATTCCAGGAGAGCAGGGCCCTACTTAATGGTGACTTGGGAAGACAAACAACATCACTCCAAATGACCCCCACTTCCTTCTCCTTCCCCCTGGTTTACATACTGAATGTGATGTCACATGGTCTGGAATGTTCCTCTGGTCAGTTTGTGGTCCTTTTCCTGGCTGTTTCTCCTCCTAACTTCTGGTGCCCCTCCTAACTTCCTTGCCAGCATGGCAGTACAAAAAGATGTCTCTGTGTAAGCGCTGCTTAGCAATAATGAAAACGTCTCTACAACCCTGTGTTCAGCACAAATCCAAAACACAGCCCTGTGCAAAACACAGCCATGATGCAGAAAACTACCTCGGCCCAAACCAACCCAGCCAAGTAGAAAGAATTTGCACAGCCAAGTAAAGAGAATTTGCTGTCACTGGACTTGGTTCCCGTTTGGTGTAGAGTGGGTTTACAGCATCACAGAAAATGCCCCAGTACTGCCAAATTTTCTCAAATGTACTTCCAGATTGCTAGTGACCCAGTAAGGTTATTAACATAGCTACAGTAACTGGAGTCATTGACTTGGCTTGTGTAATTTTACCCCAGTCACTCATCCTGCAAAGATTACTTTATTACACCATTCTTTGGCTTGGTCATTCTTTATCAGTCTTCCACCCTTATATCAGGTCCACTTAATCCATCACATCCCAAATGATACTTGAATTAATTAGTGCTGATGTTCAATTTTATTGCACAACTGAATATGCTGATTACAGGAGAATACCAATACACTTAAAAAAAGTATAATTGTCAAGTTGTTTGAAAAAAAAAATACAAGGTCTGTAAATATGTTTATGGTTGGTCTTTTTCTGTGATCATACTGGTACCTTACTGATGGCAATATCTGTGCTGCATCCTGATTAAATCCTGTGAGAGAAACCAGTGCACCAACTACATTAAAAAGGAAACCTGGGGATGTTACTCAGGTAAGAACTACGCTGCAGTCAATTGCTTGAGTGATCTGAGTAGCCAGGGCCTTGGATACACTGTAGTGTGGGCACATCATTTCTGTAGTACCAGTGGGGCTCTGAGACAGCTTGACTGTTAGGTTGAGATGCAGTCTCAGAGTGAAAACAGGGAATATTTGAATTAGGATTTAGGGTACATGTATCTCATTCACTGTTCAGAACTGCAACAGTTCTGCCACTGTTCACTCTCTTTCTGGTTGTGAGGAAGTCAAGGGAAAACGACATGAAATGTTGTTGGTGTCTTCATTGCTAATCCTTAAAATCTATATTCATGTTGATTTCAGTGTATTTTGGCTGTTTTCTTTAGCTCTGTCCAGCATTTTGCTGTATTTCTGATGTATGTATGGCTCATAAAAACCTGTGAGTGGATTTGAAAAGTGAATAGTGTGACTATTTGAGTCTTTGTCATTAGCAGTGAATAGACTGTTCTGGAATACAGAAAACAGATTATGTGTTTAAGCAGTTGTTTCAGTAAGGCTTTGGGATGGGTTAAAATTTTATCATAGCAACAGCAGGACAAATCCCATTTTTTCATCTGTTACTATCAAGTGACATTTTTTTCTGTTTTCTGACTGGTTTTGCTTTGATGTATGGAAATAGGTCAAGCGGTATGAAAATAATGCTGAGCAGATGGTGTCACAATGATTTAGTAAAAAAGAAAAAATTCACATGTTCATGTTTGCACAGCAATATCCATACTATATAATGGATTTTCCCTTTGCTTTGAGTTGCCATTAAAAAAACATTTGAGACAGAAGTGACAAAAAAGATCTGGATCAATCTCATGGCATATGGTTCACTCTTTCATGCTTTTCCACAGTTTTGAAAATAGAGCCAATGGACAGCTGCAGTAAAATCTAAAAGTATATGTGAATGAAATTAGCAAATTTTCTATTGAGAAGTTGCTGAGTCTACTACTGTATAAATTTTCAAAGGTCTTCATGCAGCTTGTTTCAGGTATTCCTGATCACTTTCCAAACTAAAAGTTAGGGTTTTATGCCACTCTTGGTTTTGCGTGTCTTCTAATTTTGTTTTTACAAAACTTTATGTTCTATCTTTTGCTGTCCTCGTTCAATGATCAGATCTCTAGGGAAAGAGGAATATCCACAAATACATGGATGGGTGCTGTGATTAGAAAGGAGATCAAACTTCAGGCCTGTCAGCAACCAAAACTGACTTTACAATTCACATTTGTATATTTATTTGTGTTTGTATTTTTTCATATAACTTCTATAGTTCATGTGATTATTTCTAACACTCAGCATCATCTTCCGGAAGTAAATTAAATTTTTTTGTCAGTCTTCAGATGTAGAGCTCAATTGATTTAATAAAACAGAATGAGGTAGCAATAATCCAAAAAAGTTTCTTAGATGCAGTGGAGAGTATTAGATGTGGTTAGTATGTCCTATTACCAAGCAGCTGGGATTTTTTTTTCTTGTATGATATTTACTGAAGGACAGCATCAAGTGTAATAAAATCTGTGTTAATGATAGGTACTGATGAAAAGTTATTTTGTTATATTTTGAACAGAAAAGAAGCTTTATGGTATTCCTATCAGAAGTGCGCTCATCCTTTGAACATCTTCCCTGGCATGAACAGCTTTTTAAATTAATTGGCAGATCAAACTGCACATTTACCAGTGGAAAAGGTTACTGTACATCATATAAATTAAAGGCCACCTAGCAACATCTTTAAAAATGAAGCTTGGTACTAAGTTTATACAGAATTTCAAAAATTAATTATTTTAGCTGTCATTAATGATTCAGTTATACATAAATTATGCATTAGAATAGAACTGCAGAACAGGGAGAGATCAACTCTTCAATTTTGGTTGAATGTAAATTACGTTTACACTCATTGAAAGTCCCCTTAACCCTGCCAGTGACATGTGACTGGCCTTCAGTATAAATGAGAAACAGGTTCACAGTGGAACCTTGTCATAAGAAAATAAAAGCTTTGCTTTTTTTTATTTTGTTTAATTTTTACATGAGGAACTACATGTACAATGCCTGTTAATTTTTCAGTGGCTGGTTTACTTTCCCATACTTAAGATATTTAAAATATAACCTTTTTAAGTACCACCCCTGATAACTCAAAGTCTTTTCACTTTCCCTTTCCCTCTTAATTTATGATTTTTAATATTATTATAGAACAAGTATTTTTAATATTGCTACAGAAAGAGTATTTTAAGACAGTCTTTCTCCTTTAGAAACCTCCCTATGTACTATACAGCACTCTGAAAGTATCATTATTTAGTAACCAAGAAGGCCAATTAGAGTAGTAGAGTGCTGCATTTTAATATGTAATGATGGAGTTAGAACTTAATTTGTAGCCTGTCAAGTGGTTATTGAAATCTGTCAAGAGTTATTTTTATTTTTTGTTTTTTTGGTTGGTTTTGTTTCATTTTAACATGAGAGAAGGCATCTTTTTGTTCTTCCAAAGACTGAAGTAATTTGAAGCTTGGCTTTTCCCAAGTTTCTGTCCTAGGGATCACAAAGTTTTGTTTCTTTTTTCAATGATAAGAATTTATAGATCATTGAAAGAAGGACTGCATTGTGAGGCCCTTTCAGTATAGGATAAAGTTTGCTAAAAAGTATATTTATTTGTTACACCAGTTGAAGAGAAGGAGTGTGTCTCTTGAGTCACAGAATTCATGTTAATAGTTTCAGTCCCCATATCATAATGGAGTAAATATGTTAATTTAGAACAGACTGAAATGTTCTGTAAAATTCTTACAAGAGTCTTAAATAAATGAGAATATGCTGTACTGATAACAATTTTAAATGGCTTTCCTAGGAGATTATAGTTTTGTCTACTCTTCCATTTTATGTGGCTCAGAAGATTTAAAATTGGATATTCTAAATTGTCTGTACCACATTTTACAAGTCGTTTTTTTCTCAGATGAACAAGTAAAAACATCATTCAAAATTTGTGTTTGTGGACAAAAATTGTATGTTATGTTAAACCAAATTACACACCTGAAAAAATAGACCTTTTTTGAGGATACAGACCTGAAAGAGTTTATCAAGTAATTCTTCAGAGAAAAACATGACTGATACCCATTTGGTTGTTTTGGTCTTCACCACACTATCACCATAGTATGGGAAATAATAGCAAAATACTTTCAGGAGTGTTCACTGCCTAACTGGTAAAAATATCCTAATTATTATTACAGAGAGAAAATAAAGTACTCAATGTTAAATCTCTAGTGACCTCCCATTATTTAAAACACATATTTTAATAGGCCGTTGTTTTTAAGAATTGCCTGTCTTGTGAAGTAGCTAGAAATACTCAGGAGTGCTAATATTTTTTTCCAGAGTGCCAATAAAATTCATGATATTTTGAGTATTCACTAGATAATTGTCTGTTTATCAATCTGTCTGTGCATCTAAAATAGAAGGTAAAGATTCATTCCACAAATATTTTCCACCAGATTCCAAATAAGATTATTTTATTCTTTTAATTAAAAGTTCATTCCGTATTTTGTCTTCTTTCTGGTTCTCTGGATAAAACCCTTTTTCTGTCAGTTTTGATGAGCATTTTTAATTTCAGTTTTTGGTCTTATGGGAATATTTTCAAACATTTGAAGACAGAGGCAACAACTACTGTGAGTTAAAGAACTGTAGTTATTTAAAGTAGGTGCAGACATCAAGCTTCTTTTAAGTAGAATGCACACACTTTATTTGTACCCTGGCTGCTTTACAAAGAAAAAAACTAGTAACAAGGAACTCATCTGCCAGCAAAAGAACTGAAAAATATTTCAGTTTTTCAAAGTAGGAGGAATACTATGTTTGTGGAATATGGTCATGCATATAGAATTATCCATTAAGGTAGTCTGAAACAAAATATGGATGGAGCTTCTCAAAAAACCAGATGAATTAAGATATTCTCTGACAGGATTGTTTCTGATAATAAAAATGGATTCTTAGTGCAGAGTTGGAAAATATGTGTTTGGTTTTTTTTTAATCACAGATTAGGGTGTAGAATTCAATAAATCTTGTCATAAGTTGAGTGAAAACCACATATAACCATACCATGTAACAGGAGAAATGAAGATGGGGTTCTGCAACATTAGGCATAGTAAGCAAAGAGAAATGTCTTCTATTTAGCAGAGTGGACTTTGGAATAGAAGTGGAAAATTCAGTGTATACATTATAGTTTACTACAGAGATAGTGGAATTTGATTCATTGATGTTGCCCAAATGCTTTTGGATTCTGCATCTGAAACACAAATGTGATACTTAAGCAGTGTGTTTAATGCTGCCTAAATTAGAATCTCTGCTGGCATTTTTTATTTTCCCAAAAAGTGAAGAGCCTCTGAGAGCCTTCAAAAAGTAATCCAGAGGGCCTGGGGTGGGAGATTTCTTCACCTGATTGTGTGTAACAGAGCCTGGTGGAACCTGCAGGACAACGCCAGGTTTCTTTCTCTCAGTGAGGAGCCAAGCAGCACGAGATCTACAGAACATTACTAATGATGAGCTTAAGAGAGCTTTAGCATTTGACCCTGAACTAACAGTATACTTGTATTTCATCAAAAAATTTAATAGAGGTGGCCACCAGATACCTATGGTACTTCATGGAGAAAGATATACAAATAGGAGATGAAATGGGAGATGTTAAACTCTGGCATATCAAGGGAAACAGCATGAGCTGTGTACAAGGTATTATTACTCAAGGCTGTGAAATATTTATACTTATGGGCAATTTAATTAATCAATTGGAAGATGAGAGATTTATGTTTGAGCATAATATAGAATCCTTTGTTGAACTGAATAAAAAAAATACATAGATATGTATTAAATTACTTGGTTTGAGATTTCCTGTCATCTATTCTTCATTTTTGAGTACACAATAGTATGCTTATTATCTTCCAGATGGCCCTAAATAAGCTTGTGAGTGGGATTCTATTTGATATGACATTTAATTTGGATACCTATATACACGTGTTCATTCAGTTTTGACTGTTCTTTGCAGGGACAATAAGGGTTATATTTTAGACAGAAGGTATTTTAATCCATATAAAAATGATACAACTATGACTGAAAATTCTTGAAAAAACTGTGTCTTTTTTATAAGCAGAAAAATGCAAAAGGGTTGCAAAGCAAAGGTCAGTAGCAGAATGTGGGCTTAAGAATATAAGAAAGAAAAAAAACAAGTTCAGGAGATCATGCAACAATAGAAATGTAAAGAAAACCTGAGGGAGTGGGTTAAAAATGGATCATCAAGGCAGGAAGCAGCTGTTGTGCTCTATGGCTGTATTTCTTTCCCATGTGGTCAGAAATTCAGAAGGAGTTCCAAAGGCTGCTCGTGATATCTCATGTAATGAATAGGTCAAAGGACAGAAGAAGCCTTTTCAATTCTGCACCTCATTGTAGTCATTGCACCATCAAAGACATCTGATGAAAGATGGAAAGTTTCAATTGTTCTGTAAAGACCGTTAAAGGTCTCTACAGGCGTTTCAATGAATAGACCTGGGGGAAATCGTAAGTCTGCTAAAGAGAATATTGCAAACTCCAAATCCTTGCTAAGGAACAATTCAAAATATAATCTGACCCTGCAGGATATAAGGATCTCTTTTCTGTTCCTTTTCCTACCTGGCTAATTATGTATCACCTTGCAATTTGACATGGCAGGAGCAAAAATCTATTGTGATTTTCTAAAATGCATATGAAGAGAATATGAATGTGAAACTAGAAGTCTGTGTCCTTCTTTATATAATGTAATGATATTTTGTTCCTTTTTTTCAACACCCAGACATCAAAAAGATATGACCAGTGTACAGAAAATTCAATTTCGTTTTAACTAATTGGATGTGATAACAAACTTTTGTGTTGAAAGATAAAAGAGATTCTCTTCAATGTATTCAAAGGAATGTGAAGTCAATGAAAGTAAGAAATGAAATATATTCCCATTCAGAGAGCTATCCTGCTATAATTTATTTTAAAAGTGAAGGAATTGCATTAAGTAAGATACTGTTAACTAGGGTCAAATAGTAGGAAAAAACTACTTTTAAAAGTGTTTTTAAGCTCTCTTATCTTAATGTAAAATACACAAAATTTATGATAGTCCTCTCCTGTTCCTTTTTATTTCATCGTTTTTCCCTTTAAACACAGTTTTGTGTTCTGTCATTTAAAATAATTTATTTCAAGATAATTTATTTCAATGTGGGTAAATCCAGAAAAATTCTTTCAACTTGCATCATTGACCTGGTACAATTAATGGTGGTCATGTCTGTAAAACAGATGGCTTTTTTGATTTCTGCTGGATCACTAAATGCAGAATAAAAGATGAGACAAAAGTCAAATATCTGCATAGCCAACAGAGCACACATGATTTCTTTTGAGTATCTAAAGGGTAAGTGTCACTAGGGTAAAGAAATGCTGTAGAGTTGATTTGCAAATAAGACATTTTTAGGTATAGATACTTTCGTTTTGGCAATCTCCCAGATAGTTTTTCCAGTTCTTAAAAATTTTATTGTCAGTTGGATTAATTTTGTTAATATTCCAAGCACTGGAAATGAAAAACAGATGAATCCTTGATATGCCCAATTATCTACTCCTTAAATAGCTCTATTAGTTGAAATAATAGCCAAGAATACTTGATGACTGTTCTGTTGAAGCTGTTCCTTTATGAGGAAAAGATGGCACACTGGGACAACTTTTCTTTCCCAAATGAGACTTCCAAACTTGAATGTGGGTCTAGAGGATTGTTCAGTAGCTGTGGCTTTTGCATAGTGAAGAGGATAACACAGGCTTTTAAAATTATACTGGATAGCACTATGGAAATTGGACAAAAAAAAGTCAAGATTTTAAAATAAAGTGTTTTGAATTTCTGTACCATTCCTGAAAGTTCCTTCTGCCATACTTCCTGTTTGAAATTTAACTACAGATAATGTTGCCACACTCTCATTGGCAACTTGAATGACTTTAGAGTGGCAAAAACCAATGCCAAATTAGCCTCCATACAGTGTTCAGTACTAAACCGGCTACCAGATTGGAAATTATTATGGAAATTACCAAACAAGCATTATGGAAACTAGAATTCTTAAAGGCTGGCACTCTTTTTCAAAAATGTTTGTCAACTGATGAGTCTGCAAAATTCAGATTATTGCCCTTATTCTGTAAAGTGGCAAAATAACAGAAGGAGAAGCATCTGGAAGAGGAGGAACAACAGCAGGCGGGATCATAAAAACACCAGTTTGGGGGTGATTTACACCCTGCTTGCTGGCTCCAACATCCTACTAATTGCAGAGGGGGCTTGAAAGGAGAACATGAGCACAAGAAGAGCAGTGGGAAGCATTAGGTCATGACCATATGTAGAAATGTTTTGAACTGACAGGTGATACAAAACCATATTTTTGTAATTACCCTCTTGGGTGCCTGTTCTTAGCCGTATCTTTTTGCAACATATCCGGACTGTTCTTAGCTTGGAAAGGTTGGGATATATGCAAATAAAATCTTACTGTAATTAGAAGTCGTAGTTATCTGAGGCAAAGAAATTTCAATAAGTCATGATCAATTTTGAGGCACGAGGAGTCTCTGTTTACTTTTTTTGCCTATAAAAAGTCTGAAAAATGAGATATCATTGCTTATAGGATGCGCTGTTCTTTAGGCAGAAATAAGTGATTTGCAGAGTAGAAGGATTGATTTTGCACGTGAAGGTACTTTTTCTGACCTAACCTCTGTTTTTCTTCATTTGTATTTAAGCCTATAATGCAGTAGAATGTGGAGATTGTAGTAAGACTTTCTACCTTGATGAAGTATACTGAAATATACTGAAGACAGATGTTCTCAGCATTTGCCTTTGGGGACACTGCTACCTGGGAGAGCTGTGAGGATGTGTTTAGGTGTCTGTAGTGATGTTCACTTCTACTTGGCTTTGTCATCTTCACAGAAGAACCTGCTTTAAAAAGAGCTAGCTTAGCATCAAGTTCATCCAGGCTTTATATAAGCTTGGTCTCAACATTGGTATAACCTCCGAGGATTTTGTGTCTGAAGTTGATGTCAGAATCTTACTGCTCAGACCATGCACTCAGCTTACCTTCAGTGTCCAGGATACTGCAAAAATTTGTAGTGCTAAAATTCTTCTCCTACTTGGGGATTTTAACTATCTTATGATGATAATCATGGATAATAGATAATTGATATTGTATAGGCAATCTTTCCTCTTGCTTTTGCCTTTATTTCTTTATAAAAGACAATGTCCATTCTGTACTCATTTCTACACAATTTAAATTTCACCCAGATGTCTACCAAAAACCATACCACTCAGACAGCCTCAGGGGCACTCCAGAACAATGAAAATGTATGAGCTTCTCAAGCTCTGCTGGTCTTTGAGTGCTCCTAAGAAAACATCAGCTATAATCCTTACCTAATTTGGTTGTGTCATATGGCCTTCCACTTACGGAGTGCATAAGGTGCTGAGAGGGAGACTGCTAGGAGGAGCAGGAGAAAAAAGATGAGAAGAAGAAAGATAGGAAGATTTTTGGACTCTGTAAGGAAAAAGGACAGGACCCCACATATGCTGAAGAAGGCATATCAGGTGTTTGAAAGAAAAATTCTATAGCAAGCAGTCAGCTTGGCTGACTGGAAAAGGCTGGCAGAATATTTGTACACATGGCCTGAAGCCAAATGATTTTCTGGCACACCGCTGAGGATAGGATTTAATGGTCCTTTAGATAACATGTAAATGTAATTTATTTACTGCAAACATAATAATTTTTTAAAAAAGAGACTGGAAAGCAAAAATACACAAACACATAAAATGTGAGATTTTTCTATCTTGAAGTATTTATCTGAAAGTCATAAAGAAAAAAAAATCAAATTAAGATAGAAAGGCATGGGAGTATCTGCCTTTCTTGGCAGCCAATGCTTCTAACAAGGGATGCAGACATAGCAGGTGAGAAGAGATTCACTCAGCAGTTCATACTTGGACATTAGCAATTTCTGTCACTTGATAAATTACTTTAGAGACAGAGGTGAAGCATGAACTCTCTGGAGCAGACTGGAAGATATACTTAAAAAAACCCCAAAAACCCCCTAAAAAAACCCAAGAAGCAGTCCCTGTCAAGTCTGTTCCCAAACACTGAAAATGGTTTATATGAAGTCTTCTCTCTAGACTCAGATAAGCAAGGAATCATTCTTCATAAGCTGCTGAGCAGAGCAGCTCCTGTGAATATGGGCTGTAGGCATGTCACAAGTGATGGAGGAATGGGAAGGAGTGTACAGATTTTATTGTAAAAATCAGAAATTATTAAGGAAAACTGAATAATAGCTCCTGATGGTTCAGGGAAGCATTCCGTCCATGCAAGACCTGAGTTTTTTTTCATTTGAAACTATAACTCATATAAAAGAAAAAAAAAAAGTCATGGGATTGTTGCTCTTCTTGTTCAGCTTTTTCTGACTTAGGCATGGAGGCATGAGTGTCTGAGCACCATACAAACTCTATGAAACAAATAACCCACCTGAGATTTAGGGTTGCTTCTTTATCCAACGACCCTAACTGGAGATTTTTATATTATAATAATTATATTTATCTATTTTATGTGTTTATATTTCAGTTAAATATTCAAGTATAGCTGCTTGGCTCTGCAGGAGTTAATGCACTGTGTAGAAATTTGTTTCATGTTTCTTTCCATGGTTTGGAACTGCGAACATAGCATTCACAGTGAGTCCCATGAGTCAGAATAAGCTACTGTACAACCCAGACATAATCTGCATTTTTTTCACAGCAACAACTGATAGAGAAGGCTATTTTTGCTTGAGAATTTAACCAAGATATGTCTCTGAGCAAGAGGAGTGGAATTTTTTTCCCTTGCTGACTTGAAGTTAATTACTGGCATAGCAGCATGCATGAATTGACTGTGACAGCCAATAATGCCTTCAGCATCTAATGAATGAATAGAAGAGTTTGGTTTGGTACATTTTTAAAGGGCATTATATGGCATTTAAGTACATTTTCATAAGACAGAATTTTCCTTGACATATTAGTTTTCTTTTATGCTTTAAAATGTCTTTGCTCTTCAGCCGACAGTACTTCATGAATTTCTTTAAATTAAACATTTTATGTTATATGAGTATTATAATCTTCTGAAATACATTTCAAGTGGTCAGTATTTAGCTGATCCATGTTGGAGTCAAGCACATTAAGTCATTCAGAGTCCTGCACCATGGAGAGCTGTTTCTAGGTCATAGACTTTTATTGTCTACAATCACAAAATGTGGTGTGGTTGGCAAACCCTGCATTGGTTTTTGAAATTACTGTGCTACCAGTATGTTCCAATCAATGAGAACCTCTGAGCCATGAACCTTATTGATTTGTATTCTCCTGGGTAACATGAATGGCATTCTTTAAGTCTTCCAATTTCACTATCAAGGGTTTTTTTCCCTGAAAATACAGCTTAAAAGAATGACAGGTTTATTTATGCAATTTCTTTGTCACCCAACTCTTGCAGAGCCTGAAACAAAAGCAAGTGCTGCAATAGGAATAGAAATCAAACAGTAACCATACTTTTGATTTTGAAATGTTTGGTTAGGACACTTCCGCAGTAGTTTCTGACTTCTACAAATACGTAGCATCACATTCAACGTCTTCAGCCCTTTTTGAAATGTTTAATTTTTCATTCTTTGGAATTTGATATAATGTTTTCATTACTTTGAAATGAAGAAGTGACAAAACAAAACCCTAGTAATCTTATTTAGTTTTTTTAGTTAAAGATGTTTGAATAGCATATTTCAATTTCTTAACTCAAATCTCGTCAATAATGCCAAAGACAAGGGAACGATGGTTCTCTCTGGAATGAGCAGCTTAGTGTTCTGTCCACGTGATTCAGTGAAGCTTCCTTTCCATTTGCTAAACACACAATATTGAAGTAACAGCTCCGTAAGGAGTAAAATATAACCAGAAATACCATCTGGATTGTGTTTGTATCAGAGTGATGGAAGTGTCTTTAAATAAATATTTGGTTCATTCTGAGCAGGGAAAGAAGCAGAAAAGAAGGTAATGGAATCGCTTACTTGGTTTTTTGTTTGTTTGTTTGTTTTTGGTTTTGGGATTATTTTTTTTTTTTTTAATTGAGAAAGATCTCATAGCTGCTAAAACTCAATTATTTTAGATTTTTTCAGTCCTGAAATCTGGCTGATAAGGAATTACTGGAAGAGAAATTGAGTGAATTGGCTTCCAGAGTGCCATGCTTCACAGATCCGTGTGTGTGCAACTGTGCTGCTTCAGAGGTTCACATTGATTCATTTAGAAAAAATCTGGCAATACCTAGACATATAAATAGATGTATCCAGCAGGACTTGGTGAAGGTCACAGAAAGTTTGTGACAGAGCAGGGAATTAAACTAGCCATTTGCCTTAATTCCAGATCAGGTCTGTAATCATGAACTACCTTTGCTTCCAGGAATCAAGTTATTCCCTGCCTCTGCCAGAGGTTTTCTGCATCACAAGTTGGTTAATAAATTTGTCTTTGGCCCACAGAATTTATGTGCACATGTAAGAAGCTATTGTTATCAAAATGCATTCCTCAACAGCAACAGTCATCAAAAGAATTAACAGGGAACCAAAAGTTCTGCTTCTGTGTATAGGCAGAATTATTTTAGGCAATTTCAAGCTTAGCAACTACTTGATAATCTCATGTCAAATCCGAACACTGATCATTAAATTAGGTTTTCTTCTCACTAAATCCCTTACAGGCCCTATCTGAAGGCATGTTCTCAACACACCTATCAAACACTTTATGGATGAGATCCACACCAAGCCTTGTAATGATAGCCAGTTTTATTTTTAAGAAAGGTAGTAACTGCCACTTGCTCTGTTAATTAATTCTTTTAAGTGATTGTTCTATTGTTCAGCATTGCAAAAAAGTCCTATTTCTAGTTTGGGAATAAAACAGAACTATGCCCATTTACTGCTGTAGTTTAGTGTAACTTCTTTAAGCAAAGTTCAGTCTTGCTGTATTTTTGCTTTATGCTGTATACAGGAGAACAAAGACTCAGTTTGTATTGAATTATTAAAGGTGCTTTAAGTGATCATCTGAAACAGATTGTGACAGTGATTTTTAAGCTGGAAAATTACTTGCTATAAGATGTGTAATGCAGCATATATACACAAGTTTTTAAATTGTCTATAACTGTAGACTTGAAGTAATGCCACAGGCATAGATTTTTTTCTGTATATTTTGGATAAGAGATATTTAACATTTTCCTTAATTATGCCATGTTTTTTCAAGTCCTTTAATACCATTTTCCAGTTCAAATGATAGCTGTTCTCATTTTCGTGTCTGCCTTTGGCTTTTGAGCTCTTATACATTTCAGCTTTGCTTCCATTGTTCTTAAAGTTTTTATGTTAGATTTTGTTCTAAAATTAAAATCTAAAATGTAACATTATCTTCTATTCTCTACTCTCATTAGTAATTTGCTTATATGATTCTCATTTCAAATTACTTTTGTGAATATTTTAGTTTGAAAACACAAATCTACCTGGAAAAGTTTTTGCATGTACTTCTCTGTCTTTGAACCCTTTTTTCCAAAGTTTTATTTATGCAAGAATGTTTTGTTTATATATCTGTCTTCCTACCAAATACTCACACCTGTTCATGGACCAAGTGCAGTCTTTAGAAACAGGAATACACAGAGCCAAGTTTCTTTAAAGCTTGCAAGTTACTCAGCCAAGTGAGTAGAGTTCTCCTAGATCTTCATTATCTGAAAATGCACAGAAGTGGAGTGGCATTTATGTGAGGTAACATATGGTGTTGGCATGAACTACAGTGATTGTACTGACAGCAGATAAAATTAAAAATTCGGGAACCTGGGCCAGTCAATTCACAGTCTGTAAATTACATGATTCTGTGATGAATTTTTTCCTTGCATAATATATGGTTGCACTTTCTTTTCTCTGTTGACTCTTCCTATAAGAATCAGTTATTTTGACAGCCAGAAGTGATTGCTGAAGTGAAACTCCTGTACTGATAGTGTTGTCTTTCTTTTTTATCATAACATACAGAACACTTGCATTTTCTTAAATGTGATTAATACAGATACATATTCTAGAGGGTGTACATTGGCATCATTTGCTCACAGAACTGCTTGGAAAATGTCTATTACTTGGTAAAGGGTAAGGCCCAGATGTGAAATAAACTTTTTTCCTTACTTTTTTCTTATCTTTTTTTTTCTGCTTACTAACAGAAACACCCACAGAACATCCTAAGCTCCCCAACAATGCCAGTATACTCAGTATACAGGGAGACACCCATTTGGAAAAATGCTGCTCCAAATGGAATTATGCTGTATTCTTTCCTAAATGACTGCCCTGTATTGATTAAACCCAGCTGCATGTAGTCCCTGAAATCGTGTTAGGCACCATGCTACTTCGAATCCGTTGACCTGAATCCTGAGCATCTCATTCATCCCTTATTCATCACATCTTAATTAGAAGACTTTTCTAAACAAGGAGTCTGTGTCCTACTGCCTCCTATGTTCAGTGACGTCAGAGTCCAGTACTGTCTGGCTGGGTTTTTTTAGATGGTTCACACAAGGAGAGCTTAATATTTAACATCAAATTTACTTACGTGACGATAGTTGGCATGACATGTGATTTTGACATAAGAAAGTAATACCACAATATTCTGAAATCACACCAAAACATAGCAGAGGGATTCAAATACACAGCTGAGCCACAGCACAAACGTGATTGCCATTATTGATCCCTCTAACCTCACCAACATGTCATGACACCAGGTGTCCCCAGCTGCTGTGAAGGTGTATGTGGGTAAAAGCCAACTCAAGCCCATTCTTTAAAATTCCTTTCATTAGCTGT
The DNA here is from genome assembly GCA_013397095.1 of Sterrhoptilus dennistouni. Lineage (NCBI taxonomy): Eukaryota > Metazoa > Chordata > Aves > Passeriformes > Zosteropidae > Sterrhoptilus > Sterrhoptilus dennistouni. Next base: position 448,366 of record VWZU01019389.1, on the reverse strand, counting down.
GCAGCTTTTATAATTTTTGCTGGGTTGATCTATTGTATGGTGGTCTGGCTAGCTCAGGAAGTGTTGCTCTCTCCTAGTTATGGTGGGGAACGCTGTTTACAGCCTGCAGGCACACTGGTACAGTGGATATCTGCCAGAAAGGTCACCCTCCTGTCCCTGCCACGTTGAGATTGGTTCACCTGGTTTTCTCTACAGTGACTGGTGACCACTCCTTACCTCCTTCCCTGAGCTCATCTTTCTTGCCTTCCTCCTCTGAGTCTCCCATTGTGCTGGTGTGTTGGTTGTCACAAGTGGAGAGGCTGAGGCTCTTAAAAAGCTGAATCAGACTTACATGGGATAATTTTCCCTTTGAAGTCATCCCTGTCTCTTCTCTAACTACAGAGAGACTCAGCCACTGAGCAAACACTATTGGCACTTCTAGACAATTTCTTTAGGCAGAGTTAACCCAGGCCAATCTATGTACCCCCAGATAATGTCCTTCCACTGGAGAGCTGTCTAATAGCTGCTAAAGCCATTTTTTAAAGTGTATCAAAAGTCTTTTTTTTCCTTTACATTACAATCATTCTGACTGCTCTATTACACACTGTTCTACTAACACTACATTACAGCAGGCTATCCCAACAGATGATGTTTAAAATCCCACTTTGGGGGTTTGATCAATTGCCATATTTTTAGTTTTGTTAGACATATATGTCTGTTCATGAATTTATACATATGCATTCCCCAGGTATGGAGATACTCACTGTATGTGTGGGTGCTGAACAATTTGTGTGGATGCTAGATGATGAAAGTATCTCAGAATTGCATCACAAGTTGCATTACACATTACGCTACACTGAAAGAAGTGTGTGAGTAGCACAGGGAATTTTCATATCTCTCTCCATTGAAATAGATGCATATTTTATTGGTACTTTTCTTGGATTATTCACTTAAACAATAGTCAAAATCTGCTGGCACTTTTTGTTTGCCTACTAAGTATGAGGAACTGATTGGAGTGAACTCAAATAATTTTGCTCCAAACATAAGGAGCTCTAGTCAACTGGATGTCGTTAATATAAAATCCACAAGTGTTTTAATAATCAGAAAAAGATTGGTGGTTGTTCATTCTGTTCTTTCATACCACATTTCAAAATGTGGTATGTGCAAAATACGCATTTCAAAATTTTTACTTCCTGCTTATGCAAGAACAAAAATTCTTGTGCTGTTTATTCCCTCCATCCAAATGTATATAATAGCATAACAACAAGAAAACAACCTCTTTGTATTGAAAGTGGCAGCATCTTTAGGGTTAATATTGATGAAGTTCTTAAAAGATGCTAATTAGGTTAAATAGAAGTATAATTTTTTTTCTGCATACATATTTTTATCAGTCACTAAAATTATTGTAAAATGTCACACATTTCATATTGCAGAAATATGAAGTCATGAGTAAACATTATTTTGTTTGAAGTTACTATCTTCCTTAAAAAACAGTGCACAGCAATAGATAAAATCTTCTCTAGTTCTGATATTTATGCTTATATATTAGATCTTGATTTCTCAAGTGATGTGGGTTGAAAAAATGGGTTGTCACAATGGTATAAATATAATTTCTCATAAACACCTATGTTACATTTTATCTCCTGCAAAATTTTCATTTTCCAAACATTTTTAAATAATGTAGTATAAAATTATGGAATTGCATTCACATTAGTTGCACAGGTAGCTTTTCAAATTTATTTTAAGTGTTGTCTGGTACAAATGCATGATTATTTTAACACAAGTGGCTTCCAAAGTGCCCACGTGTGAAATAGTCCAGATATCAGGTTTGCACTTCTAATGAATAACCATTTTTACCTTTGTACCTCATCCCCAGTTAACATATCTCTCTGGTACAAAAACACCCGCATATATAATCCTGATTTCAAGTAGACATTTTCTAGTTTCCTCAGTCTCACTGGGACTTTATTTTTCCTTCTTGCATTTCTGTGTAATTGGCAGTCTTATTATGGCAATTATGCCAATGTCTCTTGATACATGACATATTTATTCTAACACTAGCCATGGATGCTTCCAGAGATTTTTGCTATTCAACACCTGGCTGTGTAAAGTGTGATCATTTAATGAAGTGCTGAGAATCTGACTTACAGCAAGGCACAGCAAATCTTCCTGGCCTTTTGCAGACAAACCTACACTCTTTTCATGTGTGCTCAGAGCTGGCTGAAGGCCAGCCAGCTTCAGCCTGAAAGCTGTGTATCTTTGTTAGCAAGGTGCTGTACTCTCATTAGGGTTACTAAAGTAGCTTGAGCTCACGTGCCTCAGATCAGGGTTGGCTGGCATCTATCCAGCTTGGAGCGTAGGTGAAAGAATCTCTCAAAACCCAGAGATTTTGAGAAAAAACCTGAAAATTGGAGAAATTTTCATATGAAGGTTACAGACATATATAAAAACAAAACAAAAAAAGCTCAAACCCCAACAAAAACAAAGCAAGAAATCCAAGAGCTAAGTTTATATCTGATTTATGTCCAATTGTTACATCCGCATAGTCATGATTTAAATAATAAGAAAACCTGTCTAATTCAATATAGATGTTAGAAACCACTGCGTATATTAATATTAGTGTTTACAACTGTGGCTAAGCATGTTAGGTTTTCCCACTGCAGTTCAGGGATTTATAAGGTACTATGCTTGTAATGTGCTTTTTTGCGATACCCAGAGTAACTAGAGTGACCTGTTTGGAGCAAGTAGACACACTGTGGGGGATTTGCACAGGTCTGAGCAGCAGCTGTTGGCCAGCTGTAATACCTGACAGCATCTCAAACAGCACGTACATAGCTGAGGGAAAGAGTCCTTCTGGACCCTGTCGATCTTCTAATGAAAGAAAAAGGAAATACTTAGCTGAAATGAACTAAAAGATTTCAGAAAGCATTCAGCTGTCAGAAAATCAACCCCTGTCCCAGTGTGCAGACAAGCTTATGGTCCATGCTGTTTGCAAGATAAATCTGTAAGTGTAATTTCAAAAACTGAGAACGTCTCAAAACTCTTCTATGCCTTCTTGATTTTATTTTGCACAGATCTGTGGTGAGCTATTCCTGGCTGTACTCCAGATGCCCACCAAAGCTTCTCTATCACTCCTCTCCTCAGCTGGACAGGGGAGAAAAATATAATGAAAGGCTCCTGAGTTAAGTGATTTTGATGATTTAGTGAAATATGTCTCCTGGTACTATTTATTGATCACTGTCTATGACTAATAGTTAGTCAGAATGAGGCACAAACTAGAAAGAAAAAAAAGTTAAATTCATTAAGTTGATGTTATCCTTAGGAGGGAACTGGCAACCCCCTCCTACTCTACAATTGAATATATATATATATCTAATTTTATCATGTATTGTATATTCAAATATATATATAATNAGCACTCTCTAGATTTTAGAACTGTGCAACCTTCCTCATGCTCTATTTTTCATATTGCTTATATTTTACCTAAAAATACAGACTTTCACTTGCATTATCATGTTCTTGTTTCTTGAAACAGTTTGTACTAAGTTAGAGACTGAAGGAAATAGATTCATAAAGACAAAAAGCTTAATGATACTCTTGAGGTGTTAGATGCTGAGGGAAGGGGAAAAAAACATAAAGGAGAGGAAGGAAGGAAGGAAGGAAGGAAGGAAGGAAGGAAGGAAGGAAGGAAGGAAGGAAGGAAAGGAAGGAAGGAAAGGAAGGAAGGAAGGAAGACACCTCCCTTACTTGGTAGTAGATTTTGTTCACATTTAAAAAATTAAAGTAAAAAACCAATGGAAAAAGCAAATTCAACACAACCATGCCTGAAAAGAAAATCTTGACTGTAAATCTAAATTTTATTGTAGAGACAATTTTTACCTGAATATTTGGTAAATAATTGATGTAATTGCACAACTGCTTTCCTCCAGAGAAAAAAAATCAACTGCATTCCCATGGTGCACTAACCAGTAGTTTCAATTTCTTCCCCTTTTTTTATAATAAACTAGTGAAATTCCAGAGAAGCAGTGGAATAATTGTCACAGCTTGAGAAATGAGAAATATGAGTTCAGTTCTGTGCTTTATTCTGACTTCTTTTCAATCTCTTTCTTCAAAATAATTTTTTTAAAGGTATGTTTAGTTTTCAAGATTTTCCAAAGGGTGTTAAGAGTGTTCAAAGTCACTGATAAGAACTACCCTACTTGCGCCCATTAAGGGTTGGTAAAGCTTTTGGAAGCAGTTGAGCTGACCCATGTTTAGCACAATGGACTGTTTCTTACTCTGAACAATGGCTTTGAATTAATATACTTGAATGACACTTGCCAAAATTCATCTAAGAAAGTTGGAGTCCCCGTGCAAGATATGCACATGCCTATTGTGGTGAACAAGACAGTCATTTGATAATCTTTGAGACTGTTTAGGAAGTTCTTGTTATGTCTTTTGGCTTATAATGTTGCTGCCATATTTTAAAAGCACTCAACAAATAAATTAAAAAACAAAACATGGCACCTTTTTATTTCAGTATTTTTCTAAGGTGTCCAAAATAGTGATATTTTAAGAAAAAAAATCCTGTTTGCAGTGGAGGTCTGCATTTTTACTGTCTGCCTGGACAGAGACCTCTTTAAATAGACTCATTGAAAGTTCAAGACCTTAAACTGACAATTCCTTTGAATGAAGAGCATGAGATTGTGTCCTGATTAAGTCAGAGAATATAGATTGCATTAATACTGCTCTCTGTGAATGCTGCCAGCTGAAAAAAAAAAATTAGTTTTATTTGGTGACTCACTCCTATTCTGAAAACAAAGTAGTAAGATCAATGACCTGAGTAATGAGTTTTTCTGGGATGTGTCCTGAATACTTTGACCCAAGTTTTTTTCTTGACTTGAGTTTCATTTTGTTCCTTCTACATTGGTTGAAAAGATCCTAATGAAAAGTACATCCTAATGCTCACTCAAAATTAAGTAGGAAGAGGCCGAAAAAGTTGAACTGATAGACTATATTACTATATTATTCACACTATTTGGCATACTAGAATTTCGCATTATCGTGTGTAGATCTCAGCAGTTCAGGTGAAATTGTTTGAATTTCCAAGCTGTGTTAGTGTTTACAGCAGAATCATGGCAATATGGGATTGCCAGCATCAAATCCCAAATGGGAAGTCCACAACTTTTCCTGAACCTATTATAGTGCTTCACAGGACTTGTGATAAACTTTCCCTAATAACTCATGTTCTTAGGCTTTCAGCTCCTTCATAATGAAGCATCTTTTGTACAATTAGTCAAATCAGGCCTTATGCTACAGGGAGGGTGCTTAAGGAGAAAGAAAAAAAAGTATTTTTTCATTTGTAAATGATAATTTTTTAAATGGTCAGAGTACTGTTGTTTCAACAGTTATTTTACTGACAGACTAAGTCTCCTAAGGAAAGCATAAAATCTGGGGAGGAAACCCCACAGTCTGAAGAATGGGCTTAAGATGTCAATACTAAGCCCGCATATACAATAGTTCTAGTTCCCCTCTAGAGAGGGGACATAATTGTCAGTACCACTGATGTAAAATAAAAAAAGCACAGCCCTCTGTACATCAGAAGTTTGCATGGCTATTCATGATGCTCCATCTATTTATTGCTTGACTTTATATGGTGCTTCCTCTTTAAACTGCTTGCCAAATTGTTTCATCCCTGGCTGTTAAAAGCCTATTCCAGGGATAAGAGTGTGGAACAGCTGAATTGCAGCTCAAGCACCAGCATCCTTGGGCTTCACAGTTCCAAGGATTTGGGTGTTTTATATGCAATAAGAAATCTGTTAAGTGTTATCAGAGCATGTGTAATGGATTAGGATGCATTAAAAAAAGAGAGCCCCAAACCAAAGCAACACACCAAAACAACAAAAAAACTGGAGAAGTTTTCTGCCTCCTTTAATTCAGCAGTTAGAAGCATACTACCTGGGTGGGAAGTAGATTCATTTCTAACGACTGGGGGTTCAGGGCTGCTGCTTATCTCAAAATCCACTGGGACATTGCAGGCATCACAAGCACAGTTCTTAGTCTGTCTCACTTAGATTTCTTTAGTTTACATGGAATAATTTGAGATTCATGAGTTGAAGAAAATGTTTCAGGAATGACCATGGGCCTCTAGCCTAGTGATTAGGATGGCTTGCTAGGAATTAGATGTCTTAGTTCCTGCTGTCATGCATATTTCATCATTTTATCCAGGAACTGTAAAAGAAAGACTATGCACTTTTATGTAAAGATATGGGAACTTTTATCTTCCTTCATTTCCTCCCCAACTTTTACAGCAAACCACAGTCCTTTTTCTCTCTGATCAAATTAGTCTATAGGTGAATGGCCTACTGATGTGACTAACAGAGAGGGGAATTTCCTGTTACCAGCTCTTTCATATGATACAGCATGAAATAAATCTGAGGCACATCAATCACTTGAATCATTATGTTTAATCCTGTCAGTTGACAATGAAGTAAACTCCAATGAATTACAGAATTAATAAAAATTATATAATTAATAAAAAACAACCCACTGAGGAGAAGTATTTTTAAGGTGACTTGAAATTTGTGTGTATTGATAAACAAAAAAATGATGTTTAGCTCAAGAAGCATTAATTTCTGTGACTCTGCTGGTTATTGTGAATCCCTTTTTAAAGCTGTTCTCTCTCTCCAGAGATTTTGCATAAGAAATTAGTCTGTGGTTTACCTGACATCAGCCAATGACCTAAAACACTCTCATAGCATGGAAGACCTAGTTTCCAGTTGCCTATTCACTGTTAAATCACGAATACTTGAAGACACAAATGAAACCCTACTTTCCCAAGTCCCATGATACTGATGCTTGTTTTTGTCTTTCAGGGAAATTCCTCACTGTTACAATGCTTTTAAAATCTAGCCATTTTTTCATAAACATTCTGACCATTTCATGATACAGAACAGGGATACTTGAGTTTGGCTTAGTATGTAGATCATAGCAGAAATGAGATGGCTGTATGTATACATGCATACAAATACATAACAATACAGAGAAATTTTATGTATTTTTGCAACACAAGGTTATTTTAGAATTTTCAGACATGCAATATTTGCTGTAGGGTACTCTTTTCCTGAAGGATGATTTTTGGCAACACGTTGACTGCCCTTTCTTGTCTTCCTTTGACAGTGTTTCCCATAGAGAAGATAGCCTGCTTGACTTACATTATCCTTGAACCCCTTGTTGCCTACTTGACATTAATTTCTGTAACCAAGGCAATATCACAAGTGAAGTTAAAAATCAAATCTCTGAGAATAGCCTTATCTAGATTGATTCTCTCTTCAGACTGCATACTAAGCAGTCACACAGAGCTTCCAAACTTATAATAGATGATAGAATTCTTCTCCTTTTGATCCCAAAGGAAGAAAGTGGAAGCCTTCTTTTCCTTGCTTCCAGCATTTCATTACAATCTATACAACTTTCTTATAAGTTTTGTCCTTCAATTTGTCTGGTTCTGCTGAATATTTCAGTAAATTAAATACTTCAGGCTTCTTTAGAAACAAGAAGGAAGATAAATCTTGTCATTATCTGTCCTGTTTTCTAGAATGCACTGAACTGTGTGTCACAGAAAAAACTACCAAGTTCTTTGGCATTTTATTGCTGCTCAGGTATACTCTTCCCATTAGTGAAATAGCTGGACATATCATAATATTTAGCTCTTGTCTTTTCATAGAGTCTTCCATGAGACAAGTAAGTAAGAATTCTGATGACTTTAGAATGGAAAACTGAAAAACCGAGAGAATAATAGGCTTGCTTCAGGAAGCTTACCACTTCAGCAAGGAGCACCCCAAGGGTAATGCAATCTAATTTGAGTTTAGTTATTTAAAAGCTCAGTATTGTGTCTAGACTGATTGTCTAGGAGGCATGTCCAATGGAGAGCACAAGTCATCATTTCATCCTACACTATTGCTTTATTTCCCACAGGAGAGCCTTCTTTTTTCTTTCTCTTTCCATACTCTGTAGGCAATAGATGCGTAGGCAGTCGATGCCTAGTTTTTAAATAGCTAAAAATAAGTAAGTGGAGTACAGTTGCTAATAACTTTGTAATATTTCTTCTTATGATTGGGAGGGGTATTCTCAGGATAAAAATGTGTGATATTTGTCTAAAGGCTGTATTTTGTTAGATTTGATTGAATTGAGTCACTGCCACAGTTTTATTGTAATTTTATCACAATGGGGCCAATCAAAGAACAATTACAGTGATTCCTATGACAACAAAACTGAACCTGGAAATATGATCTTTATAAAATTTAATTAAAATATTTTTATTACTATGGTCCTATGAACCTTTTCCCACTGAAGAGAAAATTAATGTATTTACACCCACTCATTTATATCTAAAAGAAAGCCACAATTGAATGTGATAAGTAAAATTTTTAAAAAGAGGCAAGAAGGGGTGGTTGGGAAAAAAGGGAAACCCAAAAGTGTATTAAAGCTTCTTAAACCTCCAATACAATATATGTCTTTAAACACTTAAACATTAGCTATGTCAGCTTTCTTAGCTCATATATATATATATATGCCCACAAAAGATAAAGAGTGAGTTCATCTTTTTAAAGAAACATTAACAAATGGCTCCTTACCACACATGAATGCAAGAACCATGGGGCCGAAATGTTGTGGAAAGCACTGAAAAATCCTTGAATGTGTTTTTATCCCTGTTTATATCCCCTGTACCATGATGTGCTTTGTGTGTAGTGTTTACATTATTCCTATTCTGTTAGAGATTAAAATTATGCATCTAAAACATGCTTTTTTTGGTACTGATAAAATTTTAACAGAATTGGAAATGAAGGACACAAGTCTTAATAGGCCAGCCCAAATAACTGCATAGCGACTTCCAAAATATACTTCAGCCTTCTCCAGAAGTTTGTTACTTGGAGCAGAAGTTCAGTTCATTACTCTGCTGCTAATGGCTTCTGAAACTGAAGTTCTTCATGCATAGCTTGGAGTACAACTTTATTTAAAGTCCATATACTTTGTGACTTGTCCTGAAATACTTCAAAAAATATCCATCATGGCTCTCATGGAGGGTGAAAAGCATCAAAGATTAAGGGATCTGTACTTTTGTTGGTATAAAGGTTAGTTAAACACAAGTGCGAAACAAAAAGTTACTTTACTGTAATTGCTAAAATATGGCATTGTACAAAACACTTAATTTCCCATGAAGATTAAGTAACACAACACATAAATGGCATTATAGTGTAATGCTTGGTTCTATTATTTAATAAAATACAGCATGCCGTAGAACTTCTGATACATAACTCTGTATTTGTTCTTCATATGAGCTATTCACAGCACTCTGAGAACAGGCAATGCAGGTATTTTGCAAATCAGGGAGTGCAAATGCTTCTAGCAGAGGTGCTGTGAATAATAAAGCTGTGAAATGGAAAAAAAAAAAAAAAAAAGAGTTAACTGCTGAATAAACTTCTAGTTACTGAGAAAAATTTTCTCCAATCCAGACTGTGGAGTAATCCAGAGGACTGCTTTTCCTTCCTCACAGATGTACATGATGTAAGTATGCTTGAGCAAGTGTAAAACTGGTTCGAATGAAGAGGCAATTGTATCCAGTATCTCCTCAGGAAAATGTTATATTCTCCAAGACTTGGTAGTATTGAAAATGGGAACAGATTACACTGAAGTGTTTTATCTGGAGGAAATAGAACCCCAAACCAAGAAAATCAAACCAGCAAACAACAAACACCCTCCCATCCCCATCCCCCCTCCCAATTACTATTAAGCACATACGTTTCAAAAAGCGTTTAGGATAAAAAGTGTAATCTGTTGTGTACATGTGATTGAGTCCTAGTTTGCATCATCATCGTTCATCCACATTTAGATAACAGGAAGACAAAATGAGTCCAAAGCCACAGAGATAGATTGGCCACTTACACTGATTTATTAATAATCCACCAATATTTTGCTAACTCTGGGTGTTCTCAGACAACAGAGAAGGACAGTCTAAAACAGCTTTTTTACAACATGGAAGTTAATTCTTTAGAGTAAACAAGAAAAAATCTATTGAGTGGCTCATGTCAGTAAATTTGCTGAAATAGCACTTCACTCTTAGAATTGTACAGTGACTTAGGTTGATTCCTTCACATGACCTTTATTTGCTGAATGACCTTTTTTCTTTTATCAATAATCATATTCAAGTTAATTATCTGCTTGATAGTCCTTCACCAGAACTTTACTCTTATTTTTGCTAATTTTCCATAAATTACCTCAGAAAAAACCCAAACCATTCAATAACGCAGAAAACATTGTGAAAATGCACTTCTGACATCATTTGTAGGGGTGTACTTCATATGGGGCTGTGAGATAAATACTGACTGTGTCAGGTATCAGTCTCAAAGTTACCAGGTGGATTCGGGGTCCCTAGAGGACTCTTTGGTCTCTGCACTGAAGCATTATGTTGGACAAAATATGACATGTCATACTTCTGTCTTGAAGGTTTGGTGTCCTACATAATGCCACACTTGCATTGACCTTTTGTAATTTCCAAGTAGAAATATTTTAGTATCCTATAGGGGAAGCAGGCTTCTCAATTTTACACTAATTAGGCTTGACAGCTTTGTATTTCCAAGTTGCTTGAATTGTTTTTCCAAGGTAATTCCTTTGTTTTGCCAGCTATTTGCTATAAACATTTATGTGCTTGTTTATGGTAATTAATATCTCTCATTTCCTTGCTCCATTAAATGAAGGTACAGTAGAATTATTATGGTTGTTAGGAGATTTCCAGAATACTACAAGAAGAAAGAGATGCTGTTGTCCTCATTTATCGAGATTTAGTGCACTTGCATATGTCTGCTGTTTAGTTATTTTCTAATGTAATAAGAATTTATTTTCTCAGTTTTAAACATGTGACTTACCCAAGGCACCTAGTTTAAATGAAATATCTGTCTCAAAGCTCTTCTTTTCTCTTCGACAGACCTTGCAATTACTAGAACACATTTATTTGTTAAGGTGCATTACAGACATGTTTTGTCACGCTTTTTGGGGCATTTATTTTGCATCACAAATAAGAATAGTGTCTCTGTCCAGAAAATAGCAACATACTGTAGGGGTAGGTACAGATAGATAGCTATTACAGTGATTAGCATTAATTGACAAAAAGAGTAATTTCACGGCATCTTTCGAGTAAGAATTCTTCAAAAGTTCTGAAATTTGTGAAGCAGTATAAAATTTGCTGTGCTAGAAGAAAGCTTTAAAATATGAATTTCAAATATGTAGGTTACAGCATTTTTTTTCTTCTGAAGAAAATTTAGCTTTTAATACAAGTTACATTATTTGCAAAAAGGATAGTCTGACTTAACACATCCTGTAGAAGATTTCAGATGCATAGTAAAACAGTCCTTCCAAATACATGTTCCACACACAGGAACTGGAAACAGGTTGATGCCTTCGCAAGTCTCTAGAGGGAGACCTCTCTGCCTAAGGAAGCCTTCGGGGCATCATTAGCACTTCTTATGGCTTATTAAGAGCTTATTTTTAGAACACACAACCAACATTAAAACTATGACCAACTGTCTTGCAATCACATATAGAAACCTCTCAAAAATGTTGATGTTCGAAGGAGGACCATGATGGAATGTTGGGGTTTATGAGCTTTAGAAGAGCTCAAAAATGTTTTGTAGGATTGGAGCATAATGGAAGTTATTGATGATAAAAGATTTTGTGCAAAAGAAAAACCAGGACTCATCCACACATGGAAATTCATTAAAGAATTACTCTGAAAGACTCTGTAATACTTTATTACATACTTCAGTGTTATTTTTTTTATTCATGTGAACCTAGTTTCAAATAGCTATGTTAAAATGAAATACCTATTTTAAAAAGAGTATTTTAAAAAATGACAGTCTTCAAATGCAGAAAAGTCTCAAGGATGATCTGCTATTTTTTTTCCCCTTAACAAGGCAGATCTGCTCAATGATAAAAATATATATATACATATCTTTTTAAAGACAAGTTTTAGCCTGAATAGTTATAGGAACGTTTTTTTTTTTTTCTGAAGAACAAATAGTACAACTTCTACTCCATTTTTTTCCACTGTTCATGTTTAACAAGTGTATATGCAGTCTGGGTTTTTTTAAACAGATACTGAATTGTAGGTCTAAAAATAAATTCTCATTGAAAAATTCAAATACATTTTATTTTATATTTAATTTTATTTTACTTTATGGGGTTTTTAAAAATTGAAATATATTGAAAATGTCTAGGGCAAATGGGATCTGTCCTAGAATTACTACAAGTACGGTCTGTGATAGCTAGGTGTAAGACATTTTTTACAAACTTTCTGAAGCTAGTTTTGCAATATCTACTCTTAAAAAACCACGTAAGACTAAAAAATAGTCCACACATCTGTCTAGGTTCCAACTGATTTTTATTATTGCAGTGATTCTTTGATTTGTTCATTTTTGCTAATTAAAATTTACACCACTGAACACTCTTAGTCATTTGTTGCTGCATATCTTTATTTTTTACTAGTACTTGCGTAATTGTTAATTTCTCAATTAACATTACCCAGAATTTTGAAATACCCAGCTGTGATGAAGATGTCAGTAATAGCAGGTGTAAACCAATAATTATCAGCAATCATAAAGCAAGCAAGCTGAGAAGGAGTTATTAAAAATCACATCCCATGTCTGAAATAAAATGTAGTGGGCACACTGTGCTATTTTACCGTTCCTAAACACAGTGAGACAATATAAATACAGGTGCTTGCTTGGAGCTTGTAAGTGCCAACAACCTAAGTTCTGAAGTAATTTAGAGTTCAGTTAATATGAGAAGCTGAACAAAACAAATCCCTTAACAAGGCCAGTACAGGAAGGCTTACTTTTAAAAACTAGAGGATACAAAAAATGATCCATTTCATGAAGGAGAGAACATTCTGCAGAAGTTGCAGCTTGGTTACTGTATCAATGGAAGTTAAAGGAGATGAAAACAAGGAAGGTAAATACAGTAAATACATATAGTATTTTAAAAGTTGTTTGTCTCTTGAGCATTATATTCTCATTGTCTAATCTTCCCAAAGAACTCAGTGGAAGCAAACACTTAATTCAAAATGAGTTCCCTAGCATTTCATTGCTTACTTCAACCAGTCAGATGAAAACCAGCATTGCATCATTTACACCAAATTGGTTTCAAATGCAGAAAATTAGGTGGATGGAGAGAGACTTCTCCATTGTTACCAGATGAGGAGTTTGTGTTTGTTTTCTGTTTACTGTCATGGAGATTACTCTGATGCAGTAAGATCTCATTTGAGATGAAATATCACCAATGAAGATGAGAATCTTGGTGCCACAAAGTGATTAACAAAATGAGCTTTGTCAGGCAGTGTCTCTGTACAGCTGCAGCAGCTATGACCCCACCAAATGTCCTACAGCTGTGTGACTACCTGACACACACCAGCATTTCAGGGGTAAGGCAATGTACCCCAGTGTAACCCTTTCACAACCAGAACAGTTGTCTCAATTTCATGACTCTGTAACTTGACTACTTAATACAGAGATTCCTGAGTAGCTCTTAATAGTGGCAATTGACCCAAGCACTGAAAAGCACAGGAATCACACAGAATCATAATCAAAGTTGGAAGAGACCTTTAAGATCACATAGTCCCACCATCAAACTAGCAGCATTATCACCATAAACCATATCCCCCAGTGACACATGTAGACTCCTCTCAAACTCTTCCAGAAGTGATGATTCCACCACATCCCTGGGCAACTTATTCCAATGCCTGACCACTCTTCCAGTGATTTGATTTTTTAAATATCTAATCTGAATCTCTCTTGGCACCTCTTAAGGCCATTTCTTCTTCCTCACTTGAGGCACGGTAGAAGAAACTCTCACTGCAGCCTCCTTTCAGGTGGTTGTGGAGAGCAATGAGAGCAAATCTCCTCCAGACTAAACAAGCCAGTTTCCTCACCAACTCCTTGTAGGACATGTTTTCTGGACTTTTATAAGTCTTGTTGCCCTTTCAGGACACGTTCCAGCACCTCAATGTCATTTTAGACGTGACCGCCCAAAACTGAACACATGATTTGAGGTGGGGCCTCACCAGTGCGGAGTACAGAGGGACAATCAGTGCTTGGCCACCTGGGCACGTGCTGGCTCATGTTCAGCTGTGCATCAACCAGCACGCCCAAGTTCCTTTCTGCTGATCAGCTCTCAGGCCAATCTTCCTTGAGCCTGTGGTGCTGCATGAGTTTGCTGTGAACCAAGTGAAGGACTCAGCACTTGGCCTGGCTGAACCTCATGCCACTGTCCTCAGCCCATTGTTTGAATCTTTCCTGCTCTCTCTGTGGAGTCTTCCTACCCTCCAGCAGATCAACACTCCCACCTCATTTGGTGTCATCTGTGAAGTGACTGAGGCTGTTTTTGAGCTGCTTCTCCAAACCATCAACAAAGATGTTCAACAGGATGGACCCCAATACTGATTCCTGGGGAACAGCACTGGTGACCAGAAGAAGGCAGTGACAGGTGATGGTAGCAGTTGAAAGAGATACATCAGGATGGGGTGACCAGCTACATGTAAAATATCATCAGGTCTCTTGGGAGAGGCTTGACTGCCAGTGCACTTAGGGATGTTCTGGACAATAGCTTTTCTATCATAGTACACCTTTTGTTACCTTAATCTCCAATTTGAAGCATGGTCAAAGTGCCTAAAAGTAGCTCAAAAAGGAAAATAATAATCAGTTGTTGACCATAAATATGATGTATTAGTTGTCATCACAAGATAATACAGATTATTTTGTGCTGGAGGGATATACATGTACAGATCTTCCTGAAGCACCACATCCAAAATGGCTGAATCATACAAGAATTTATGTATTTATTACTTCTAATAACTTTTCCAACTGCATGTACCAAGAAATTGGAAAGATCAAATAAAGCATGATTTCTCTTTTATCAGAGATCTTGAGAGAATCAAAAGTAAACCCCACCAATTGTATTCATAAATACAATAGCAAGTAATAGGTAATTTATATGAATATTCATCTATTGAACTCAGAAAATAAGCACCTTGTTATTCATCACTTTAAAACATGTTTATAGAATACAAATATATTGGTTCTTGTTTTTTTTCCTAATGCTGATGAAAATGAATAGTACTTGGGGACCAAGTCTGCCTATTAAAGTGATGTGATACATTACCATGCTTGTACAGAAATGAGCACAGATGGCGAGTCCATTATTTCTCTAGCTAGAAATTAGTCATTTTTTTCCCCAGGATTCAAATCTGAACAACACTTGCTTAAGTTTGACTATCTCTGTGGGGATCCTTAAAATATTTTTCCCATTACTTGTACATTAGGAGTTAGAGAAACAGGAAGTAATTAATGCCATATTAAAACTTTAAAATGAATGAAGTCTCTCAAACCAAGAATCTGATACTTTTATATTTCCCTCCACCCCCAAATGAAAGGAAACAAATTTTGCATGTAAATGTGAATCTACAGGGATTAAGTTTTGTGTACCATGCTCAGATTCCCAATAGCCTGTTTAGCTTTGACAGATAATTTCATTTACATTAGAATATTTGAAGATGCTAGATTTACAGACATCTATTAAACACAATTATGTGGAGTATGAAACAACAACTTATAAGTAATTTATAATTTTTGTAGGCAAAAGATACCATTTCAAGCAGACAAAGGGTAGATTAAACAAAAATATGTTGTCTTTCATAATCTTACCTTTATTATAAGAATCAATAAAGCAATATTTCTTAAGGTTTGGTCAATGCCTTATTCTACCCCTGAAGAAAGAAAAAGGGTTTTCAATCTGCCTTGTGACTTGTCAGAGCATATAATTACAACAAATTCAAAGTTAAATGAGAGTTTTTAATGTCAGTTGGTCAAAGCCAGATCACCTTGCAGTGAAAGCAAATTTAATATCAGTTAGGATTTCCAAAACAAAAAAAAAATTGCACCTATATATATTCATTTACTTCAATACATTGAGAGTACTCACATTTGGATATTTGCACTGTCTCTACCACTTCTTTCTCCTCACACTCTTCCCCTGCTCCAGCATGGAGTTCATCCCACGGGAATCAGTTGTCCATGAACTTCTCTAATGTGGGTCCTTCTTACAGGCTGCAGTTCTTCACAAACCTTTTCTACAGGATGGAGTACATCAGGAACAGGCTACTTCAGTGTGGGTCCTTCCAAGAGTCACCTGCCAGCAAACCTGCTCCACCATAGACTCCTCTCTCTGTGTCTGCAAGGCTGTTTCTCTCATATTCTCCATTCATCTCGTCCACCTCCTCTTGCTCAGCAGTTTTTTTTCCTTTTCAGATCTGTTGTCACAGGAGTACTACCACCATCACTGATGGGCTTGGGCTTGGCCAGCAGTGGGTCTGTCTGCGAGCTGGCTGACATTGGCACTGCTGGACATGGGGAAAGCATCTGGCATCTTGTCCCAGAAGCCACTCCTGCAGCCTCCCCTGGGCTTTGCTTTTGCCAAGCAAACCGAATGCATTTTGGGCAAAATACTCTTCCAAATAAAATTCAATTTAAATTAATCTTAATTTTTTCCTTTTCCATATGTGATGGTTATTCCCGGTATGTTCCTGGGGGAGAACTCATATCCAGGACCTGAAGGAAGAGTTTCAAGACTGAAGTCTTGGATTACAAAATTTAAAACTTTCAAATGAGTAAAAACTTTACAAATCTTGAATAATAACGCACCACTTCAAAAGTATAAGGATTTTTTGAGAAAAATATCAGCTCCTTGAAGAGTTAAGGTGGGAATGTGGTAACTATCTAGTAAATTTGATGAGCCAGAAAACTTTGGAATGTGTAGTGATTATACCAATACTGGATCCAAAGAGTTGGTATATAAGGATTAGTATTTTTCTCTATTGACATAGACTTGTATGTTAATTAGTGTCTTCTGGAGCCTGTAACAGACAAAAATGTCAGGAGAATGGGGTGAAACGTGTCAGTTTTCACAGAGACGGGTTTGAAGAGTTTGGGGGCAATCAGTATATTTCTGAAGGTTTCAGGTGGAGGTGTGCTGTTATGTTTGGAAATATTGTGGAGGTTAAGGAAGCCTGCAGGCAGCAGAAAGCAGGGAAAATAGCAAATTCATTCTGTAAGCCCCAGACAGGATCATGCCAGCTGTTGGTGAGAGAAAGGTCAGTAGTGAGAAAGAAGGTGGAAAGGTGCTAAACAGCTCAGAGGAAATAAAAAAAGTAATACCAAGATTGTTACTTCCAATACCTATTGATCCAAATATTTGTTCAGTGCAAATAGACTTAAAGATGCGGTGCTATCAAGCACTAGTGAGTAACTTGTCACTGTTTCAATGCACATCACCTCTGCTTCAGCTTCTTACCCTTCCCCACTCTCAACTGAAAAAAGGTGAAGAAGAATTTAGAGAATGTTGACTCTGAAGAGGTTGGAGAAATTACTGAAACTCTTAATATCAGGTTCACTCACAAAACAGCATTACCTTTCCAGCTACTTTCACTCATGTGAAAGAAGGGAATCAGTCCTACAGCAAATACCAGCAAGACTTCTGAATTCATTGTAGAAATAGCTGAAAAAGAAATGATAGTCAGTTTTGAGTGAGTCATTGCCAAATACTTCCCAAGTGAGTTAAACTAATAAAATTGTAGTCTGGGGGAGTTTCAGCTTCTGCATGATTTATTTCTTCCTGGATGGTTAGAGGAATGAGTACATTGAATTAAAAAAAAGAGAAAGAGTATTCTTTTTCACAGTTATGCAGTTCACAGGCAAATGTGCAATAGTTAGGTTCGCAGCATTTGAAAAAAAGGTGTTAATTGAAGAATTCTGAGTGGCAGAAAGTGAGAAGACAGATTTTGCATGCTGTGAAACAGAGCAAGAGCACTGGATATAAAGGATAGACATAACCTTCAGGATTTTTTATAGTGTTATGGTGTGAAGAGAAATTTTGGTGTTGCATCAAACTAGTATGTTGAGTTAAACCAGTTGTTTTTTTCTGGTCACTGCAGCATTGTTCAGCTGGAATTAATTCCTTATTTATTCATATATTTTGTTTCGTACAAATGACTGCCAAATAATTCTTTTAATGTTTTTATGTTTAATTTTACTTTTTTCACACTTAGAATTCGAGAAGATTTGTTGACCCAGCCCAAATTGCTGCACTAAGCAATGGCCCAAGACTAGCAGGCAGACTGAGGATTTTGTGCACACCCCTATACACCCTTTTCCCCATCCCTTCAAGCTGGCAAATAGCTCCATTGCTACAAGACAGCACAAAAAGCTGTCTGCTCTAAATCAAAATAACACCTTCTCAAGAATATGAGCCATTCATTTATTTAGTGTGTACACTTCCTCAGGAATATCCTGAATCTCATTTAGGGTGATATTTAAGTAAAGATCAAGGACAAAATATTGTTGTTATGTGGAAGCCTTGTTTTACTGAACTGCATTCATTGTTTAGCATATATGCAAGCTTTTCTGCAGAGCTAAGAGGACCTGTAATGTTTTTCATAAAAGAAATTTTGCAAAATTTGAATATGCTGCATTGTCTGTGCTTATATGTGGATCTAATGGGCAGGAATTAGGCATTTCTTTACTCTGATAAGGCTATTTCCTTTCTTTTTTTTACAGCATAACAGCTGGCAAAATACTTTTGAGACAGAGACATATAGAGCTATCTTCTTGTAGAGTACACTGAAAAAATATAGCATATGGAGAGTATTTGCATAATGTACAATATCTGTGATGAGAAGGTAGATACTCAGTTTTTCTTGCATAATTTGAGTATTACATATAATATAGCAAGTTGAATAAAGAATTGCTTCTTAATAAGCTACTGAATCCTGCTTGATGGTTAGTTTATTTACTGTATTTTGAATTTTGATGTATTGTAAACAAAATTCTATTTATTCAAGCAGTTCTTTTTTGAATCGGCTTATATCTGTTTTTTACTTCATCTTTTTATTTACCTATATACTAAGTACCTTTTGGCCTGCTCTTATATAATTTATGTAATGTTAAATAATTTATGCACAGTGTGGATAAATTTCAATAAATATTCTGTCTGCACATGCATTCACAAAAACACTAGAAAACTTCAGGTTTATTTCTGAACATACAGCAAGTATGGAATCTGGAGTTTGTTTTAAAAACCTGAAATGACACACATTTAGGCAACCATCATTTTTGTTGTATTTAGCAAAATCAAAATGGAGCACAGTCTTTTAACACACACAAAAAGACATGCACTGGGCTGAATGTTTCATACTGCAAAATGTAGATAACTTTTCTTATTAAAGTTTTCAGTAAACTTAAAGTGCTAATAAATAACAGACCTTTGTGGAATGCAGTAATTATATTTTGTTGTATTTCTTTTTTATGAAAAATGTGTGCACAAAATTAATGCATCTCATTAAAGAGGTATGCTGGTTCCATGAGAGATGATACAAACTAGAAGATGACTCTCGGAGAGTGGAGTAAGTTACTAAACCATCTTTATATGTGTTTCTGTTTTAAACTAGCTATACACACCGTGTGGTTGGCAGTGGAATCAAAGCTCAGTCTGCAAATCCAGAAGTACAGGTGAAGGGGACAGATCCTGTAATAAGTCAAATTATTGACAAGCTGAAACATGTTATTCAGGTAAGATGCTTTTTCCTATGGATACAGTATAGTTCTAACTACCCCTGTAGTAATGAAAGTATTAATTTACTGTACCATGAAGGTTAATTCAAGTTTCTGCTGAGTGCTCATCCACAGCAAAACACTAGTTGCTCTCTGTCTCACTTCAGTTATTAAAAATTATTTAGTTAAGAGGCTTGCATATGGCAGATAAGTGTATGAAATGAGGCTCTGGCCGCTGGGCCATCTGTACCTGCAAGTGCCACAGCTCGGCATTGCAGTGAGCATACAGAAGCACAAACAGTATGATTTAGGGATATTAACTGGGTGCATGTGTTTAAATAACAACAAAACATAATTTCCCTCTTCACTAAATCTAGGTTCTTTCTTAACTTACATTGCTGCAAGGTTTTTGGTTTAGATGCCAGGTAGAAAAACTAGGAAGTTTGAATGAAATTCACATGGCTGCCAAACGAGTTGGTGTTTGTTACCTGATGTGCATATCTGTGAATTACTAAATTTTAAGCTTACAGGTAAGTCAATTCCAAAATGGTTCTGTACAATCATATATTGTAATAAGTTTACAGGATTACAGATATGTCTGGTTCCATGCCACATTTATATGCACAGAAAGCCAGAACTAGAGGACAGAACCTTAATTCTGTGGAAGGCAACAGTTATTTTGTCAATAGGCCTGTATTTCAGTTTAAAAGTAGAAATTTTGTACTGATCTGAAGGCTCCATGACCAGACAGGTTCTACAGGCATTTCTTGTCAGTGACCCATTTTACCCAGTATCCTCTCCTCTGCACTGGTAAAAGGAGAGACTACTTAGGGAGACCATGAAACTTCTCGATTTATTGTCTCCCCTATCTACCCCATTCCCCAAAGAAGAGAATTAGAGATATTAAATGTCTTCTCCTTGCCTAGTGCATTTAGATCCATCTAAGGACTTGCTTTAATTCTGTTTTTACATCTTCTTGACAGCTTTTAAATGCAGTTTCCCATGTGGTTTCTGGAGTTGAAATATTACTGATAGCTTCACAGTAAACCCTCTTGGTTCTTACATCTCTTAATTGTGAACAATAACTCTTCTCTGACAACAAAACAAAGAATGATGAAATAGAAAAAAACAAAAACCCAAAACCAGAAGAATTTTATTTCCATAAGTAGTGTTGTTTTCTGGGAGAAGTGGCATTAGTTTTGAGGTTCAAAGGCAATCATTATTCTTTCCTTCTTAAAAGAAATATCTTTTTTATCCCTCCAGCTTCAGCACCATGCTTTTTGTCTCTCTTCTTTATTAAAATGGCATCTACTATAGTGGGAAAATCAATGCAATTTTCCCTACAAGAAATGCCATGATTTAATTAATAGCTACAAAATACTATACAAAGATAAACTTTGTAAATATTACTTGGTAAGTTTCAAGGTCTTTCATCTATCAGGAATGCTTTCTTCCTTTTATATTAAAACTGTCTGTATAGTTTATTGTGTTGGTTTCCTCTAGAGACTTGAAGTTGTGTTGTTTTCTCCTTGAGTGAGTACCTAAAAGAGTGGAATAGAATATTTCCATTATAAAGTATTTCATTTTGAGAGCTTACTTGCCCTTGTCCCTAAAGACCTGAGTGGATCTTGGGGAAAAAGACATATAATTTACATACTGAAATGCTTACTAACCTCCAAGTATATTTTCTTTCTGTGGGATAGTTTCTCTCCTTGTAGCTCTAAGTATGAAAATAGGGTCAAGGGATAAAGAGAGCATCAAAGTCCTTAGAGACCTGACATATAACTGCTTTTCCCCAGGAAAAAGAAAAGGGGAAGGGGCTGAAGAAGCTGCAAAAAAGCTTTCTTCTTTGCCATTTACTGCTTGGGAAAGGAAGATGAGGAGTATAAATTAGAGATTCAAATACAAAAGATCACCTTTTTGTCCTGTATGATATGAAAAAAGATGAATCACATATTAAGCTTAAAATGGGCAGAAAATGAAATGGATTGTGGTGATGCCTCAGAGACAGACAGTCATACTTAAACCTAACACACTATCCAAGCTGTATTACTGAACTTTAAAAATTTAAATATCTAACTTAGTAGGAGCAAAACATATTGGTCAAGTTTTTAAAAACTAATCATGCCTAAAATTTACAAAACTATGTGTTTTAATTCATCTTTAGGGTGAAAATAGCAAAAGGGCAGATATTTTTGAGATCCCTTTCTGCTCCTATTTAATGTTAACTTAGGAAGACAGATCAAGACCATTCTGCCCTGCATACAAAAAAGGACAGATTTTTTAGCATCTCCTCTTTTTTTTTTTTCTGTTGGATCTACAAAGGCATAAAAATCCAAAGCAAAGAATTAGCTTTAAAATATGTAAATATGCAATGCTTAAACTCTGTTTTCCAAGTTCTCTCTTGTTGAAAACTTTAAACCCCTGAAATCAACCCTTGTTGCATAAGTGACAGTATCTCTTTTCAGCAGGCTGTAGTTTCTGGGCAGTTCGCCTTTGTCAGAGACTCACAGTAATCCTCCTTTTTCTGTAAATAGTGGATTTACCAAGAAATCAATAGAAAGTTTTGATTCTGTTGGACCCCAACAGCTGTAATCTGTGCCCTGGACTCTGCAGGCTCATATTCACAACAACAAAGTGCATTTAGAGGAACTGATATGAACTCTGCTGAACCAGTCAGTGCAGAATATGGCTTGGAAAAGTCACCTTCTTTTGTAAAACTCCTTACTTGTACAGACTGGTGTTTTGGAGAGTTTTAAATGATGGACTCTTCTTCATTCATTTATCTTCACAGCAGGCAAATTATGGGTTCAGTGCATATCATTTTATGTACTGCAAACTGCAGCTATCGCTCTAATAGTTAATCAAGACAAGCAGAGTCAGTTTTATATGACATAAATGGTAATGGGAATTATTTTCCTTTCTTTCCCCAATAATTTAAAACCACGATTAATTAATCATTCCTGCAAGTACAAATACCAAGGCTATGAAGTAAGTGTGATATTTTGGAGTTGTGATTACAGGCAATTGGACTTGGACTTTTCAGTGTGTTTCTCCTTTCAGAAGACAATCTCAAAAAGATACTGCTTTTGAAAGTAGTAGACATTACTTGGAGCTTGTATTTACAGGCTAAATAAAGCCTTCCTCATTTTAAGAAATCATCCCACAGCAGAAGATACTCCTTTGTCTGACTGTCTAAATTAGCCAGGCCAAATCTCCCCCTGGAGATCTCCAGAGGACCTACCATTAGTGACTATACTGGAAATTTAAATGCTTCTATCAGGATAAATTATTTCCAATTTCTAGGTGCAGCAAAAGGCATGTCTGAACTTATTTGGAAAAGATGCCATCTTGCACTGCTATACCACTAGAGTGCTAGCTGATATGCATAAAATAATATTTACCTTCTCCACAAAGGGCTGCAAACTGTCCCTAATGGAATTGATGCTTACATTCCTTAAAGGAGTAAATGCCAGCACTTCATATGACATTAAATACTGGTGACAGTCTAATTTTTCCTTTACTACTTGTCATTATTATTATATAGTGAGCACTCTGTTTCACCATGCTGCCATTTGCCCGTTTACCTATCTCAAAAAGGTTGCAAAGACAGTGAGATGAGACTTTGTTTTGACACTGATTTCGCATGCTAACAATTAAATTTTCCATCTGCTTTTTTTAAAGCTTTTATCAATATACCACAGCACAGCCAAGTTAATATCTGTTTTTGTAAGAGGTGTTCAAGTATGGATTGGAAATGGGATGGAATATATTACCTGAATCCTCACCCGCTCATACAAAGAACCATGTTTTGAAATTATTCATACACAAGGTGTGGCACTTGTAGTTGTGCCTACTTACTGTAGTGTTACGATAATCACCTAGTAGCTAAAACCCCTCTGCCTCTTAAACTAGTACCAACAGCTGTATCAATGTCACAAATTAGACGTTTTGATGACTTTTTAAATGACTGAAATTCAATTCTTTCTCATGGAATGAGGGAATTCTCAAGAGTACAGCATTAGACAGATAGATAGTTTGACACACTCTTCAGTAACATGCTCTTGGAGACTCACTTTCTAAACATTTCTTTCCCTTTCTCTTCCTAAATGCTTTTTGTTAATATAGAATAACTTGCAGTTTGTTCCTTTCAATAACGGGTAAGTGGGAAGCAAAATTTCAATGCACTTTATGCTGCATCCATTCAGTTTTCACTGGTATTAGAATTGCTCTCAGCTGTGTTTGCTCCTAAACTGCCTATTTATTTTTTGTTGCAATAGAAAAGACTTCCTCACGAGTTTGTTTTGTATTTCATATTACAAATGCATATCTAAATGTTAATTTTGCCTTAGATTTCGTTTTTACTGGGTTTTCTTACACTTTTTCATCCAAAGTTAGAACAAACCTGCAGGTAAAGAATTGCTCAGTATGTTGATTATGTTATTCTTTTTTTTTTCCCCAGTGATTTGTTGACATGACTTCTTTGTTTTAATATTTATTTCTGGAAGTAATGCATTAATGTACTTAATCAAACCCTTGGACAAATTCTGGTTTTGGCAAGGCATGATAGTAGAGTACTAGTGATGTAGGGATATTGGGATATTCCTACTTGACAGAGAAGTCTATTTCATATTCGTTGTGTGAGCTGTTCCAGTCTTTTATCCCCTCTATGGAGAGCTGCCTCTGACTGCTGGCTGGTGCCAACAATAAGTGCTTTATTATTACCACTGCATGTAAAATATTGGCAGAATTGCTGTAAAAATATTAAGCAGCTAGAAATGAGGTGGGAAATTATTTTCTGAGTTTCATACTCCTCCCTTTTAAAATATACTTGAACTTCCAGCCTCAAAAGCACACAAAAGAGTGCAGGATTTCTGATGCTTTTGTCTCTTGAGAGTGAGAAGGTTTTCTTCACAGTTCTGTGATGATACCGAAGGTATAAAACCTTTTTGTTGCTCACAAAGGTGGTCTTTCTGTATTTGTAAGTCAAACACTAAAAGTTATATGAATATTCTGAGATGACTATGTCTTGGAAAATTATGTGTAAACTAAAACCTACATATGGTTTACAGGTAAAAGGCAGAAAAAAAGATGTGATTAGGAGGGTATGCAGTTTAGCTGATGCATCTTCCACTGCTGGGATGTTTAGGAGGTAAATTGAGAAAAACAGTCACCAGCCACATAGTCCTTCTGATCAGTAATTTAATTAAAACACCACTAATAGTTTCCCTAGCTTACTTTGTTTTTCACTAACTAGATTACCAGAGTTATTAAGAGCTAATAAAAGTCTGTTCATTTAGAAATTATTTTTTGTGAAGTATCTTTTTTAAACAGGATTTATGCTGAAATGAAGAGTGTACATTGTACAGAGCTTTCTGAAATTATTTGCTGTTCAAATTTGTACAAAACTCTTACTAATGGGCTAATAAAAAAAACCTTAACATTTGCTTATTTGTTATTTTTCTCCTTGCATTTCTTATAAAGTCTTGCACAGTGCATAGTGAGAAAACATATTTGTTGATGCAGCAGGGAGATACTGTCGATTCTTATCCATTTTGTGAAGAAAACAGTGGCAGAGAAAATAAAACAGCCTTTTCTAGCTACTTAGGTGGATAGTGACACTAGCTGAAGTATTCATTATGGTGAAGATCCTATCTATGAAAGTCTATTTTGCACCTAAATTGTTTGCTTTTATAGCTGGTAAAAATTGCTTGTGTTAGGTTTTAGCAAAACAGAACCATTGTTCTACCTTCTCATTTATAAGTAAAATATTAAGGGAAGGAGACTTTTGAGATTTGAAAGAGCCTGGGATAGCTCTACCTGCCCCTCATAGAGACCACCACACCCCATACACTGTTAAAATATGTACTTCTGAAACTGATATTCTTATTTCATTAATAATAGAGGAATATTATCAAACTGACATGCTTGGAACAACACATTTGGTAAAAAGGGAAGAGAAATGTAGAACAGTATCAAATAGGGCTTTAAAAATGTTCAGTTAAGCAGGATATCAACTCTCTAGTCAGAAGTGAAAATCAAACAGTGGCTCATACTTATGAAATCTAACACATATCACAAAGCCTTCCCATATTTACCTTAATTGAGAGCCTCTTAAGAGCAGAGGCTCAGCAGCTAGAGAGAATAACATCACATCAGGATGGAAAGTATCGACAAGAATTTGAGAAGACGGTTACTGTTCCTGTTAGTACTAATTAATGACAGATGTAATCTGTCAACATCTCAGTAACATTAAGAAAATACTTTGTATTCAAGCAAATACATTAAAAAGCTAAAAGGTGGAACAGTAACTGGAGTTAACAGTAGGTACCATAAGATGTGCCATCTTGTACTGGTCTCGTCAGAACCACAGAAATTCCCATGTGAGAGGTTCTGCTAGGCTGACATACCAGGGGGTTGATCAGGATGGGCTAGAAGACCTTTAAATGTCTCTCCCAAGCCAAACTATTCTATGATTCTGTCGATTCCATGACTATACTGTGTGAACTCATATGCTATTAACGCCAGGTAATACACATGGGAAGAGCTGTCATAAATACTATGGACATGAAAAGATGTTGTCAACAATTATAAAACAGGAAGCACAAAGGAAACAGGGTTCTTTATCATCAGTGATCATAAGACCATTTCTTAGAATATGTGCAACAGTCATTATGCACAACTGTGGCATCTAAAACAAAACAGGTACCCTAAGAACACAAAACAACTAAAAAGGCAGAAGCATTTCAATGGTTAACTCTTAAGAGGAAAACGTTGCTGGTCACAGACTTTCTGGCCTGAAAAGTAATGCATCCATTTTGAGCATGTTGAATGTTTCCTATTTGAGACAGGCTATTTCCTTTTGGTCTCAGTCCTGGGAAATCCTCGGAGGCAGTGACCTGTGGAGAGCAATACAGAGCAAGTAATTTGCTGCAAGCATCATTATAATTTGTTCTCCTTGTCAGTTTGTAAAATAAGCAATGTGTTCCATAGGCACAAGAAATATCAGTCTGGAAAGCAATCTGTTGCTCTGAAATCTTATAAACAGAAATCTCACGTTATCTATGAGGCCTGTGTGTTGCCTAAAGAACTCATCTGCTCTCTGGAAGTTTAGGAAATTGTGGAAAGCAGCAGCATAGTACGGAGCATTCAACTGCTTTTGAACCCTGTGTGTCTGAAATCCATGTGGATAACACAAACCGTATTTGAAACTGTATCATGTAGTTTAAGGTCACAAATTTTGCTCAGCACAACTCTGGTTTTGTCTTGAGAGAGTCAGTTGGCAAGCAGTTGAGGAATCAGTAGCAAAGGTGAAGTATTTAATTTGCATGAAGTCTCAGCAAGGCTGTTCAGGACTATGGATTAAAAGGAAGTGTCAGAAACAAGCTGTGCTGTGCATTTTTTAGAGCAGTTTTTGTTTCAAGAGAGAATACAGAAAAATACAAATATATTCTGGCAGACCATGGTTGTGTGCTAGATTTGTGGGTAAGTTTCTTAACTTCTCTCCAGTTCAGAAATATTACACTGCTCTGTGTTTACCTGATTGATAAATTA